>JAPTHN010000242.1:0-170748 GCA_026936325.1 Platynereis dumerilii
GTAAGGAGGACAGAATGATTTATGTTTTTGAGAAACTGAGCCAATTATAATAACAAATTGATGATAATTGTGTAAATTGAAGTTCAACAATGCGCAATGAAGCTTCATCAACTGTATTTTTTTCCTGTGGCATATTACTGAGTGTCAGTGAAGTACCTGGTGTCTTTCAGGCAGGCTACAGTGACTTGCACATCACTGACACTATTTATTGAAGATTTTTCAACTCATACTTAGTACAGATTATTAATTACAACCTGCTGCTTAAATGGTAGGTCGGATATATTAGGGACTCCTTACACATAGGGTGGAGCTATTGAACTTTTCTGAATATAAGTGGATAGATAGATAGATAGATAGATAGATAGATAGATAGATAGATAGATAGATAGATAGATAGATAGATAGATAGATAGATAGATAGATAGATAGATAGACAGATAGATAGATAGATAGATATGGTAAGTGCAACCTTCTAAGCCCTGTTCTTGGCACTCAGGCATGTTGATTGATGAGATGGGAGAGAGCGGGAGTCCTCACACGCTACACATTTAGATATCCAATGTGAGGGATCTTTCACTCTCTAGACACTGATACAAGGGCAGCCAATTTAACCTCTCATCCTGACAACATCCAGTTCTGCTGGGATTTTGCTCATGAAGATCCACAGAAAATTTTCGGTTCCCCACCCGGGGCTCGAACCCATGCTGCCAAAGACCTTCAGTAGAGCACTCGGCCACTCGATCAACCGCCTGACAGTGACAAACTGCTAAAACTTTCTTTTTATAAAGAGATCATCACACAATCTTCTGTAAAGTGAATATGATATATGCGTTTTTGCAATACTTATGGCTTAATAGTTTAAAACTAAGAGCGATTGAGTGACCCTGGCCAGTGCCATTCTCCATCGTCTATTCTTCATTCTAGTTTCTATTCACTTCAGACTCGTGTTGCTGCCACGTTTTCTGACTTTCTTGTTTGTAGCTATTTAGCATTCACACCTACCTCGTGTAAATCTTCTCCCTATAAATACACAGTGTGCCAATCTAGTGCATCACATTTATTAAACAGGTTATTTTAATCCTTCAAACCCAAATTTTATTAAAAGTCAAATATTTAGAATCACAAAAAACAACAACAGAAAACCCGACATCATAATCGAACTGAACAGGTGTGACACCAACAGGTAACTTGACATGTTTTCAACTGTTATTATTGTAATTATGTTCATATTTTAAGTATGAAGAATACCTGATTTCATATAACAAAAATTAATTGAACAGCAAATTTTCAAATTTCTCATGAGTTGTACATTTACCAACATTTATGGTAATTAAACACATGTATATTAAGTGTTTGAAATTGATCAGATTGTTGGTTAAAATTGTAATAAATGAATTCCATCATGTCCGCATATAACGTTGTAGTTATTTATAAATTAATTTAGGAAAATTTGCCTTTGGTGTCCTTTTTCATAAACATATAAATACACAAAACTGTAAAGGAGCTGCGTGTAAGTTGAACAGGTGGCTGAATGGTAAAATTCCTCAACCACACCATTTTCTGGATGCATGAATTCTCTTCTCATGAGATGTAAATATATTGAATTATAAAGGGCAATTCTTGAGGCATGTGGGATGGGATGCAAATAGCTGCCAATTTTTTCATCAATGACGAGGGCAGTTCACTTATTTATCAAAGATTTTGAGTTTTTGACCCATATGTAACTGTTGGTAGAGCAAAGAAATAGGCAGCCATTTGTATCCACTTACCTCAAATATGATCCTTTATGACCCCGAATATTTTCTCATTGGATGAGCACCCTTGTTTTTACAAGTAGTTTGGTTGAGGATGTTTAGCGTTGTCCCAATGGCAAAGAATAACCCGTTCACTTGGGCTACTTACAGACAGCACTGTAACCTTTTATACTCATATAGGTTTCTTTGGAAAAGACAGTCAAAGGCAAATAATCCAAATAAAGAACTACAACTTAATATATGTCCACACAAGGTGCATTGGTGGCAATCAACTCATATTTTTGTGTTTAAGAAACATGTATTGCTGATGAGAAATGTGAAAATTTGTTTTTCATTGGTTTAAAAAAAAAGAAAATTATAGAATCATGTTTTACTCAATATAAACAGAATTATGAAAATGTTAATAAATCAAATACAGATTTCATTAAAACCAAAAAATTCAGAAAATATGTAAAATACTTTTTGGTGTCTTACATGTTCCTTTTGATATGATATAAGTTTTTCTGGTTTTGTTTATTTGTGTATCTGATATAAGTTTGATTTTTAATTAAAGTTGGATATTTGGGTATTAAGGATAAATGAATAAAAACATTAATTCTATTGATATGACCATTAAGTTAAAAGTAGATATTGTGTTGATCAATACATAAACAAAAGGTTTTAGCAATTTTATCATTGCCACTTATATTCGAAGTAGTTGAATAGCAAAATATGAGTTGAAATATATTCTAAAAAAAGTGTGAGTGATGTACAAGTCAGTATCCTGAAGGAAACAAGGCACTGCCACTAAGTATTATGCCACAGGAAAAAAAGACAGTTGATGAAGCTTCATTGCGCATTGTTGAACTTCTGTTTACAATTTGTTATTATAATTGGCTCAGTTTCTTAAAAACATAAATCAATTCTGTCCTCCTTACCAACCATTCCTGTTACATAACACCAATAATACTATATGACTAACGAAGCTATCTTAATACAAGCAGAGCAGCACACATTGCATTGATTTCAAAAGCTCTGAATTCCTTTTGGTACATCAGGAAAGCGGAATGTATCTTCAAACGACTATTTCATTTGACAATTTTTTCCCCAGCAAATTAAAGTGCTTATGTTAATTTGTGGATAATAGTCCACTAGCAGTGTAAGGGGAAAATGTACTGAATATCCCTGCCCTGAATACAATCAATTTGACCCAAAAACCATCACTCTAGCTCAAATAGATCTGATGATATGAGCAAAAAAGTATTTCGGATGGCCATTTTGGAAAACTCCAAGATGGCCGCCATAGCCCATATAATAATATATGGAAATACCTGTTTTTAGAATCCTTGGTGTTTAAGCTTTCTCAAAATGTATGGATGAACAGATAAAATTAATATATACATCAGGACCTGATCTACGTCATCGATTCATGATTTTTGTTGTCGTCAGAAATTCGGAATTATCCGTATTTTCACAGGAGCTGCACTGTGTATGCATAATATTTAAGGATAATTCCTTTTTCTACTTGATGAATATAACCTATCCTATAGTTATGCATCATATTATTGGCAATATTACATGATTCGGGTATTTTGGAGGGTGTTAGATGCCAAAAAACTGCAATTTTTGGATTTTTTGGTGTTTGACCTTGACATTTCGTGGTGACCTTGACCTTTGATGATCAAAATAACCCCATAAATCAGTTCCCCATGTCTAAAAACATAGGAATTGACACTTTATTTGTTGAAATAGAGGTATTATTAGCTGAGATATGAAATATTTTGAATTTTGTGGTTCCGCCATTTTGCCTCAAAATTGTCCGTTTTTGCGTTTTTAATTGTGTCAATTACAAAAATATACGGAAAAGTTCCACCGGCGGACATTGGTTTTTGGAGGTTCAAGGCATACCTGAAGATGCCCCATGGTCACTTTTTCAAACGACGCGCCCGGATTTGAGAATTACATCGTCAAAGTTGGGCATTTTTACTATATATTTTAATTTAAATATATTTTAGGCAGTTTGACATCTATTTTTCAATAGGCCCAATAGCATGGAAAAATTTGTCCAATGACAAAACGGACTTCACCAGTCCTCGTTAATCTATTTGAAGGTCATTTGGTGAAAATTTCATCAAAATCCGAGTCGGGCCATCCGGACACCCCCGCCTGATTTTCTCAGAGACGGCTCATTAAGGTGTCCAAGTGGTCTTTTGTTAGATACAATTATTAAGAAGTATAAGTATTTTAGTCAAGAATGTGATATAAGGGTTCCAGTAGAAGTTCGAGAATTGTGTTCTATGAGAGACAGGTGCACGGAGGATTGGGTTTTATATAGATGTGACATAAATGCAATTATATCAATTGTATGTACTGAATGATAAAGTACTTACTCCATGTTTTTATATCTCTAATTTATTAATGTGAATATGTAAATAATGTATTAATTGCATTTGATAAATGTGCCTTTAGCATGAATAAATATTATTATTAGAATCAATGTGGGGTAAAAATTAAATTTTACCATCATCTTTATTAATTTTTCTTTTGCAAGATAATTTCTTGTTAGTATCGTGGCATTGTTACAAGAACGAATGAGAGCAATATGTGTAGTAAATCATTTGATGTCTCTATCGAGCCTCTTTCTTCAAGACTTCAATTATATTATTGTTCAAGAATGAACACACCACCGTTCTTGGCTCCATGTGTTGGCTAGTTCTCTCTATGAAGATTTTTCTTGATATATAATTCATTTGTTTATATAATTCATTTGTTTATGTCAGCAACCCCACCGGCTTGGCAACAGACAGTCTGGAAAGGCGAAGGAGAGGATGTACGGTTGGCATGTCCAGGTTTCGTACGAGATGGCTCCCAGAATTTCAATGTTGAATATTCATGGTACAAACAAGACTACGACTGCAATGGCATGGATAAGAATAAGCGCATTGGACTCACTTCAGGTGGGATTATAATTTTCCTGTAATGTATCATGGGGGTCAGCAGGATATGGGGGGTAAGGCACACTTCCAGGGGCGGATTGGCGGCATTTCAGGCCCCGTGGCAAAATAAGTCTAGGCGCCCCCCGAAGTTCCTATGTCTGTATTCTTACAACCCAATATAGTTTGGTTAATTTTACAGGACGGATCCACATATAAAAGGCTACTCTCCTATTCAGATAATTGTGTTTCAACACAAAATCATAAATCTGTTGGTTGAGTTTCACTTTTCAGATTTTTTCTCTTGGATTTTTATATTTTTTATATCTTGAATTCCTTACTGGGACCCACAAATTCTTTTAAGCTCTTGCCTCATATCTTTGAGGCAAGCCTTTCAACCTAAAGCAGCATTCTTCTTGCTCAGTGGAGGATTTCCCAACCATGAGATAATCAATTTTTGGGCAATAACCGTGTAAATATTCTCAATATTATCATGACAGATGTTAAAAACATTTTTGAGGTAATAAAAAAATCATAGAATTTTAAATATCAAATATTTTACATTTAATATTATACTGAGATAGTAGCCCATGGGTCTGAGCATAGAGTGTAGGATGGGAATGAATTTTCCATTTGATAAAAAATGCGGTCAATTGTAAACATACAGAAGTGTTCTTGACCTGCACCTTGTTTTGAGCAAGATTTTTGGGTTGGATAGTGAAGTGTATAGGAAATAGAGTGTGTCATATAACATTCATCTTCATATATCATAACATTCATCTTCATATATCTATAATTTTAATGTCTCCACAGTCTATGCTGTCTCCAATAAGGCCTCATGACAGGAGACACCCCCTGCTCCCATTTTTTATACCCGTACTATCGGCTTCCCCCCATTTTACGTCCGTTTTGCCCCTTGCTTCCCCCCTCTTCCCCCGCGAAGCCCCGCTAGTCCTCACTTACCCCAACTGCATCCTGCTAGCCCCCACTTGCCCCCACCTGCCCCCACTTGCCCCCTCTTGCCCCCCGCTTCCCCCACTTCCCTCACATAATCTGTTCCTTTCCCCCAATAGCCCTACCTTTCTAGTCCTTTGCCTGAGTCTCAAAAGAGCCTTATTTTAGAAGTTGGCTGCTCCCCATGTCCAACATTTTGACCTTGGTATCATTTTGTAGCAAAAATTCTCTAGTTTAGAAATTTCCTGCATGCAACATGCTTAATTTTTCATAATATGATGCAATGTTTTGATGTTACAAATTGACGCTTTCACTGGTGTCATTACGACTCTCAATGCTTAAACATTACTCAATCACATATTGTGCCAAGGCATCTGAAATCCAGGCCTTCAGGCAAGGGACTACATTTTCTTATCTTAGTCTCACCCCATAGGGTGCGGTGGGGCGGGGGGGTGTATCCTCTCATGAGGCCTTCCAATAAACTTGTGTTTTGGACATATTTTGGTACTGGAATGACTATAATAGAGTAAACAGTTACGAGTAGGCATGAAACAATTAATGCAGATGTGTCCTCATTTGATACTAAGGGAATTTAAAAGATAATTTGTCTTTTTGACAGGGAATGCACCAGCGGATATCAGAAATAAGAACAGAATGGCTGTTGACAAGGTATCAGGCGATTTGATCATCAGAAACTTAACATTTATGGATGAACAGACGTTAACATGCATCTTCCTGAGCTTAGAAGAATATGTTGCGACCGTACATCTTAAAATTAAAGGTGGGTCAATTATTCTATTATTTATTTGTGTGAAATAAGAAAATATTTAGGACATGGTATTGGTTAGTTTTTCAATTTTTGCATTTTATTAGCACTGAAAAAAGTCATATCTACCAAAGACATTAAAAAGAAAAATTCACATAATAAAATTTCATAAGCAAATTCATTGAACCAACGCAGGAGATATCACAAGTAAACAAAATGTTGAATATTGACTTTGCAAAATAGTTTTTCCACGTACAACACAGAGACTTATAATATCAGTGTATAGGAAATTAAATTAGCAAACATATTTTGAAACCAATTGACCGCTGTTGACCTGATATGTACTGATGTACCTTATTTGCTTATTTAGTGTCAAAACTGGGGGCTCTATTCTTGTTTTTAGACGCTGGGAAATCTGACCCAGTTTAAAGTGTCATCACAGCTTATAGTTATTTTAGATATATTGCAATGCTGAAGAATAGGAATGCCAATTGTGACTAGTATTGTGCCGGTTCCCGTAATTTCGGTTCGGTTTTGTTTTTTTCACTACAACCGAAATCGAACCGAAGTTAAATCTAACAACCAAGTATTTCGGTTATTGTATAAGATCCAATTTTATTAGAGAAAACGGCAAAATAATCAGCAAAATGTCAATTTGTTCATTCTCCCAAACGCGCGGCATATTACTTCATTGAATTTCCGGACAAAAAAATGATTTTGCGGACTGGGCGCTGAACCGCGGATCACAAAATCGTGTCACATTGCGGACCATGAGGATTGGTCTGCAACCGAGACCGCAAACGAAACCGCAAACGAAACCGCAAACGAAACCGCGGTTTTTTGGGCGGGAAAATCCGAACCTCGACCGAATGAAAAATATCACAACCGCCCAACACTAATTGTGACATTGAATTATCTCTGACATCACACTACAACAGCATTGAAAAGTACATGTAGTTGGATTTCACATAAATGTGACAAGGACTGTGACATTATAAATGCACACGAGGCATCAAAATGAAAGCAGAGAAGCGGCACCACTTGACAGTGGAGGCACCTTTTTTTATTTTTACCCTGTTCCCTATGGTAGAGCAGTTTCGCACAAAAAATGGGCAAAATAGTTACGAGCCAGACAAAAACGTGAAATTTTCTGCATGTGTACTTTGGGACTTGCCAGACAAGAATTGCTTAAGCTTAAAAAAAAAAAAACTAGGAAAATGCATTTAAATTGGTTTCCATGGCAACAAGTACCTATTTCGAAATCCTGAAATATGCTTAAAGTGAAGCTATATCAAGGATATATGATGCTATTGTGACATTTTTTAAGCAAAATGAAGGACAATCAAATTCTGTATCAGACGTGGTATTTACTGAGACCCAAGTGTTTTTTGTGCCTCTTTAATAAGAAGCAATAAAAAAGCACAAAGACCAAAATTCAAAATAGTGCCTACAGCATCAGTTCAGGAGGATCAACATTGGCTAGAAGCTGGGGAATCTGACCCAGTTTGAAATGACATCACAGCTTGTAGTTAATTTACATATATTGCAGTGCTAGAATAGAGTCATCTCTGACATCACAGTTCAACAGCATAGAAAACAAAACTTGATATTCCACGTAAGTATGACAAGGACTGTAATATAGTATTGAGATTTTTGGAGGGCTACACTGCTATTTCTTTAAATGTTGCTCTACCAAATACAGTTTTGCTGTTTTCATCTAAATTCAAACAATAAAATATTCATATAATTTGTCACAAATTGAATCCACTGTGTGTCCAGTTTTTAAGAAATATTGCTCCTTGATAATTTACAGCTGGCACTAATGAAGTTTAAATTACCAACATTGGTACCATGCAATGAATCACAACAATAATTATTAAGCATGCGCTAATGACTACAGATTATACACAATTACTTTTTGTAGTCAAAGATTACGTGATTGTAGTAAGAGGGACTTTGGAACAACAGGACTATTTTGTGCATTTTTTGAAAAATTGGGTACTTATACTATGTTTGAGACTGAAATATTCTCCAATGTGCTAGATCGAAATATTCTGTCTTGAGATAGAAGACAGTGTATAGGATATTTCTTACATTACCCTGTTGCAACGATCGTTTGATTGCCCTCTGGTGTAAAAATCCCAGCCCTCTGGTGTAAAAATCTCTGCCCTTCCATTGGCTGTAGCAGACGAATTTTGCGGTTGCAACACCTTTGCATTGGGTGCGTATTTCACCATTTTCTGATGCTGCAAATCCATGTTGCTCGATTCAAAAGTTTGTAGCTGAATTTAACCATTTTGGGGAAATGTAGGAATTCCAGGTCAGTTCATAAAGGCTTTAAATACGTGTTTCTCAGAAAATAAGCCCAAGATGTCCCATATATTGCCCCTTGGCAGATTTCACGAAAAAGCTGCCAAATGACTTACCACAACTTGTCCACAAGTTACATTAGCACAGTACTGATAAGGCCAGACATAATCGATTCGTAGATTCTCAGATTTTCTCAGGTTGCTTCTTCTGAAGATAGCTGGCTGGACTAAAAAAAGCTGAAATCTAAATCTTTTATTGTGTCAATCCATTAAATAAAATCATGGGTAAACAATCTTTTCTCTTGGATTGGTAGGTCAGAGTAGCTAAAAATATGGCCTTGTACTAATGTAACAACGATGAATGATGGAGGACGGAATTTTTTATGCTTATCCTACTGCAATATTAATGAAGTCACCAGCAGGGTACCACCCCTGGTCTGCTCTTGGGAGACCGGCTTTCAGTTCAGAAAAATTTGATATCTAATCACATGTTTTTTAACATAATTTTTATGTACGCATTTTGCTAATGTAACACTATGAAATGGACGGATGCAAAATTACAGTTACATTAGCAATAAAGAAACATGTACCACAACCAGTCTTTTATGTTTATGGTGATGAATATAGGCAAATAAGACACGTTTTTCTATAAAATATTAAAATTTCATGTTTGAAATTGGCATAAGTAGCGAGAATACAGAAAAATTTCCATCGAAAAGTTGCTAATGTAACCTCAGTGTCCTGAGACGGAATCGAGTTACATTAGCAGTCTTTTTTTGCTTTTCATTTTTTTCAAGCTTTATAATGACCAAGACAATTAAATATGGTTCCAATATAATTTTCAAGATGTTTTTTATCAATCACATGCCATTACATTTTCCTGAAGTGGTGTTAGCAGATTCCACAGAGTGCCAAAGTAAGCATGTCTGATCACCAGTAAGTTTGGTCGTGCAAAATTGTCCTCATGAGGCATAAAAAATATCTTTTTAAGAGGAAAAAGCTACATATTTGAGGAATATTTTATTGATATTTATTCATTACCTCACAGATGTACTTAGTAATAGGTTTACTTGCTTCAGGAAGCAACAGGGAGATAACAGAAGGGTTGGAAAGTTTAAGGTACCTTTTAAGAGCACTTTTCGTGAAATCTGCCCCAGGCAGCCCTGCAGAGGTGCGACAAATTCTGTGTCGCACTATGCTAAAAACACCCAGTGCATTGTTGGCTGACCAACAACTACGTTGTTGGTCAGTATTTGTCGGACTACCAATGTGCTGCACTACGCTAGTATGGATATATTTGTAATGTATCCAAAAGCT
The DNA here is from genome assembly GCA_026936325.1 of Platynereis dumerilii. Classification (NCBI taxonomy): domain Eukaryota; kingdom Metazoa; phylum Annelida; class Polychaeta; order Phyllodocida; family Nereididae; genus Platynereis; species Platynereis dumerilii. The sequence continues at coordinate 10,013 of JAPTHN010000242.1, forward strand.
TGCTACGAAAAAAATCTGATTTTTCATTTTGGTAGGGGGGGGATGATTTCGATGAACGCAACTTCGCACGAGATCCAACGGGCCGAAAGTCGCGCATCGGGGGATTTGGGGGCACAGGAAACCAATGTATTTGACATTGTCTAAGATAAGTTCTGAGACACAGATGTATTGCTGGCTATTCCATATGACATCCAACTGGTATGATGGAAAAAACAACTAAATATAACTAATAATTGTCATCACTAAGTTGTTATATAATCATATGATCATCTCCCCCCAGGCTCATTCTAGGGGGGATGCATCCCCCCCATCCCCCCCATCCCCCATGTAGGCTTTTGACTAAAACAAGTAACAAACAATTAAAACAATATAAAGACGGATAAAACAATAAAAACATGAACTTCAAATAAAATTCAAGATACATAAAATACGTGGCCCACAGCTGAGTTCCATTTTGTATCACCATTATCACATTTTCTTTGCTGTTTCGGTGATTTAGTTATATTATGTCTGCATAGTGTTAAATTACAGCTCTAGCAATTGATCTGGAGAAATCAGTTTTTTTTCCTCAGTGCTAGAGTTGACCTATGATGTCATAGCAGGATACACCATTGATTGGTACTTGAGGATATGCTAGATTGGTGCAATCAATGATGCCATAGGTCAAACTGGCCAATAGCAGTCACTGTGGACAGTTTCATCACTTCCTTGCAGTTGCATCATTGCCACAACAACAATTCAGGGCAAAGTTAGACCAGTTCAGGGGACGGGACACTTTGATCAAAAGCCGTCAATTGATCCTTATATTATGTTTGCATATTGGGCCAAGTATACTGGTGACCAACGAAGTCATACAGGATTTAAGGAAATTGTTTGTAGTTCTACCCTGAAATGGACAGCAAACGATACTACAAACAGTATACAATATGATTAGAATAGTTAAATTGACTGCTCCATATCAATCCAATTCAGACCAGAAACATGTTTGTAACCAACTGTGATTAATTGCCAGTTATCCTATTAACCATACTTGACTGAATTCCAGGCAGTGACAGCAAACAAACAATCCCCTCCCCCTCCCACAATTTAACACTTCAGTTTTTGCAGTGGAATTATTGGCTAATCTGGGCATGACATAATAGCAAGGCTATGTATAGGTTATTCACCACGGGAGAGGGAATATGTGATTTATCACTCGAGGGCTTTAGCCCGGGTTGTGATAAACACATATTCCTGATCCCATGGTGAATAACCGGCATATATGATGAGACAAACACTCAAACATGAGAGGATAACTGGACAACAAAGAATATGGGAATTATTCCCTGCAATACTGGCATGTGATTGGCTGACAGAGGTGTCGAATGCTATAGTTTGTTTCCCCTGAGTTGAGAGCGGTGAATTTCAAACAACCAGATCCAATTCCACATTTGGTGACATTTTTGACACCACAAATTGCTCTATCTTGTGCTGATGCACCTGTTTCTCATAAAGCATCTACCCTGGTCCTGCTCTATCAGTGTCCAAGGGCATAGCTGTTAATTTTTTTAGGGGGGTTCAGTAGAGGCAAAGGACTTGTTTATGCCCCCTTTCTTGAATAGCTATGCCACAGAAAGAACTTACAGTGTCTCCAGGACCTCTGTGGTTTCCAGAGTGATAAACAGTTCATGGTTTATCAATGCTGTTGACATCTGCAGTTTAGGAATTGTTTGAATTGCCGCTCTCAACTCAGGGGAAACAGACTATATAAAATGACGTTGTCCACATGAAATGCTTTTGGCCAGTTTCACCTATGACATCACAGCTAGCACCAAAGTTGCAAAGGGTCCGATGGAATATGTAGCTATGAATTAATTATGTCCGCACTATGGTAAAAAAAAATTCTTCAGGGAAATTGTGAGAGTTGTAAAGACTGGTCAAGACCTGTTAATCAGAGTAATGCACAGGCATCCTGCTACTTGGCGCTGCTTACAAAGTCCTCTGTATGGAGCCCCGCTGCTTTCTTCAAGAAGCAGAGATCTCCAGCACACTGTGCACAGATCACTGGCCCAGAAGGTGGGGGGGGGGGTAAGTGTGTTGTTGTGGCACACAGTTGCTTATACACATTTTGTTGGGAGTGCGTTATCATTGCTTGACTTTAGGGATCTCTCTGGTAGTCATGATGCAGTAACTTTCTAGAATTGATTTCCTTACACATGTAACTAACATATTTAATTATTATAAACAGTTGTGTTTAATTCCACTGTGAGAAATGATGGAATTGTTATTTTTTGTTGCGTTGCTTTAATCACTGTCATCTGAGTGAGGGTAATTAGTAATAAATGTAATATGTTAAGTAATACTTCAATATTGCAATGATGGAATTGTGATATTACGTTGTGTTGATCATTGCAGAGTTTCTACAACCAGTACTCTCCGGTGTGCCCGAAGCGTTTATGGAGGAAGAAACAAGAGTTGCTGAATGCAAAGTACCAAAAATGCGCCCTACCAAAGGTACCTAATTTTAAGTTTAAGTTAATTTGACCATAATATATATAGTGAAGTTTTTCGGGATAAGGGAACTAAGGTGGCTACTACGACCTGAAACACCCGCTTATGAGCTACTTAGGTACTAATACTAGTAGACATGGCCCCTTAAATGGGTCCTTACTGCAGATTTGGCTACTTATGACAACTGTAAGGCACCTAAGAATCCACTAAGACTCAAACATAGGTACTTATGTTGGTTCCATTCACTTGCAGAGCATGAAGTCTACATAGAAAGCCCCCTTAGAAGGATTACAGAATTAAGAATGCCTAAGGTGAAAATCCTTTGTTTGACAAACTTTTCAGATTTCATCTCACATTATTTCATCAGGCCCATACTGCGGAAAACACTGTAGTTAAGTGATTTACTTTGTTTTACCAACACATACATAATCTTGAAATAACTGACAAATCAAGAAGTACAGCAGCAAACCCAGCACTGCACTGTTCTGTTGTTGGAACAATGTGATGGAGGATGTGCCATCAATTTTTCTGAAAGAAAATACCTAGATATGCGTACCAAGGTTTCAGATATGTACAATCAAACTTTTTATTGGAAGAATGTGGGATGAGAGATGGGATACCAGGTTAAAACAGATTTTACTTTAATTTTAGTGCCTCTAAATGAATTATTTTTGATTTGATTTCAATAAAATTATCAATGAGATAGATGACCTGGCCAAACCGAAAAAATAAAGGGTAATGTAAATGCTGCATGCTTTACAGAATTTATTCAAATTTGCTAGGGGACACTGGGGCAAGTTGTGATTTTTATCAACCGTTGTTGATTTGAAATGAAGTCAGGCAGATGATTCCCTAAAATTTGATACATGAAATTAATGTTGGAGGTCTCGAGACCTGCCTCCATTGATGGTCATATTTTGATGCACCTGACCAAAAAAAAAATTCATCTTTAATTGTGAAAATTCTATACTACAATGTGAAAAAAAGGAAAATACAAGGTTTTCTAAACAAAATGGTTCAAGCAACTGGACTTATGTGATAAACCTTACATTAACACAGGGATCTGATGTACCACCTGGAACTCTTTGTGAAGGTCTGCCATTATTTCCTTGTAGCCGGGAAATTTGATATGCAAAAGGAGTGAACTCCTGCACTTTGAAAATGGCACTTCGTGTGTCATCATGATGATTACATGTATTTGCTTCTATTTTTCCCGTGTTGAATATAGAGAGGGTGGCACTTCAACAGCCATCATGAGTCACAAAGTGCGATTTTCACAATGCAACAGTCCACTCTTTTTGCATTTCAAATTTCCTAACTGAACTTGTTTTGTTCCACTGATTTATTGCTTCACAAAGTATAGTTTTTTTAGCTAATCAGCCCAGTGGCTGATACAGGGGGGGGGGGCTAGGACGCACAGCCCCCCCCCTCTAGGCCACTGAGATTAATAATAGGATTTTGAAGAACATATGCCGTGACGCGGGCCCGTGAATGCTGAAACATGCACGGGCCCCCTTGATGACCCTGTCTGGATCAGCCACTGAAGGGAAAAAAAATGACACAACGTACCTGAGTCTCCTCTACTTTTGTCAAAACACAATTTAAATCATACACAACTGCACATGTACCAGGCCCCACCAACAAATGCTAGAAATGTTCATTCCACAATATTTATGTCAATGTACATGTTCGCATAGATTAATTAATAATGTATATATCATATATATATATATATATGTAGGCCTAATTTAAAAGTTTTGCTCAAGATTTAGATGCTCATATTTGCTGTAATGCATGTCAACCTTGTTATATTGCATTGCGGGTTTGCTCAAGTGCTGTCTATGTTTGCAAAAATCTGGTCTTTTTTTTTATTTCACACATCTAGATATTGATAATTAATCTCAATATCATGACAAACAGAAACTTTGCAATGAAATTATATAAAACTGAGAAAAACAGTTCTGTAATCCTGTCTAAGGAACCTCCACCAAGCCTGAGGGTCCTTAGTTCTTAGGACCCAGCTAAGTTCCCTCATCCTGAAAAACTTCAATAGGGTGGCCCTCAAATGCACAGTAAAAAAAAAGGTTTGAATTTTTGGTGGGCCACCCTCTGAAATCATGCCTATTATGATAAAAATGCTGTGTGTAAATTTCTATGCAAATCTGTTAATATCTAGAGGTACCCCCCCGGCCCTTGAAGTTTTGGTATTTTGATCATTATTCTCCACTTTCGCAAAGTCGCAGTTCTCTGTGATTCAGCCAAATCAAGTTAGAGAATTATAAAAATAGGATGGCTGAACATGCCTTTAAGAGAGCTTCATTTTGAATACAAACATGGATGGTCTCAGATGTTTGGGCATAATTCTCTGATATTATGAATGCTTATTTGTGAATTTGCTGAGGTGTGTCGTGTTCAATTCGCTTTCAATAATATTCGTGGTTTGTTTCCTGTGCAGATAATGATAAGCAGAGTTATAAGGCCTACCAGAGAGCTAAAACAGAGAGTTTAAGCCTCTGGTTGAAATACTTTCATTGGATAATAACTGGGGCTTTATGTCCTGTTTTCATGCACCTTTCGGCCAATTTGAACCGGAGGTGTATTTAGCAATGTGGCAAAGAAAAGTTGAAACTGCTGTCACAACTGAATACAGATTCAGGTGGTTCATAAAAACATGGGTCCAAGTGGTTGGCAGCAAAGAACACTCCCAACTGGGCTAACTTGAGGAAGGTGGGGACACTATATTTGTGTAATTATCAAAAGAAATGCCGTTTACAGCAGCAGTAGCCTATATGTGACCCATGCGACATAGGTCACAAACCATTTCTCAAGAAAACCATAATATTTCTATGAAAATAAATGTGATAGTTGGATCTATTTCATTAAAGATCTTTTGGCAAAACTAACAAAACATTTGTAAAATGGACAAAACTAATTTCTGATGACAATACATACATTTTCGTAAATTTTCATGATCTTTCATAAAATCATCTTGAATACAGGAGGCCAAGAAAGATGTTTATCCTTAACGACCTTTGCCCCTGGACATATAGTTGCCAATAGTGGTTTTGAAAATTGATATGGTCATTATGTCCCAACCAAAGAGATAATGATTTCATTATTTCGGCAGTGTCACCATTCACATTGAATCAGTATCATACACCAATACTTATAATTTCATCCCAGCCAACCATTGTTGATATTAATCTTGAAAAGTGATGTTTTGAGAAATTAATGGCCAGAGATATATGTAGTCAATGTTTCACAAGGTCTGGTTTGCAGTTCTTGCTTCCTGGTCGAATCTTTTGGTGACATCTCAAAAATTCAAAATTTTCGATGGGATAGCCAAATTTCTGGGTCTTGGGACTGGTGAGAAATGGCCACAGACTATCCAAGTGGTATTCAAAATGAAGGTCTCATTTAGCACTGTCCAATGAGCCTAAATAAATTGTTGTTTGATTTGAATTGGCTTAGTTATGCGATACCGCGAATCGTTGAAAGTTCGAAATATTGATTAAAATGTAAGTATTTCAAAGCCCGGGGGCCCCTCCAAATATTAACCGATTTTTAAACAAAACTTTGCACAGTCCATTTTTTCCATTATACGCACAGTTTGAGAGGATGGCCCGAATAAATTTTAAACTTTTTTTTTTGAGGGCCACCCTAATATAATTTTCACATATGTATACAATTTATACATATTTTGCAATTTACATAATAACGTATACATTTCTTATGGTTGATGCTGACATCATATTTGCGGTTACCAAAGTTTTCTTATTAACATTAAATTGATATATCAAATAATATTAATATTATTAAAAAATTCAAATAGCTGGGGATTTAGTGGGGAAGAGTGAACATGGCATGAAATTTACTACAGTTTATATGTATTGTCCTTCTCTAGTCTTGCTAACTTGATTTCAGGAAATGACAATAGGACCAATTAAGAGCAATGTACATGATTATGTATGATTTTGATGATGATGAAAAGTTTATCAATGGGAGGTTGAGGGCAAGGGGGGAGATAGGGAATTAAAATTTCAGGTCTGTTATGGTAGTATGGAAATGAGTTGATTAATGTCTTTGCATTACTCCTTCACTTCCCACATATTCAATGAATGGTTTTTACCTTCAGCGAACGAATTCGAAGAAGGTATTGTTATCACTTTGGTCAAAAGTTGTCTGTCCGCCGGACGGGCAGTCGGGCGTTCGGGCGGCGAGCGGATAGATAGTTTCCGGGCCAGAACTTAGCCTCTATTGCACGTACATGGATGAAATTTGCTACACATGTAGCCCTGTTTGGTCTACTTGTGCCTTTTGATGGTTTGATTGATGGATATTTAGTACTTTTTGAAATATTGAGAAAAATATAAAACAATTATTTTTTTCGTTTCCGGACCAGGACTCAGTCCCTATTGCATGTGCATGGATGAAATTTGGTACACATATAGCCCATATGGTCCAGTTGTGCCTTTTGATGGTCTGATTGATGGATATCTTATACCTTCTGAAATATTGAGAAAAATGTTTAAAACATTATTTTTTTCATTTATGGGCCAAAACTTGGCCACTATTGCATGTACATGGATGAAATTTGTTACACATGTCACCTGTATGATATAGTTGTTCCTTTTGCTGGAGTGATTCATGGATATTCTTTACCTTTTGGAATATTTACAAAAATATATAAAAATTATTATTTTTTGTTTCCAGGCTAAAACGTCCATAGACGAAATTTTATTCATATTACCTATATAATCCTTTAGTTCATTCTGATGGTCTGATTAATTGGTATTTTTAATGCTTTTTGGGAATATTGAGAAAAATACAAATAAATCAATTTTTTTTCGTTTCCAAACCACAGCTCACAGCCTATTCCTTGTATATATGCATGAAACTGCTCGATAATATGTGTAAATTGGTCTAACTAAGGCCTTTCCAAGGTTTAGCATAGCCTTTCAGGCCAAGACTGGGCACTATTATTACTAACATGCAATTTGGTTCACATCATTTTCATGGTGTCATTGTTTCCATTAATGGTGTTTTTTTTCGCTGAAGGTTTGCTGCTACGCAGCCTATGTTGTTATTTCTTTCAAAATTATGTCATCATGCTGTGACCATTCATCTTCTGTATAAGTTTACTATAATCATACATTGTCTGACATCTCAATAGATATGACATGATACGTAAATACATGTCATTTGAATGATACAACCAACGTGATTCTTAAATTAAGACAGGAGAGTATAATAATCAGTATTTGCATCTTCAATAGATTCTGTTGAACAGCGTGTATTGAAGTAATGAATTTGAGTGCTTGTTTTATTTGTTCATGTTAAAGTAACCTAATTCAGTCATTGTCCCAATTCAATTCAGGTTTCATAGAAGTCAAGTTCAATGAAAAGGTCATGAAATATGTGAACTTGGTTGAAGATCTACTTTCTGTGCAACTATATTCTGTACAAATAACTGGGAAAGCAAAAGCCGAAGAGAATATTGTAACCTGCACAGCAGTTCAAAATATCTCTGGTGTGGCAGAACAGCTTTCTACATCAGCCAGCTTTACTGTACTGTGTAAGTAAAATATCAAATTTACTTTAAATTATGAAAATGTATAGGGGAGACCGGGGCTGGTTGTCACAGGGGCAGGTTGTCACACTTTTTATTGCATTGAACTAGGGAGTTACACAACTCAACCAATCATTGCATACTGCTTTTATAACCCACTGGAGTATTTTGAAAAATCTTGACCCCTGGAAGGGAGTTTGGTAGGCACACGGTCTATTAAAAATTTCCGGTCACAAAAAGTAAATTTTTATTTGCAATTTGCATGTAATCCTACTCATTAACAAATAGTTGTTGAAAAAGGTAAAGTTTATACACATACCATGTAAACAAATCTTTAAATAATGATAGGAAGAAATAGTGAAAAATATGATAAGAACAGCCTTGGTCGCCCGTTTTTTGCATTTTCATCAGTCGGGGCAGGTTGTCACAAAAAGACGGGGCAGGTTGTCACACTTTTTGGAGCTGGTTGTTACCCATTAGGACCAGTCTTTTAAACCAAAAAAACTGTCACAAATATAAATTGGTGATTTATACATGCTATTTATGACTAAAGATGTATGCAGATATTGCATAGTGTCAAAGTAAATCGATTTCAAATTTATAAAGAAATTTTCTTTAAAAAATTGTGGTTTTCCTCCTCCTGATCAGAATGCTTTTCTGCTGCTTGGTAAGCCTTCATTTGTAGCACCTTTGTACACAGTAGCGTGTTTGTTGAGGTCTGCACTGGGCAAGCAGAGGATTCCTCATATGTCCAAAATAACTTGTTTTAGTCAAAATCTGCCATACGGAGTCCCATTTCCTGTGTCCGAGCTCTTAACCAAAAGTGTGACAACCTGCCCCGAGAGTGTGACAACCTGCCCCGAAAGTGTGACAACCTGCCCCGAGTGCTGAATAAAAAAGAATGTCCCATAAGATGTCCAGATTTCGAATGATATAGATATATATTGATCAGATAGGTTCAAGTCACTCCCCTTTTAACATTCATATAGATTGGCAGTGCTCCTGCATGCCTTAAATAGAAATAGTAGCATATTTAAGTTTTACACAGTGTGACAACCTGCCCCTGTGACAATCAGCCCCGGTCTCCCCTACTTACTGCATCAGAGTAGTGGTCACATTCAAAGGAAAGTTCACGTTATAACAAGGATTATCAAATAATAATACTTGAGGCACTGTAATCTAGGTTCAAGTGGACAACTAATTCAGTTTGCAAAGAAACAAAATTGGCTAGTGATGATGGGACCATCATTAGTCATGAGTCAGAATGACCAAGTGTTGCGAAAACTGGTACACTGAACAAATGACCATGCATGATGCCAGGCAAAACAATAAACACACAAGCTTTTGGATGATTGGTCAAGGAAAAGTGAATGGATTTGATTTGCCATAATTAATCTCTTTTTTTTTTTCATTAAAAAAATTCCATTTGTCACTGCATTTTTTCCTTAATTTCTTTTGAAATACAATTTTCAACTGATTAATTTTCTTTTGACTCCAGATTCTCATGGTGTCAGGCAAAACAATGAATGCAATTTTTTAAAAGTTTTTGAATGATTGGCCATGTCAAGATGGTTCTGTTTTCCATAATAATTAGTTTTTCAGTAAAAAAAAATTCCTTATTACGAAATGAAATTTTCTATTGAACAGCCATTTTAACTCCAGATTCCCATCACACCCAAGTCGTTTCATCTGTACACGATCAACCCATGGAATTCACCAACGTTACCTTGAGCTGCAAAGTCAAAAGGGAAGGCAACCCAGAAGAAATATCTGAATACACTTGGTTGAAGGACGGACGAGAGATACCGACTTCTATTGACAGAAGCATTGTGATGAGGTAGGCAGTCACTATGTGATATCACGTAAGCTTCTGACAATTGATTTGACGTTGACTTTAAGTGATGCTTCTGTGTTCAGGAATGCAACAGTAGATGACTCAGGGTCCTACCAATGCTTGATCACCAACATCATGAACATCTCTACTCTAAGGAATGATGCACAGGATCTGCTATTGGATGTGCTACCTCTGACATGTAAGTACACTTAATATTGACAAATCTCAATTTGTATTCAAATACTTTATAAGACTATGCATGTATAACATTTAAGATATGTAATTGTAATTGTTGTAATTGTTATTACTCTCAGTCAAGAAATAGCGATGCTGGCACAAAATGTGCGGGGTGAGCCTTCAACAATGATACGGCTCAGGGCAGCCATAGTACAGCGCTCATGGGCAGAGGTGACCGCCGTGTGATGATGAGTGATGAGATGACTGGGACTCTGGCACATACCCTATTCATTCCAGGGTCTTTCAGTTGCCACAGAACACTGGATACCACCCGCCTCCATATAATGTCCCATTGGTACCCAAGGTGGGATTCAAACCCACACCCTCAGAGCCAGTGGTTGAACAAACAAGCAACTTAAATCATTAAGCCAAGGAGGAACCTATGATAGCCTAAGCGTGACATTTCTCTCTACCAGAAAAAATAATTGGAAAATTTTAATTGAACTAAACTGAACATTAATGAGAGGCCTGTTTTCCTTCCTGGTTGAATACCAAGTTGATGTATTTTATAAAATGGGTCATTCCATGTACAATTAACCAATAGTCCCAACCTCACCATCACAGATTCCAGAGAAATTTTACGTTTGGTTTAGTTTGTGTCAAATCTACCAATCTCAGGAAGTATTCCATTCCATCTACCAATTAGCTGACATTTATGATGTTGCAAAAATTCAGTAAAAAAAGTTTATATCTCAAGTACGCACTAATTTTTATGACTAGTAGTACTGCGATTTATTATATCATTATAGGTCTGCCTCAACTTGACTTCAACAGCAATAACATTAAACTGGACAGAAGTTCCATACTGGCCTCCTGGAAGATCCTGTATCCCTGTAGGGACCACCAACCTGATGTGGAAATGCTTGTCCAGGTGCATGCCGAAAACAAGACAGAGAACTTTGATTATCACGAAACCGCATTAGTGTCTGAGGTAAAAAGTTATTACATAATATTATGATGTCCGATTAATTTAATTGAAGTGGCAGATAAACATGAAACCCCTAAGGAGTTGAGTACTATCTTAATGTTGCATTGACTGTGGCTTCCTTATTATGACTTTATATGTTATGGGTACCTGTCGGTATAAAATAAAAATCAATCTAGCAATCATAATATATGTTTACTCAACTTTTTGTTTTTGGTGGTATGAGAGAATGTGACTATTTGTTGTGTTACATGATTGCTGTTTCACACCTGACAAGTGTAATATCACTCATAAATAATCCTTGTCATTTTTCAATTTCAATTTCCTCTGTTGTTTCAGGTCTCCTCCTGTCATCTAAGCTAGTTATGTTTTCTTGTCTTTATGGCTAACCGTTTTATTTAAAACATTTCTAATAATTATAGGATTGCAATTTTGTCATCGTCTTGGAGAGATTTATTTAACTAGCTTGGTTATATTTTCCTAGATACAAAAGCAAATTTTAAAAAAAACAACTGATATTGACTTGGCTAACCATATTAAACATTTTAATTAAATTTAACTTTATCAACTAGTTTATCAAGTAAGTTTCGATGGTGCAGATTCCTGAGTGAGAATCCAAGGGTTTATAAATTTAGGCTTACAGCCAGAATTTCAAGATTATTAATTAATTTTTTTGTTAATAGAGATACTGTACATGTTTCTAATCAAGTGTAATTTTTTTTGAAGGACTTCTAATAATGACAGAGCTATGACTTGTGGTCGTGGATAGACCTATTCATTAGCTGGGATATAATTATCTCGATAGCAGTTTTAGAAATTTCCATTTGATTTCCATCAAAAGTTTTAAACATAAAAATTTGACTAAAGTTGACCGTATCAAACTTGATTGGAATATAATGATAAGTTGCTTGAGGGCTTAGGCCTATGGCCAGAATTGGAACTGCCTTATTTTTGTCCACAGGGCTGTATTAATATGGCTGATTTATAATTTTTTTCATGAATAGGCCTTCATACTTTTAATTTAATGTCTGTAAAATATGCCCATTGTAGGCCATCTACATGACTCAGGAGGGTAGAAAGTTGTCAGGTGAAGTAGTAAAATTAATGGAATTAAACTTGAATTTTATGATATGAAAGCACATAAATAATTTATATTTAGAAATTCTCGGTAATTTTCTAGGCAAGCTACAGAGATAAACTTTATGTCAAAAACGGCTACTTTCAAGCCATATTTAATGGTTAGAAAATGAAGTCTGTATCATTACTAGAAGTCTCGCAAATCGCAAAAAACTCATAATATTTATTGTGTTCCATACTCATAATGATACCTATCGTCTTCTTGTTTTTTTTTCTGAACTTCTTTGTTTAATACTATTGGTGTGGCTATAATAACAGCGGACAATCTGCTTCAGTGTGCAACTAATAATGATACCTCTGTATATGTTCAACATTTTGCAGAAGCAAGTGGTAATTTATGGACAATTTGATATCAGCCAAAAACACGAAGTATGTCTCCTCTTCATTAACTATGAAGATATGAAGTATTGTGCACTGACTGAAGGTATGTGCTCAGGCCTACAGGGTAACTTTGTTGATCATTAGGTTTTCACTCATTAAAAGATTATGATCTTTTACCAAGTTTGTTGAACAAACTCTAATATAAGGATATAAGTGCATTTTTTAAAATTTTCCCATGCTGACTGTCTATCTTCAATATTTTCAGTGAAATCAGCCATAGGCATTTTGTCAATAGCAGGATATGCAGGTCTCGGTTGTGGCGTTTTGGCAGCTGTTGTTGGTTTCATCTGCTGGGCCAAGTGTTCCGGTAAGGAATTAATTCATTAATATCATTTATAATCATTTGGTGTTATGTGTTATGTTGTATTCAACAACTATCAAATATTCAGGGTAAGTTTTTTTTGAGAAAATATTTTCTTCGATCAGGAACACAGAGGTTTCTCATTTGATAATGATGAGAATGTTACCCCAGGGTGGCTTGTGATTTGAGCTGCTTTTATATATATTCATATATTCACACTTTCCCAGATGCAAGATCCCAATTCCCAGCCTCCAGACACTAACACATTCTGTTTCCTTCCTGTCCATCTTAATTTGCCTTAGGGACTTCCATCTTAAGGGCCATTATGATCTTCTTCTGACTTAGTGTTGTTTTATCTAGTTTCATCCAATTTTCGTCTTGTATCACTTATTTAAGTCCATATCAAATTTACCTTTTTCAGCATCAAGAAAAAGGTAGGTGCCTTTCGAGTTTCTGAATTAACCAAGATTAAGGGTCATATTATTATAATTAATGAGAAAATTGATAATTTGGTAATGAACATTCTGATGCTCACTAATATTTGCATTTATTTTCAGGCAGAGTCAAGTCGGTCCAATTATTTATGGTATGTTCAATTAGTGGTTTTTCCTTATATTATGTTTCAAGTTATATAAAAAAGATAATATACACAATTCTGTAGCAAAAATAGCGATATCCTTTGGTACGGGAAATAAAAGAAAATTTGTGGAATTTAATGTTCAAAATCAATTGCCAGCGTACCTATAATTTGGCTTTATTTTATTACAAACAATTTTTCATCACTTTCTTGGAAGTCACATCATCTCAATATGCATGACAAATATGTCACATGGGGTTTTAGAACATAAGTATTGTATTCTCATGTTTTTATTTTGAGCATATCAGGTATCATTACTGGCAAGGGGTAGGCCTATTCCATGTAATTAAGCTTTGTGTGTAATGAACATTCATCATACATGTTTTACTAGATATCTATTTTTCATTGAAATACATAATGTTTCCTTTGGCTTCCAGGAAGTTTCCTGTAATGATAAACATAGTTCTTACGCAAGAATGACAGGTGTTAGTCCTGTACTATAGCTCCTGAAGTAAAATTATATAATTCAATTTCAGGTCACTATGAAGAATTGGAAAAGATTCGTAGAAGCACAGTGGAGGTGAGAAATATGATATAATTAATAATCCATTACTACTAAAAATTGCTGTAACTTCATTAATCTCTGCATTCAGAAGGCTGATTCTTGGGAAATTATTTATTCAAAGAAACACCGTATGCAATTGTTTTTTAAGCATGTGTTGCCGGACGATATATATTTCTTAATCTGACAAAACAATATTCAGAATTACCACGGGATATTTCAAGACTAAATTGAAAGAAATCACTTATGTCACCCTTCCTTTCCTGAAGATCTAGTGGTCGCCCCTAACTCTAGTCAAACATACCTTTTTGTAAAATGCTGATGTGGCAAGACCGTCTAAAAATGCTGCAATTACACTTTAGTTTTGTGACTGATGTGTGGTTGTGTCTCACAAATCAAATGATTATGACTGCTTTAAAAAGCACATGAGGAAATGTTCAATGACAGTTTGTTCTGGAAGCTAACAAGTCAAAACTCATCAGATGCTGTGGGACAATAAACAAACTGATTTATTATTATCGTTTTCATAGATATGTGTTTGCATTTCGCTTTACCGCAAAACTGTGATGTTACAGACTTAGTTGCATAACTTTGTATATTACAAGCACACATTTCAAGAAACTGACTAAATGCATTGGCACATGGATTATGAATGTTTAGCTTGTTTAGCCTAAATATCTGCAGTCTGCACTGGTTGATAGATGCTTCAATGAAATGTAACTGAAACGAACAATCCATTTATCCTCAAAGGAGAGTTACGCTGCTACTGTAGCTTAAAGTTTGGAAATGATAAGCTGTTCACCACTGCCTTAGTGTAGCATAAAATGGTATCTGGTTGTTCAGATTGTTACTTGATCAAATCAAAATGGACCTAAATAAATTTGAAGTGGATAATTGAAGGTAAATTAGTGAAAATAGCATTAAATTTCAAAGGTTGTTCACAAAAATGGGGATGTGTCTAAGTGAGTATGCATTGGCCATTGCCATTTCATTGATATGCCTGGCCACTTGTTTGGGGCAATCAGTATTTTGAAAGCAACTGAATACCATTCATGTACACTGTGGAAACTACTCATACAATCCCTCTTCCAATTATGACTTTTTTTTCTGATAAGATAAGAATCCATGCACCTACAAGCAAATTTCTGTAGCACTGATCCGATAGCAAGCAAAATTCTGTTTCCAAACTTTTGGCCTGCCGTGTACAATAACTGACAACAAATGTTACAAAGTTATTTGAAATTGTGATGACTAGTACCTTGTGAAAAACAATAAAACATGCTTTGTTTGGGAAATATTTAAACAGACACTCTTCTGGCAAGGTGTAACAATCAGCTTAGACATAAGTTGTTTGCTATGGTTGTATACAAAACATAACATTGCCAGGCAGTTTCAATTTCCTTTGTCATAAACCGTGATGTCAAACTCTGAACTGATATGTCACAGATTGAAGATATGACCAATCACATTCACAGATACCCTAGTGATGTCACGGTTTAACTGCAAAACGAACTTTTCAAAAAACATAGCTATGAAAACGATAATAAATAAACAGATAAGCATGGATGCATACATTTTGGAGGGGCATGTAAACTTAACACAATTTATGAGCAATGTGTGCTTGCTATGCTGGAGATAGCACATCCTTCCTCATAATTTATTAGCAGTGGGTGTAAGAAAATGCAACGTTTCCTTGATTTAAAAACAAACTGAAACTTTATATATGCCTACAAAGCGCAGTGCTGCCATCTGCGTTCTTATTGAAATTGAAGATGAAGTCATTTGTTGACACAATGTTGCTTTTACAGACTGAAAATTTTGAATTACAAATGACTGTTGAGCTGACATGACTGTTTTACCAATGCATTGATTGGAATAACCATTGACCAGTATCTGGCATCTGTTCCAATACTTACACCTACAATTTTCATTAGTTAAGAGAAGGTGTGACACCGTACTCTCTTGAAAAACGTTTTACATATGTGACCATGGCATTATAATCCATTGATCTCCTAACTGGGACAGACTTTAGCGGTTTCATGAGAGAGTTTCTGTTTATGTTTCACACATTTTTAGTACACACATTCTCCAAGTCCAATTCTCTGCATTCAGATTATAACTATGTGTAACATTTTCTTAGGGGAGGGGGTTAGCTCAGTCAGCATGGCAATGGGCTACAAATCACTGGGTCTGGTCACCTGGAATAAAAAATGTTGACCACATCTCTGGGTCGTCGTCCTGTTGTAAGGGACCGTTCAGATTTTGTGACTGCTGGAGTCAGAAGTTTTGTTTTTTAGTACCCCGTGTGGCTTTTTCGTACTCCCTAAGTGCATGCGTATTTTATGACATTTTTTCAAAATCGCCGCCCAGACATGTTATTTAAAATCAATATCCCCCACTTAAAACGTATAAAAAAATTGGTACCACATCGGTTAAAACTCACATATTCCGTCTCGTCACAATTTTAATTGGCCTGCAAGGTGCATAGATACTACACTCTAAAAACTAAAGTTCTAATAAGATACCAAAATTGGTATATAAGCTTGTCCCGTATTTTGAACACCTTTTGATTTGTTAAAAAACCATAAATATTTGGTATTTTCAAAAACCAGTTGCATTTGTACAAGAAAATATCAGTATTGGGTTTTTTGTTTTATTTGCAGAAAGTCAGTAGTGGATATTCATGTTTCAAAGTGCAGATACTGTAATTCCATCTTTGAAATCCAATCATACTTACATGCATACATTAGAACAACCCAACAGGTTTTTTATTTCTTGCCATTTGAAATCATTGGGATTGTAATCAATTTGAAATTAAACCCTTTCCTGCACTTACAACAACCAGCACATTACTACAAATATCAAAATTGATTCTCCTATTATGCCTCCGTAGGTATTTCATAAGACCTTTCCTAGAATTTTGGGGTATGAATAATGGTCATACTGGTACCAAATTGCAGGTTTTTTGATATCATTTCATAGAAATTTCTTATTACCTATATGAATTGTAGACTGCAAGGAAAATGGTATTTCAAAGTTCCTGGTTTGATTCAACTGGTGCTATTCGAGGTACTGGAATGAATCAAATATGATACATCAGATTATCTTAACCATCCCACATGGAGGCAGATCATTACGGAAAATACCAAATTTGATGTATTGTGATCCGAATTTTTTAAAATGCTGAATTATCAGGTTTACCAGTATTTCAACATTAGTATTAATTAATACGAAATTTTTTTAAACATTTTTCTTTAAAAATGTAGTTGAAAGTGAATTAAAAAACGATTCATGGATGTAATTTCAATGTTTATTTTTACATATACACATTCAGACAAATTCGTAATAACAGTAAATGTTCATATTACTGGATTATTGAAAAACCAAAATATTGACACTCAATTATCACAGTTTTGCTCTGGAAATAAAAACATCTCAGCAGTCAGCAATAATCACAAGACAGGGAAGCAGAGATTAACAAAAAGATGAAATGGTAAAAATAAAGACGCATTACAATTATTTAATGTGAAAAAATATTGAATTGTACATGACCAGGGTTATATTTCCAAAAGGGGCAAGTCAGGGTGGCAATGCCAACCAAAATGTCACCATCATTAGTGTGTATCAAAAGTCTTCAGTAGCCAAGAGGATGGATGGATTGACGGATGATTGGAGCTTTATATCCTGTATTTATGCACTTGGTACACAAATTAGCACAGAAGGAGGACAAAGCAATGAGTTGAAGGACGATTGAACCGGCAGTCCAACATTGGTCAAGGTGATCAGGCAAGAGCTGGCGCTCGACCTCTAGACCAACAGCTAGCAGTGAAGAGGATATTTTACGTCATTATTAATGCACACAGCATTGGGATGGAATTAGTGTTGGTTGAAGTTTTCCTTCTCGTATCACTATTATGCGCTTCTAGGCCAATTCGGATGGATGGAAGGTGAACGACTGTTCTGGAATCGAACCTTGCAGTGTATATCTTTGGGATCCTGAAATTGGAGATAAGCATTGGTATCCAAAATATCACTTTTATGCAAAAAAACTAAACAGTCAAGTCTGTTATTATTTACACATAAAATACTTTATCTGCAAAACTTTCCCTGGAACTTTTCGTGTCTATACTCCACATTTCATTACTGAGTAACATCGATTATTTCATAGTTTCCCTGCACACTGGCTCCCACCCTGGAACTCAATTTAGTCCGAGCCCATGGGACATTAAATGGAGGCGGGTTGTATCCAGTGTTCTATGCTGGGGCAACTGAAAGACCCTGGGCATCCCTGAATTATTAGAGTATGTACCAGACTCACAGTCTTCTCATCTCATCATCATACGGCGATCGCCTGCCTCGATATAGCCCACTAAGGTGCTGCTGAGGCGTAAAACACAAACAACCAACCAATCCCTGCACACTGGCAGAATATGAAGTCTAAATAATTATTCTTGTCTTCTCACTGTGTGTTTTACCAGCAAAAGATCTCATACTGTTCACACTCACCTCAATATTGCAAAGAGGAAGAAGTAGACATTTTCCTTTGGTAGTCCAAATGGGGCAAGGCAACCATTTCCTGGTGAAATCTGAAATAGCAGGTATATATCCTTAAGTTTTTGCAAGGAGGATAACGCCAAAATACATAAAATAGCATTATTCGATAAAATCAATGCCTCGGTTGTGTAACATCCTATGTTCACTCATTATTTGACTGAAGATTGGTCAAAACAAGCTATTTTTAACATTAGAAACTATCAGAATATTATACAATAAGTATTTGAAAATTGAAAAAAAAAAGATAAGGAAGAGCTGTTATTCAACTTACATACCTTGAAAAGCATTGTGTATATTTTGTCCCAACTTTCTTTATAGTGGAAACTTCTTCTGATGGTAATTTTTTGCATTAAAAGCCTAAGTAGGAACATACCGTTATTCATCTGAAACAGAATGAAAAAAACTCTTTTAAATGTCTAAGTTTTTAGAAATATCAGTAAAAGTATGTAATTTGAATAATTCACATGCATGTGTAACACATTTCATCCCAAGAATAGAAAATCACATTACAAACACCATACGACTCAACAAAATGCCAATCATTATTCAGTATGAGAGGTGGGGTAAAAATATGTAAAACTGGTTCCCAATAGTTGGCAAGTTGCACCACATAACGGGGCACGTTGTATAGCTCAGTGTATCTGGTGAGACCACACATTTCACCAATTTCTTCAAATATGTGTCATGCGTATGACATAATTATGGCCGATGGTCTGATGCTCTGATATGTAAAATGAAAGTTATCACTGAACATTGATGGCCCACTTAAAACAAAAACTTTAAAAGTATATATGCTTTTTGGAACATGTTTGTAATAATAAGTTCATCTTAGCCTTAATTTCTTCAGACTTTTCAGGATTCTGTCTGAAACAAGCAAAAATATTTCAAAGAAGAATCCCATATCATACCATTGACACAACTTACCAATGCACAACTTGCCCAAGTTACCTTTTTTTGTGAATATCCACCACATTAAATGCCAAATTACATACGCAAAGGAAGAATACTAATACTTGTCTTCATAGTACATTCAACCAAAAATACTAAATTTATGATAGGCGCTTTTCACATTATAATATTTGGCAATTTTTTTTTTCATAATTTTAATTCAATCCTACAATTGGTGGCACAAAGTACCCATAGCATTACCCCGGTCTCCCCTGCAGCAGAAGAGGGGTGAAAATTATTAAATCATTATGAATCCTTTTACAAGTATAATGCAATATTCGCAACATTTTAATCAACACTATCCACTTGTGTGATTTATGTATAATGAAATATACGAAGGTTGACATTGTGTACACCTTGCTCTAATAAACACAATTGAATTCAGAATGCATATTACTTAGGAGTTAAATAGAGGAATTAAAACAAACTTACCAAGTTCTTCTGAATCTTCTGCACACTGACATGCACACTCTTCAAGTGCAGTGTTGAGACTGATGAACTCTGCCTTAAAGTTACTCCGAATGATAAATAAATTTTGAACAAAACATTCTCTAATTTTTACATTTTCTGAAGCTACTTGTTGACACTGAATAGTACATAAATTTTTTTTGATGTGGGATTATTTTATCTGGCTCCAATGGCCCCACAAATGCACTAAATGACCCCTAGATTTATTTCGGGTACGCACGGAAAAAAACAACAGTGTTGCTTGCTGTCAACTCTATGACGTCAACACCATTGTCAGAATTTGTTTATGTATAACAATGTATTTTAACAATGGGTATTGTGACGTCATCTATAATGGATGTGCTGGAGGATGGAGGCACTATCAAGAAAATTAAAGGAAATAAACTAAATAATTTATGTTGTCTAAGATATGCTTGACAAGGTCAGTTAGAAATATCGACCGCTCGGCGCAAAAAGGAGCTTAGTGGAAAAGTGTGATTTTGAGAAAATGGCCCTTTTGTTTTGAACAGTTGTTTTCAGTTCTGGCTCGGTGAGTGCTGGTCCGATTTGAATGATTTTAGGTATGTAAATGAATATAGCCATTTTCTACAACTATATGTAAAAATAATTATACTAATATGGTTATTTTTCATGAAATAAGACCAATGCTCCTTCTTGCTTCAAAGAAAGCATTATCAGTCGGCGAAAAAAGGAGCATAGATGCACTAAGCTCCTTTTTGCGCCGACTGGTTTCTGTAGTCATTCGGAGCAAAAAGGAGCTTAGAGCTAGTATTTTTACTATCATTGTTAAGTAAATTTCAGCGCAATAAGGTGCATAACAGCACTATGCTCCTTCTTGCATTGGGTTAGCTCAACTAAGTCCCTTACTGCATTGGCTACATTTTCTAATGGCAGAGACAACAAAGACCAACAAAACATTAAAAATAGTGTCATCCTGTACTTTGACCTGCTATATCTCCTTTAGTATTACTCACTTTGTTCTAATATTCACAGACATTATTCTTGAGGTCTTGAACTTTCAAAAAATGCAATAATTCAAAAAGGGACTTAGTGGCACTAAGTCCCTTTTTGCGCTCAGCGGTCGATATTACTGATCACAAGTCATTGTCATAATTCACAGAAAATCGCCTTTATTTAGCAAATCATTTTATCATTCAGGGCAACTTTAAGCATTCTTAATTCTTGATTAATAAACAAACAGCTTTTCTTGTCAGGCAACATGTAACAGCTTTGTGTTTTGAGATGAGGTCAAACACTGAGTGAGCCTTGAGAGATCAGTAAAATTCCTAATTGGATATTTCAATAGCCATGCCTGATAAACAGCATAGTTGGTCCTCTCTCTTAAAACTTCTTAATAAAGTAACAAGCATGAAGTGGAAAAGCACAAACCACAACATCAACATTTTAAACATCTCAAACCATTGTTCCACAAGTATATTAAAAACGGATCATAATAAAGGTGCTTTTTCAGAAGTTTGGTTTTTATAAAAACCAAAATTCCCCATGGCCAAAACCAATTTTCATGAAAAATACCACTTGCTCTGAAGAAAACCAAATAAAGTTGAAAAATACCAAACTGGTTTGTTATTGTACACACTGGTTTTGCACAATACCACTAATATCCAAAATTTTTTAGAGTGTAGACAAAAAGCCCCAATCATCAATCTGCCTATCTTCATTTCCTCTCCGTCTCTTCTTCATCTGCTTTCTCCCTCATTGTCATTGTCTGGGAACATGATGTACATACCAAACTGGCCTTTGCAGTATATAGGTCAAAATTATGATATAATTTTTCCTGCAAACATCACTTGCTCAAAGCAAACTGACAAAAGTGACACGCTATTGGCGGCTTGACCAATCAACTGGCTTGTTCTTCTGATGTCAGATCAGAAATTTTGCAAATTATTTTGATATTTGATCAGTGTCTACAAATATGAAATCATCTGTTAGAAATACCATCAGCAGAAATTATTACATATATAATATTTTACCGAAAATTGGCAGAAAATTATAAAACTATAAAAGAAAACTTCTGGCTCTCAAACCCCATTGAGATCTACTTCATTTGGGACAACTCCTCTGACTGCTTCTATTATTACAAGAACTACAATAACTGTTCCGTGTTGGTGTATTCATGAATAGTCTGAATCTAATTTGGGACTTTTCCACTTTTTTGTCAGTTATCCAGTGACAATGTCGCACTGTTAGGATGACTGATTACAATCAAATTGTGTCGATTGATGATTGTAATATGATTAGTTCAGACAGGAATTTCGCAATGTGTACAATAATCATGACAGAGGATTAGATATGATGAGGAAATTATAGCTGAAGTGCAGTTGTCCTGATCTCAAAACATAATTGCGCAGTGTGAACTTATAGACCAATTTCCTGGAAAGTTCTACATGTATCAGTTAATGCAATGTGAATTTTGCTGTCCGAATATTTAATTTTAAAAACCCCATTGGTTGATATTTTCCCAACGCTGCCTCTGGTTGGCCCAGGAAAGGAGACACCAAAAGTAGTATTGTTAGTGGATTTTAATGTAGCTTACCAACTTAGTTATTATTTAAGGATACATTTAGAAAGTTGCTTTTTTATTATAGGGCATGGATCTACTATGTAGAAAGTAAATTAATAATCATTGAATTACCAAAAATTTACTTTGGGCCAACTCTTTGGCCATCCATTGAAAATATATTAAGTGTCTATTGAAGAAATCATAATGCCATGCATATATAAAGCAAATGATGTGACGGTACACTCTATCTTGTTTTACTTTTTTTACAAGAGAGGAGAAGGTGCTCAAAGGAACACGATCTTTGAATCGATCAATCCGTATGATGAAAGCAACCCTCCAGGTGAGAAGCTTGGATTTGAACATTGGTTATCTGATTTAAGATTTGCCCATGCAATAAATTTATCATACATTAAAATTGGCATTTACAGTTGAGGAAAAGAAGTAATAACCTCAGTTCCTTGAGTGCATGATATCATAGAACGTGAAAATATAGACAATATCATGTCCATTTTCAGAGGAGTGTCTGTCCATTCCTACTCCACCACCTCTTCCTGATGCCAGGGACTTTCCCCAATCACTCGACATCTTTCGTGAAAGTGACATACACTACACGAACAGAATGGCAATCGCAGCCACTATTCCAAAAAAGAGAAAAAAGGGTCGCCTGAGTATTGCCAAGACAGGTTAGTTTCATCAAGTTTTAGATTAAAATAAAACTGGAAAACCATTGATGATGGGCTCTACATATCTGCAACTTTTGGTTGACCTTACTCTTGAGCCCAGCCAGTCTCAAATAACTCTATAGTAAGGGCATAAATGTAAGAGACATAGAAATGTACCAAATGAACTGTGATGTTGTATTTGACTGTCTATTACGGAATATATATATTTGTTTACTACATATTTATTGCATAGCCACGATTTAAAGCTACTCACAGCTCACAGTGTCTTTACAGTGAAATTGATGTTTTTAAGAGTTCCCATACCAATAAATTTTATGAATGTGGAATACGACGGCTGTCCATTTCAACTCATTTGGCAGTGAAAATTTAGCGTTTATTTCAAGGAACACATAACACAGTTGCCAGACTTTATTTCTGCAATTTCTTAGAAAGTCCATAGAAGTATCCTTAATTTAACTATTGCAGATTCCTTGGGAGATCTCCTTGAATATTGCAAAGACAATTATGGTGCATTTCCAAAAGAGATGGAAACGCAAGGAGGATCAGCTACAGGTTAGTGTTTTTCAACTATTTATCATGTTCATCACTGGCTTAATTCATGCTCATCACTGGCCTAATTCATGTTGCAATACACAATTTTCACCTATACTTCTGAAGAAGTACTTTATCAATTGCTTTAAAGTTTTCAAATCAATGCAGTCAAATTCAAATCAGTTCCTTTTCCATGTTATTGTTGTGCCTATGTTAATAAATGTTGTTCTCATCATTGAAATTCCTTATAAATGCTGCATTGTGTAACCATTGTGTTTTTATAATTATTAAATGATCCAGGGTGTTGATTTTACTAATAAGGCTTTCAAGATGAACGATATTTTACCTCATTACTACTGCCTTAGTTCTTGCATTTCTAAAATAATCACTGATCCAGGTATATATTCCCATTGATAGAAGGCATTGTAAATAATTTGTTAGTTATGTAACCAATCATTTTAAAAACATCCCTCATTGATATCAGTGAATTTAGGGTAAGAATCCTTGAATCCTTGAGTCTGTCATTTTAGACAGCCTTTTATAACCCAATTTAGTGCACCCATAGCCCAGCGTTGGTAACAATTATACTTAGCTTGATACTCCCTCCATCTTTTTTTATTTATCCATTTTATTTTTTTGTCAGAAATTTTTGCATTTTAGTCCTTCAAGTGAATTGTAGTCCAATGATTAAATTCATTTAACCTCAGTTTGCTTGACAGAGAGGACCAAGTTCAATATGTTTTGATCTGGTATGATTTCTCACTCAGGGAAAACTCTTGTCATTTTTTATTTCCGAAAATTAACCCGGGCGATGTATCTGCTATGCTAATTGACAATATTTGTTTCAGTTCAATGAAAATGTTTAATTTGAGGTTGTAGTTGACAATCTACAGACCGCAGGCCAAGCACAATACAATCTCATTAAATTTAATGGTGTTTAGCTGACCGACCCTAGGCACCTTACCTTATAACTCTAAGCTTATCTTTTTCAGCTGAATATGTTGTCATGAAAGACAGGTCAATTGTCACAGCGGCTGAAGTACATGTAAGTAAATACATTGTGATTGTTTGTGAGAGTTTGCTATTTTCCAAGAAAATCATTTCATTTCATTTCTAGCTCATATATCCTCACCTTTGTCAATATGGAGTTGAAGAATCTATTTTCATATTCATAGTATGACAAGAAAATTATTTAAAGGTAAACTTGGTCTATACTAATTTAATCAGACTCTGGTCACTCATGATGGCTGATGGGCAGAATAATGACTATTACTTTTTCTCATGCTGAAACAATAATGATCTTTATAACTATGTAATCTTAATCCTGACCTTTGGAATTCCATGTGTGTACATTTTTCATCACACAAAGTTCTAAATTTGAAACTCATCAAGAGCTTTCAGCCCTTTCTCATGGCCTTCATCAAATGTCCAAGCATACTCAGTGGGTCACATGACTGCCCAGGGTCAAGTCATGTGACAGGAGAAAGGAGGATGACAACAACAAGACGAATCCTGAGAGAAAGAAATATCTACCCAGTGGTCTAACATATGTCAAAAGTGTGTCAGAGCCATTTGAACACACATTTAGGAAGCACAGGGTCACCATATATGTACCACCAACCAATAAACACACTGCGCAGCTGCATGCTCGTTAGACTGAAAGATCACACATCGAAAGAACAGAAGTCCAGGGTTAAATACGAAGTGAAATGTGAGACAAAATACGAAGTGAAATGTGAGACATGCTCCAGACTGTAAATTGGCGAAATATGCAGAACTCTGGATAGGCAAAAAGATTACAAGAGCAAAGAAAACCACGTCATCTGTGATAAACAGACACTGCCAACACACAGGGCACTCTTTGGATTGGAACAATATTAAAGAGCTGGGAAAAGAGGACAATTAGCACAAAAGGAGAATCAAAGAGGCTATAGAGATCAGAAAAAAGAACCCAGCGCTAAACAGGAACCAAGGCTGGAACCTGCGCCCCATCTTCTGCTACCTCCTGTCACATGACTTGACCCTGGGCAGTCATGTGACCCATTGAGAATGCTCAGACAGCCGATGAAGGCCATGAGAAGTTTCAAATTTAGACCTTTGTGTGATGAAAAATGTACACTCAGTAATGATGATTTATTGCTATTTCTGTTTTATATTGCAGACCGTTGAGACTGACTCAGGAAATGCCAGTAAAAAGGTTTCCATGGATTGTGTCACTCAGAATGATGGAAGGGATGTCCAAGCTACAGAGTCAGAGGAAGGCAGTAGCAGTGAGTAGACATAAACATGCATTTTAAAACTTTTGTAAAATGTGCTTTCCTGCAAAGGCATTCAACTCATCTTTAACAATTTCATATGGAAATATATTAGGAAATATGGGTTTCATTGGAAAACAGCAAATTTTCAAAGCATCATGCACGCAACTTTTAGATTATTGCAAGAAGGTATTCTGGCTGTTAAGATCTGATTCTATTATGACAAGTTACAGAAATTACTGTAAATATTTTTTGGTTAAAATCTCCAATATTTAGCCACTGATATGTTTTTTAAATTGCAATGCTGTTATTGCAACCTTTTCAATTTATCTTTAAATGTTTTAGGTATTTATCTGGACATGTCGGCCAACAAGATCAAGGTAACTCAATTTGCTTAACATTTGTATAAGGAAATCAATTTTTTTTCTTTTCAGCTGTGGTTACAGCTTTCTTGTTACTCATTTGCGTGCCATAATTTTTATCAGTACAAAATTGTGATAAAAGGCAAAAATGAGCCAGTTGATGTTAACACCATTGTGAAGCTGTATAATCATGTCGATTGATAGAAATTAACAACCTTTTTTTATGTAGATGAACACAGGAACAAGGCAGAATAATCAATGAACACTAATTCTATTCTGTATAAGTGGCTACTGTGTCCTCCAAGCACATGTGTATGATATATGTCTATCAGTTTGAATTTATCTTTAATTATTTGTTTGCAAAACACTTCTTTCATTTTACAGACCGACATATGGAATGACAGTAAAACCCTTGCTACTGATTCTGAATCTGTCACTCCAAATGAGGGAAACAACACTCAAGGTACGGGCACTATGCTGTAATCTTAATTTGTAATTTATTTCATTTTTTTTTTGGCAATAACGAACAGTCAATAAATTTAGCATATTGGTCATTATCGAATTTCGGGACAATCTTCATCACTTAGGTACCATAACATAATTTTGAATGCAAATAATATCTGCATTGTCACTCCTCATCTGTTATTCACTTTTCTACTTGAGACCACTGTACTGGTGTACTTGGAATGAAAAGTCTTTTATTAGACCTTTTTTTTGGTACATTTTGTCCAGTAACCCATGCTAAATTGATGGTTTTTCCATGTCACTGAACCAGATAGGACAAAATCAAGAGTCAATTTTTCTGCTAATACAGCAATATTTGAAAAAATTCTTTGCACGATTCATGAGAATATAGACTTGAGTTAATATCTAGTTTTCTGATATAACAGCCGTGTCACTATTTTATGTCAATTTTTTTGTTTACTCCGTTACTTACCATAGCTCGTTTCATTATTGTTTTTTATCAGCTATTTTCACTGAAAATCATCAGGCGCTTGTTCGCCACAGAACCACTCCCTCAGGCTATAGTAGCCTGCTTTAGTTGCGAGCGTTAGCGAGCAGGCTACAACATTTGGCTGAAGGTGCTGCCAATCAGGTCCTCGCTCACATGCATTTTTGAAGCAACCCAGCTCAGTCCTGCTGTGTTCTGCTGAGCGCGGACCTTAGGGGCAGCATCGCTGACTTTAGGGGGAGCAGTTCCTGTGACCTATATTCCAATTCGATACCCAGTTCGATGTGAATTTTCGTCAGTCTGCAACCTCGCTAGCTCGCCTGCTTTAAAGCACACTGTTTTCAGTCAGCCACTCCCTTGCAGACATAAAAAAACATGTATTCACTAAATTAAGACATAATTTTTTCCCATATAGAAAGCAGTAAAGAGAGAAATGCAAAAAATTATTCCACTCCATTACCGTCCACTCCGTTACCGGGTCATGAGCAAGAAATCGACATTTAACCAAAAATACTATTGATATGAGCTGAAGTACTTCTGAAAATAATGATTACATCAATCTTTTATTGTTTTTCGTTTTGTTGTTGCTCCTATAGCAGGTTTTTAACATCAAATCCCACTCCGTCACCACACTGTCCCCTCCGTTACAGGACATTTTTGCTATACACTTTGTCCTGAAAGTTGAGAATGGCCCATACATATTTTCACATATAGCAAAAAAGACCTTGTATGACGCTGGATGACTGCATCTTTACAATGTGAATATCTGTTTTGCCATAGGGCGTACACAAAAAAATACAATTTTGTAGGTGTATATATATGTATATTACTATGCAGGGGTGCCGGAAGGAATCGTGGGCGGCAGGGGCGGTCAGATGAAAAAGGGCAAATCACGTTCGCGCCAATTTCGCGTGACAAAATTTGAATAGAGTCAATAATGATTTTAAATATACTTATTAATAATTTGTGCCTAAAATTAGTAAAATAAGGCCTTATAATTTGTTTTTTCTTTAAGATCTAAAGGGCACCCTTGCCCCCCTGCCCCCCTTGGACAAGGGCAGGAGGGGCAATTGCCCCCCTGCCCCCCCTGTTCCGGCATCCCTGTTACTATGACAGTAAAACACCAGTTGGCGATTCTGAATCTGTCACTCCAAAGGAGGGAAGCAACATCCAAGTTATTGATCATATATGACGACCCAGAAAATCCACTGGTCTGAACCATGTTTTCTGATCTGACATGTTTGATATTCAGAGATTGCAAAAAGCAGTTACAGTCTGTCCAACAGTGACACAGTGGAGTAGGTCAAGACTACACTGTTAGTCCATTTATGTAAACTTTTTTTTTTTTTGTGATCATAGTGACATGGTTGTTGATTTCAAAATTCAAATTAGACATTTCAGGAGATTTTCTCTGTGCATCCAACTTTTGACCACTGTGTCATACTGTTATGGAGAACTCTCGTTTCTCTTTCTTTGTTACATATTATTTACCAACTTTGACCTTCTTTCTCCTCCCCATCCCAAATATCTTTACAACTACCTTTCACTCCTTCTATTTCAAAACTCTGTTATTAGGAAACTGACAATGTATTGCAATTAGCAATGGCCACAACATCATTGGTTTAAAGTAGATATAATGTAATTTTTGGATTGATGAATTTACAATCAGGAGATTTGAAGATTGAGCATCTTTATCAATGTTTGTGTAAAATTAAATTCATCAATTGTAATGAATCCGAAGATGGATATTCTACACTCAAGATAATTTTAAGAGTTAGTTCAATAAGGCAAAGGTAGGCATTGATTCTGGGGTAGCCGAGAGGTGTAAAATGTTGCGGTGGTCATACTTTGTTTTGGGCTGTACCGTAGCATTCATTAACACTCTCAATTTAATTTTTCTTTCATACTCTTTTAAATTTTACTTGCGTACATTTATATCATATTTTTCCTTTTCTTTATGTGATGTTCTTTTACGTAACATGTGTGCCATGTGTTTTTGCACGTCAGGGCCTCAATGGAAAACAGCTACGGCAATGTGACCATCCCTGGTAAAATAAAATATTTTGAACTTGAAACTACACTACATTTTATTTTTAAGGCCTGCCTTCATCACAAGGAAGTTCCTCAAAGCCTCCCTTGCCTCCAATTCCAGAAAAGAGACAGACAGTTGACAGCACCGCCAGCAGGCCAGCAGGTAGATGTATTGCAATCATATGCCAGAGAGCCAAAAAATTGAACCAACCCTGAAATTCAAAATTGCAAGCAGCGGCAAAACTGGTTTGACCAAGAGGTTGTTTCTATTAAATATTTCACATTGATAAGAACATGAATGTGTTCCACTTCTTTCTTGAAATTTTTGATGGTTTCCCATCATGTTGCCTTTTTTATTACAAACATTTCAAGACCATAACAACTTTGCAGCGGCAAATCAATTTATTATAATTAACGATTTTCCTTGTTCGTAATAAGGAAAAAAATCTGAGTTTGAAGCACAATATAAAAGTGACAATGTCAACTGAGTTATAAAAGTGCTTTTCTGTGTTTGCTGGAATTTGGTCTTGGAAAGGTTTGCAAGCAATTTAAACGATTGCCTTTCATACAAACATTCATTAGTTTAAATCCTTAATTTTACAGGGTCATTGGGAACTGCTCAAACATCGGATGATGACCCAGAAAACAAGCAGCTCAAAACTGAAACAACTTCTGGTAATTAATTTCATTACATCACACGGATAGCTATAAAAGATGTCCCAGCTTAATTTTATGAGAGTGTTTGCCATATTCAATGAGAATGTTGCCGTATTTCTTCTATGACATAATTGGCAATATTTTCTCTAAAAAAGATGAAAATAATGTAAATGTTTGCCTATTTACTCCCATATAATGCAAGGTTTTTTACACCATTATTTCTGTTAGACTGGTTGATTTGTCACCTTACATTTCTGGCATGGCAAGAACACACATATATGAAACTGAAGTGTGCAGAAATAATTTTAATGACCCTTCATGCTTTTTTCTTTACTTATCCATCTTCCTAATATGTGCACCATTGTTTTAAAAGTTTTTTTTATTCAATTTTCAGGAATAAATTCCTCCGAACCGCCCCTACCTCCCCTTCCTGAAAAGGGAGACATGGTTGGGAGCACTGCAAGTCAACCACTTGGTCAGTTTATAAAGATATTGCTTTGTCTCTGCAGGAAGATTGTTGCATACTATTTAAATTTTTGCTCCTTTGTGAAAAAGATGCCTTCGCCTTGTTTTATTGACATTAAAACATGGTAGTGACAGTATCTACTCTTAAGGTCTTTCCATATGCTGCTCTACCAAGTTAAAATTGTTTGCAATTTGAATTGTCTTTGATTGAGGCTATGGTGAAGTTTGTCTTTTTGCTGTATAAGAGAGCATTCACCTCATTTGACAAATTCTTGATTTTACAGAGGCTTCAGAAGACGTGCAAGAAAATGAGTCCCTGGTAGATGAACAGAGAACATCTGGTAAATATTATCAAATACTCTTTGTGGAAAGTAGTCCATAAATGTGCTTAATTTACATAGTCCATGTTTATTCCAACCAGGGCTTTTGATTCGGGTATCAAGTGAACTGACTATGACTCCCGACTCCTTTGGTTCTTGAATTACGACTCCGCCTCCCGACTCCGCTAATAATGGCATAATTTCACTCAAATATTACATGGTTAAGATGGGACAAAAAGTAGTTCTACAAAGTTTTCATTGGATTTTGTACATGAATACTTCTTTACGAAAATTTATGTATTTTTGGGACACATTTTAACATTTATGAAATGGTGTTTTTGTAAATTGTACATGTATAAAATATTTTTAGGATTCAGGAGTCACAAATATAATTTCCGACTCCGGCTCTGACTCCACATGAAAGTCAAACTTATACTCCGACTCCACTCAAAAACCTCCGACTCCACGACTCTGACTCCCGACCCTGACTCCGACTACAAAATCCTGATTATAACAGACATTTACTAATAAATTTATTCTCCTTCTTCAGGCATTTACATGGACATGACAGGATGAAGATATCACCTCACATTCTTCACTTGTAGCTTCAGCCAATGACAAACATGAACAATGTCACTTCATATCAAGCCGAGGAAGTTATGTCGGCATGGAAAATTCTGGAATATTGAACAATAAAGACATTGAAGAGAACCTAAAAGGATTCGATATTGAAGAGAACCTCAGAGGAATTGACATTGAAGAGAAGCTCATAGGAATCCTCTTTGAATAGAACCTCAGTGGTATTGACATTGAAGAGAACCTCAGTGATATTGACATTGAAGAGAACCTCAAAGTATTTGACATTGAAGAGAACCTCAGAAGAATCAACATTGAATAGAACCTCAGTGGAATTGACATTGAAGAGAACCTCAGTGGAATTGACATCGAAGAGAACCTCAGAGGAATTGACATTAAAGAGAACCTCAGAGGAATTGACATTAAAGAGAACCTCAGAGGAATTGACATGGAAGAGAACCTCAGTGGTATTGACATTGAAGAGAGCCTCAGAGGAATCACCTTCTTTGTCCTAGTGTGATTGCATCAACACAAATAGAAAACATTTTGGGGTTTTTCTGAAAATGTTAATAGTATCAACAATTGTGTATTTCTATTGCAAAGACTACTTCTAAATGTACATACTATATTATCATCACTATGTTAAGTTATAGTATCAACTTAAGATACAACAGTGATTGATGAAGAAAACGCACCATTTTTTGTACAATTTTTAAAGAATAAACAGCACATATCACTTCTGTTTTCTGTAAATGGTCATTACATCACAGTCAAATATTACTCTCGCTGGGTCATTATTATGTCATCATTGTGTAAGATGAAGTGACTCGATTAAGGAACTATTTATATACACTTGTATAGTACACATCCAATTTATGCAGGCTTAAATTATGTAGGCTTAAATTATTGCAAATCTGCCTAATAGCTGTTGGCATTAGCAATACAAATATGAAACATGAATTTAGTGAACTTTAATTTGGGTTGCTAACTGGGATATATAGATGTTCCTGTGTTGATAGAATTACCTAATAACCTGATATACACTTTAGCAACTGTGATGAATTCGTGGGAGATTATGCAAAAAATTTGCTGTTTCATTTCAATTTGGAGAAATTTCCCAAAACCAATTCAAATTTATTGTGCTGCAAATGAAGGATATCGCCAATACCTGAATGAATTAATCTGATCAGTTTTATATCTCACAAGATGTTCAATGTTTTGAAACAATACCACAGTTGATACAGTTTATTTCATATTTCAATATTTTGCTCATTTCTCTGCTTTATTAAAGTTTGTACAAATTTTTCAGAAGTCAAAATTTATTGAGACCCAGTACGCTACAGACAAAAGAGAAGTCATGCCATTGATCTCTTGTTTGAAGTTCAACACTCGACAGTTTATCTAGTGAAGTTTTTCAGGATAAGGGAACTTAGCTGGCTACTGAGACACCAAGGCCCCTTATGCTTGGTGGAGGTTCCTTAGAGGGATTACAGAATTGTTTTTCTCAGCTTTTATATAATTTCATTGCAAAGTTTCTGTGTTTGTCATAATAATGAGATTAAATATAAATATCCTAATGTGTGAAATAAACAAAGACCAGATTGTGTGCAAGCATAGACTGTGCTTGAGCAAACCCACAATGCAATATGACAACGTTTACATGCATTAATGCAAATATGAGCATTTAAACCTTTGGCAAAGCTTTAAAATACGTACGCAAAAATCAAACTTAATCTATCCATATAAGACCATAAAATATGCATTGCTAAACCGAGGCCTTCTGTTAACACCATGAATTTGGTGAATACATCCTCCTTCTTCAAACATGTACATTGATATAAATATTGTGGAATGGATATTTCTAACATTTGTCAGTGGAGCCTGGTACATGTGCAGTTGTGTATTATTCAAATTTTTACTAAAAAAAAAAGTAGGGGAGACTTAGGTAAGTTGTGTCGTTTTTGCCTTGGGTTGATTTTCTATTTAAAAAAATTACTTTGTGAAGCAGTTAAAACAATGGGACAAAACAATTAGGGAGATAATGGTGGACCTTCACAAAGAGTTCTAGGTTGCACATCTGAACCCTGTGTTGCTGTAAGGTTTATCACTGGATTAGTCAGGTTGGTTGATCCCCTTTTTATTTAAACTTACATTGTATTTTACCTTTTTTTTCACATATTTTAATCATTCATATAATATTTGCAGCATATAACTTTTTTTTTATAGTATCTTATATTGACACAATTTATTGGTTGTCTAAATGTATCATATCATGCCACCAGTCACTCCAAAATTGGTTTGGGGACAATGTCACTCAAATTACAGCTTAAGTGTTACTCACAATTCTGACAACATGTCAGTTAAACATGTTAAATTATAAGTTACATGGGGCAGGAGACATTCATGTTGCTAATTCAGCACTGGCAAATTGTAAGTTTTATCTATAAATTTTGAGTACAGAATTTTCGCAATCAAAAATGACATTTTTCTCTGGTGCAACTGAGACTGAGCCAAGCTCCACACCATCAGAATATGACCATCAATGGAGGCAGGTCTCGAACCTCCAACACTAGCTTTATGCACCAAATTAGGGAACCATCTGCCTGATTTAGTTTCAAATTAACAATGGTTTATAAAAGTCACAACTTGCCCCAGTGTCCCCTATTGAGAATTAGAGTAAATTCTGGAATTCAAACCAAAATTATTGATTTAGAGGCACTGAAAATCAAGTAATTATGTTTTGGTCTAGACCCCAACCCGTCATCCAACATCCTTCCGATAAACAGTTTGATTGTACATATCCGAAACTTTGGCATGTATATCAAGGTATTTTCTTACAGAAAAATTGATGGCACATGCTCCATCACATTGTTCCAGAAACAGAGCTGTGCAGTCGTGGGTTTGCTGCTGCGCTTCTTGATTTGTCAGTTTTATCAAGATTATGTATGTGTTGGTAAAACAATGCAAGTCTGTTAACTGGTGTGTTTTCCTCAGTATGGGCTTGATGAACCAATGCGAAATGAAATCTGCAAAGTTTGTCAAACAAAGGATTTTCACCTTAGGCATTCTCACTTCTGTAATCCTGCTAAGGGGACATTCTTAGTAGATTTCATGCTCTGCAAGTGGATGGAACTAACATAAGTACCCATAAGTACTTATGTTTGGCTGTTAGTGGATTCTTAGGTGCCTTAAAGTTGTCATAAGTAGCCAAATGTGCTGTTAGGACCCATTTAAGGGGCCATGGCTACTAGTGTTAGTACCTAAGTAGCTCATAAGTGGGTGTTTCATGTCTTAGTAACCACCTTAGTTCCCTTATCCTGAAAAACTTCACTACATGTCTTTGAAACAGACACTAGTACCTCTTATTTTCGATATAGGTAGTAAAGCTCATTGAAAGCACAGAAAGTGATAAGGGAAATCGGTTGAATGGACATTTTGATGGCATGTTGATAAAAGTTTGTAGTCAAGTATTTTTATGAGATTAACATGGCATTACATTAGAAATGAGACAGTCAAGAGCAGGGTAGACTTTGTAAAGAGGGAGTTATCTTTTTTGTAAAGAGGGAGATATTACAGTTAAGGACATGGTACACGCTGTAAACAGGGAGTTATCTTTTGTTAAAGATGCAGTTATTTGGCCCTTGGCCCAAGCAGATAAGTCAATGCAAAAGTCCACATTTTGACAGTGCTGCCATTTGGCATAACATTTTTGGGGTGAAACATTTCTGTAGCCCATTTGCATAAGCGGAGCTCTGGTGGAGACAGAGGGAAATACCTTTGATGTTACAGACAAACTCCATTAAACAGCAAGGGAAACAGCAATTTATGGCATCATCAGAAGAAGAAAAGGGTGAAAGAAGGGTAGGTGAAGGGTGCAGGGGAAGGACAGGCATGTAGAAGGAGGTCTCAGCACACAACCATCGTGTGACCTGGGATGACCTCATTTGCATGTCATTAGTATTTAGTTTGAATGTATATAATAATAGATTAAAGATAAGGGTTTTTAACTGGCTGAGGCACATGAGTGTGAAGTACAATCCTAAAATGTTTGCTAAATCCCATGCCGTCAGGAAGATGCGCGCCCTTCCACACCCTTCATTTCTTACCCTCACCCTTAATTCTATGAAATAAACTGGCATGCTCAGTGAAATGTACTGAAAAACATCACCACAATATAGCCCACTTTCAGAGAGCATGGCTTCAGACCTGGCCATAGTTCCAGATGGTGCATGGTCGGATGATGGTCCAAATCCAGGGGAGTTTCAGTCTTTTACCAAAGATGTCATATTTTTAATAAGACATGTAAGTTGATGTAACTAATAAATAACCTTGACTTGACTAACCTGTCATCAGCTGATGATTTGTCATGATCATACATAATATTTCAAATGTTAAGCTGATTTTACTTAAAATTTCAAATGTTAATTTGATTTACAGTCTCTCTCTTTGATAAAGAAAAAATGAGGACCAGTTCACTGTGAAAAGTGCACTTTGTGACTCATGATAGCTGATGAAGTGTCATTTTCTCTACTTTCAACATGGGAAACATAGAGGCACTTTGATTATTCATGATCAAGAGAAGGCCATTTGACTTGTCATAACTGATTTTGGATTGAAAATCAGAAGCATAATCCTTTTATTTCTTTTGGCTGTAACCAACAAGTGGGATAAGTCTCCTTAAATCAAATTAACATTGAAAGTATTGGGTATGATCATGACAAATCATCAGTATGATGACACACGAAGGACCATTTTCACAGTTCAATAGTACACTCTTTTACGGTATCAAAGTGACAGGCTGTAAGGAGATTACAGCCAAACACTTTGATATAGAATTAGAGTGGACTGTGGCACTGTGAAAATGGCACTTTGTGTGTCATCATACTGATGATTTGTCATGATCATACCCAATACTTTCTATGTTAATTTGATTGAAGGAGACTTATCCCACTTGTTGGTGACAGCCAAAAAAAAGGAGTATGCTTCTGATTTCACTCTAAAATCCATTATGAGAAGTCAAATGGCGTTCTCTTGATCATGACTAATCAAACAGCCTCCGTGTTTCCCATGTTGAATATAGAGAAGACGACACTTCATCAGCTATCATGAGTCACAAAGTGCTATTTTCAATAGCTGGATCCTCCTGGATCACAACAAAGCGGACGAAGGAATGGAGTCAGCAGCACGGGGAAAATTGGAAAATATAGGTGAATTGAGGAAGAATTGGCACTGAGAAGATACCTTGAATGATTATCATGTTCTTCCTTTTTTCGAAAAATCACTAAAGAGAAGTGAAAGATAAATAGGAGAGTTGTAGTGAGAGCGTCCATAATGGATGAAGTTTGTATGAGATTGATCGTGTTGAAGGGGACACTTCCTTTCAGGAGCGAGTGCAGCATTTTACATCAATTCAAAATGCTTACAACTCTGACTGTAAGAGGCATTTACATTTACAGTCAGGAAATGTGATGTATGTAAAATGAGTGGACTGCTGCACTGTGAAAATGGCCCTTCGTGTATCATCATGCTGATGATTTATCATGATCATGCCCAATACTTTCAATGTTAATTTGATTTTGATTTAAGGAGACTTATCCCTCTTGTTGGTGACAGCCAAACAAAAGGATTATGCATCTGATTTTCAATCCAAAATCAGTTATGACAAGTCAAATGGCCTTCTCTTGATCATGACTAATCAAACAGCCTCCGTGTTTCCCATGTTGAATATAGAGAAGACGACACTTCATCAGCTATCATGAGTCACAAAGTGCTATTTTCACAGTACAACAGTCCACTCTTTTTACATATCAAATTTCCTGAATGTATTTTTATGAGTCAGTCTTTCCTTGAAATTTCATCACCGATTTTAGTTTCACTTGTGTATAAAAAGTGCATCCTGAAACATTGCATTACAGATACAAAATGGATGACTTTTCTGAGAAATAATGATGTATTCTTGCTAACATGATATAACAACTGAATAATGTTTATATGCTGGCTTGGTGTCAATAATAAAGCCCTAATGAAGAAGTTAGAAACAACTGAACAAAGAAATGTTGGCTAAAACCTTTATAATTGTTTGCACATAAAAGACGGCTTTCAATATTTTTCTCGGATTTTTTTTTTCTGGTCAGTTAGAATGGTTTTTTGGTCAAGCTCTTTTTCAAACCAATTGATCACTTCTAAGTGTTACTTTAACTGTTGTGGACTATTTAAATCACACTTGACCCCATCTGGGCCATCTCACATTGCTAGATATGAGAGACTATTGAAAAACACAATCTGTGTGGTGGCAAGCCCTTGCTACTTAGTGGCTATTCTGCCAGCAACAGAATATGTGTGTTGCAATTTCAAAGATGTAATAGTTGAACTTAAAATAAAATAAAAAACACTATAGGCTTTGATGACAGCCTGTATAGGCCCTATGGGAACTTCAAAGAATGTCTGATTTAACTCGTCTTGTAATGATACCACCGAGTTATTTATGGCCAATTACTACCTCATACATACATCCATGGTCATTCATATATTTTAGACTAAATATTTAGTGGAGAAAAATACATTAACTTTTAAAATATGTTAATTGTGAGGTCTCTTTCTCATACACTAATTGTGTTGTTATTAAGCCAAAAGCAAAATACAATAGCCGTGATGACTTGGCAAATATTTTTAGAAGGGAGTGGAGTATGCTTTTCAGCCTGCTCGGCTTTTTAAGCCCTCTGGTGGTGTTGACAATAACTACACATTTATTACAGACATCAACTGAGTCACTCTGTCCAACAGTAAAACGTGGTTGTACGCAGTGCAGTATTTAGATGTTACTGAAATTTAGAAGAGAAAAATGACGACGAATAATAACATGCATCTTACAGACGCTTTCCCGCCTTGGTCTTTTAAGAAATATACATTTCCGCAGCCTTCGTCTTTATAAGAAATATGCAATCCAACTTCGGCCTTTATAAGGAATATGCATTCCAACTTTGGTCTTTATAAGGAATATGCATTCCTACTTTGGTTTTTATAAGAAGCATCCATGCATTCCACTTTGGTCTTTATTGAAATATGCATTCCAATTCGGCCTTTATCAGAAATATGCATTCCAACTTCAGTCTTTATAATGAATAGCATTCCAACTTCGGCCTTTATCAGAAATATGCAATCCAACTTTGGCCTGTATAAGAAATATGCTCAGCTCTGCAATATATACTGTCAGACAAGAGATGCTTTTCCAGCTTTGGCCAGTATCACACTATGAATGTTTGTGGCTTCTGTTTAAGACTCATGACTCAAGATATTTTATTTCTTTCTGATATGTTATGTTACAGTAAAGAGGGAGGACATCTCTAAGACAAGTACTTACCATTGGCGAGATGCCCCCCCAAAAAAAAAAATTAAAAGATCATGTCATCATCTCAGAGAGATCCATTAAAGAAATAAATTATAAAATAAACAAAAGCATACAGAAAATCAAAGTAACAATGGTGCAATGCGTGCATATTGGGTGAAGAACCAAATATCGATTATGACGAATATGATGAGAACAAAAGTATGAGGACTCAAAGATAAGAGCGATTTTTCAGAAAAGGTAATTGCACAATTAGGCTGTTGCAACACTTCAGGCTGTTTAATGTGTCAGAAATATGGCATTCTGATTGGTCAGATTACCAGAAGTCTGTTGGCGGCAACAGTCACGATTTTAAGTAATACCAAAAAGAATTTTAAAAAAATTTGGTAGCCATTCGTCACCACATTATTTTTCTTTAGGCGAGACATATTTTGTTTTTAGTTTCTTGCGATTGACCAACCAGATTTTCTGCCTATATAGATGAGCTTTCCATGAATTTTTATCAAATTGGCATTATAAAAAATTGAGATCACAGCTTTTTTCTTAAATTTTACCAACCCTAGAAAAATGGTCTTCTGAAAATTTGAGAGGCAAATGATCAATTATGTCTGACCTTATTCACTGTGTATCGGACACATGAACGCTCTTTCAGTACCAGGCTATCAGTGACAAATGTTTTCCTGTCATATTAAAGGTAAAATCAGAAAATACTATCAGACAACAGATGGTTTCTTGCTTTGGTCTTTAAATATAACGACTGTCAAAGTTATTTTTTTCTTGATTCTGACAATTGACATTCTATTTTTTATTATATACAAAAAAAATAGAAGCGGGAGCGGGACGGGAGCGGGACCAGAGATGGCGGGACGGGACGGGAGTGGGATCGTCTTCATCCATTAGGCCCGGGAGTGGGACGGGAGTGGTTCTGACTGTCAAGAGTCACTCCTGTTGCAGTCCCGTCAGTAGCCCTTAAATATTCATATTAGCCTTGCTAGATTTCATTTGTGAAACCCACTGGTGGTATATTTTGGGTTATCTTATCAAGAAACACAAAACTGGCAGAAAGCCACATTCTGGTTGTTCTCTTTAAATTGATATTTCTAATGAGTTCTTTCAAATATTTCACTAATTTGGCAAAGTTTTAACACTGTCTGCACTACATTGCCTCCAATATGAAATTAAAAACATGTAGCACCATCTATGTCTTTACCCTATGTTTCTTAGTAATTCAAAGAACCAAGTAGTAATGGACTTCACATGTGAAATACAACTCAGATTTTGTCACACCTAAAATTCCAATTTTTAAGAAAATTGTTGTGTAACGCAAGATACAAATTAAATATGCTCTGTAGAAGTCAGGAATAAAATGAAAATTTAGTAGTCAAGTATTAGTATTCAAGTATTTTTGTCTTTATTAATTAATTCAATACATGTTTACTTGTAGTAGTATGTGTGTACACACCATGTACTAGGCCTAATATGTTTCTTTTGACAAAAATAATTACATATACATCTAATAGTTACAGGTATATATCATGTGGTATTGTCTAATAATATGAAATAGCTCAATATTCATTCATGACATAACTGTCACCCATTTTGAATTTTAGTTGCTACTCTGACACCAGCCATTGTCTTAAATTGCAATTCAAACACAGGCCCCTATTGTATTATTGTGAGCAATGGTGCATTGGATATATATGGGTACTATTGTCTGAACATTAATTAAACAAATAGCATTTATATAAAATTAATATTATTTTACCTTTAAAAAGTTTACATCATTATTTAATTACCCTATTTTACAACTAGCAAATACTTAAATGATATTGATAATCTGAACTCAGAGATAAACCATTGTAAGTCCAAATGATCAAAATCGTTTTAACACTGAAATTGTCTCTTACTAGTTAATAGCAAGTGTAAACTCAAAATGAGTGATTTTGTAAGTCATTTCACTAACTTACATTGTAGTCATTCCACTAATTTAGTCATTTCTCTAATTTAGTCTTTTCACTAATTTAGTCAACTGTTTCACTTATTAAGCTGACTAGTAAGTCATTTGACAAATCAGCTTCAATAAATTGCAAAGTACAAATGTGAATAGACAACATTACTAAGCCAATGTGTCTGAATGAGCAACTTTCTTAAGTTCAGAATATCATTTTAATCAATTAAGATACCACTATATGGTACGTGACCGAAACGGGACTGAGATTTCTCCGGGATGGGAACGGGAGTCCCATGTCAAATTTGTGACGGGATGGGACGGGAGTGGGATTCAACTTGACGGGATGGGACGGGAGCGGGATTAAAATAGAAAAATTTAACGGGACCGGGATGGGACCGGGAGCAGACGGGCCGGGAGCGGGCGGGAGCGGGACTGACCATCTGGTCCCGTGCAGGGCCCTAGTATGTATAGTGTATTTCACCAAATGTTACAAACCAGAACACCTCAAGTGAACCAAGGTCTATTATGATAGTCAATGTTCCTGTGACACAATCAATCAGAATTAAAATTTCCCACAGAAAACACACTATGTGCCTAACTTTTAATGGTGCCTTGTGTCTTTGACCACCTGAATATACATGGGCATGAATATTTATGTTCCCCCAATATTGATGCTCATCGATGAATGTATAGATCTATTTTTAGTGGGATTAAAAAGTAAACTCAGTGACAAACTGTAAACTTGTATAATGAATTGCAAATGTTTGAGAAAATTTTTTGTAGGACAGGTTGGCTATATATATTAAGGATGCAACATAGAGACCCGATAATGTTCAGCCTTGCAAAATGTTTTGTGAAATAGATGTTCAATGATGAAGGCTGGCTTAGTTTTATACATTTTCTTAAGTCATCTCATTCAAGGTAAGTTTTTTATCAAATACTTTTGCCCTGAAAAAGGTTACAGGAATTCGCGTTGCAGTTGACTTGTTAGTTTTCATTCTTGGGTCCTCCACTCCAGCAAAATGAGTATTTTCAATATTGGGTTAAAACTATCATGATAAATCTTGAACTTTTTGCCCTGGCAAGAGGGCATATTATTTTAGAGACAAAACCACCTAAGCACGGAGTCCAGAAATGGAAAATAAATTAGTAATTGCAAATTTTAAAATACATAACGTGACATATGG
Source organism: Platynereis dumerilii (assembly GCA_026936325.1). Lineage (NCBI taxonomy): Eukaryota > Metazoa > Annelida > Polychaeta > Phyllodocida > Nereididae > Platynereis > Platynereis dumerilii. The sequence goes on from JAPTHN010000242.1 coordinate 51,832, forward strand.
TAGCCCAGGTGACATGTGGTAGCAACACAGTCCATTCCAAAGATTACAGCGAAACACTTTGATATAGAATTAAAGTGGACTGTGGCACTGTGAAAATGGCACTTCGTGTGTCATCATGCTGATGATTTGTCATGATCAAACCCAATACTTTCAATGTTAATTTGATTGAAGAAGACTTATCCCACTTATTGGTGACAGTCAAACGAAAGGATTATTCATCTGATTTTCACTCTTAAAATTTGTTATGAGAATTCAAGTGGCTTACTCTTGATCATGACTAATCAAACAGCCTCTATGTTTCCCATGTTGAAATTAGAGAAGATGACACTTCATCGGCTATCATGAGTCACGAAGTGCCATTTTCACAGTGCCACAGTCCACTTTAATTCTATATCAAAGTGTTTCGCTGTAATGTCAGCAGTGGTACACTGACATCAACACACCAAACTGTCAATGAAATTGACAAACCAAGTGTCAAAACAACTTTTAAATGTGTATAATGAACTAAGTTTTGATTGGCTGACATGTAAATTAGGATTACAAGCTTGACTGACACCTACACAGTGTTTCCATATTTGAACATCTCAGACCGCATTTTGAAGAGCAGCTAAAAAAATCGTTTCAATTGGATCCACACACAGATAGTCAGATGGAAGATTACATTAAGATATAACAATTAAGATAGGGGAAGAGGGGGTGAAAAGTCACAGGGGTAAAAAGTCACAGGCCTTTTTGACTAACTTGAGGTGACCTAATTCTTAAGCTTAAATCATAATTTGGGCCACTTTTATGAGCAGAAGGTCTGCAGGGAATATGGAAATTATACTCATTGTGCAAAGTGGGTTTCCCCACCTCATGCATTTTTGGTGTCCCAAACAGGTTTCATTGATTCTGAACTTTCTCTATTAATGTCTGGTCACTGTGACATAGGAAGTTTTGCTAGTGTTTCAAGGTCTTTTGGATAATTGTCTTTCATGCTGTGAACCCATTTTTGGCCACTTGGTCACGAAGTTGCTATGATCATGTGTTAAATTTAAAAAACAGCTGAGCGGTGAAATGTCACACTGTGACATTTCACCCCAGCACTGTGATATTTTACCATAGGGTACCAGGAAGTCAGTATTCTGTGCTAAGGAAAGTAAAATATTCCACACTAGAAGCTTTTAACTTACAATCTTATCATCATCCATCATCAATAATACTGATGAGAGAGCATTGCAGCACAATTTCATTTCGCAAACTTTGGGCAATTTCTGACGCCCGCTTTGCTGATGGTGCATTGTCATTGCATGCCGATAGCTTTGGAAGGCTCACTATAAATTTCATGTACAAGGATGACTATCAAGTCTAGGTCTGCATATTACCTCATATAGTGTTGTATGTTCACAACAATTGCATGTGACTTGTTACCCCATGGTTGTGACTTCTTGACCCTGACATGGGGTAAAAAGTCACATCGGACTTTGCCTTAAATAATTTTGAACTGACTAAAGCCTATTTACAGCACAGCAGCTATCATGTGATACAGCTATAGTCAACTAAATACTGCATAATTGTGCCTAAGGTCATTAAGATCTAACAAACACCTGCTCTGTTCTGGGGCTTTTTCTGAATTTTGTGACTTCTGACCCCCGTCTCCTCTAGAAATAAATAAAGAAAGAAAAGATAGGTACTTTAAGATAGATAGATAGATAGATAGATACATAGATAGATAGATAGATAGATAGATAGATAGATATAGGCCTATAGATAGATAGATAACCTTGACTTGCTTGATACTGGTGCCTGGCAGAGTGCACTTGCATCAATCAACCAATCAATCAATCATTCGATCAATAAATCAATCAATCAGTCTATCCATCTATCTATCTGTCTATCTATCTATCTATCTATCTATCTATCTATCTATCTATCTATCTATCTATCTATCCATCTATCCATCTATCCATCTATCTATCTATCTATCGTTCTATCTATCTATCTATCTATTTAACTATCTACTAAATTGAGAATGCAAAAAACAACAACACATAATTAAGTTCCATGGAATTTTTAACGCATCTTATACCTTGAATGCAGGGTCTACAGAGCTAAAGAAATAAAAAATTTTTAATGCGTCTGGCGTGGGTCAAGCATGAGCCGATTGAATCAGTGGTCAGACAAGATGTGACTGCCCACCAATAATTGCCGACCAACCATACAAGCACACTTCTTATGATTGATGTGGGATTATAAGATATTCGCATATAAACTTCCACATTCTATAAGTTTAATTTGGTTTGCAATCTACTTGAATAAACAGATAAACTGACGAAATGGATTTGAACCTAACAGCTTATGCATGTGCACAGAACTCAATGGAGATATTTTACACATGAGTAGCTTTCTACCATACGTCACGTGAAGCTAAACTGAGAGGTTCTCAAGTCCAACAAGTCAACTTCAACACGAATTCCTGTAATAGGACAGGTGGAGACCTTAGTAATGTGGTGAGAAGCACTGTTGTCACAGATGAAACATCCGTCTGACATTGTTTTCCAAGTTCGCGAATTGAACCCGAGGTTAAAAGCTCAGGATGTACTAACGATAAGCTCAAGAGGCCATATAGAACAATGAGGTAGGAGTTTCAATGCTGAGTTCCATTTGCTTAGCCACTTTGCGGCAATGCGGCATGTCTATCACCAGATGGCTCCCAGTCAGTACATTAATTTAGCAGTCACATATTGCCATGTAGTGGAATCGAACCCTGGACCTCAAAATTACAAGACCAGACAGCAATCCACTCAGCCACTGAGGTCCATGACATTGCAATATGAAAGAAAATCTTCACACCCATGTGTGCCAAAACATTATGGAATCCTTAATCGAGATTCAAGGGCAAGGCAGGATAGATAGATATAGATAGATAGATATGGTAAGTGCAGCCCTCTAAGCCCAATTCTGGGCGCTCACAAGGGTTGATTGATGGAGAGAGAGTAGGAGTCCTCAACATGTTACACATTTACCCCATGTGAGGGATCTTTTACTTGCCCAGCACAGCCACTGATACAAGGGGCCGCCAATTTAACGTCTCATCCGAACGACATTCAGGAATTGGAGGCATATGAAGTATTTGATTATACCCCATAATGTTTACAATACCACATGAAAAAGCAGTGGATATATCCCATGTGGTATTGCGTTATATACTCAATGGTTTGTTGTATACTCAATGGTTTGATCATTGTTGATGATGTCATTGCATTGTTTGCCATTGTGACGTCATTTCCATGGTGACGTCACAACATTGTGACATCATCAGTTGAGCTGCTATCTTTGCTCTGATTGGCTGATGCAGCTGTTGAGTATAGATCTCCTGAGTGAAGTTCATTCTTTGGAGTTACATAATGGGGTATAAATAAGACCCAATGGTTGTATGGTGGTATTTTGAGATATATCCCGCAATTGCGAGTGAACACCATGGAAAAACCATTGAGTTCACACCATTGAGTTCATCCTTGTGAACTCAATGAAATAAATTATCTGACGTTGTTATGCAAACAATGGGCAGCGATTGTTTATGTCATGACGTCACAATGGGTAGCTGGTGACGTCACAACGAACTGCTGCTCCTAACTTGGCAGAATTTGAAGTTATCAGACTAAAATTTAGTAAAAACCACTGATAAAGTCATTGCGGGATATAAATAAAAATCCAAGACATGTAGTTCACAGCTATGAACATCATTCGTGTCAGGTCTGCCTTCTGAATAACACTCGTCCTTCGGACTCGTGTTAATTCAGAGCAGACCTGCCACTCATGATGTTCATAGCTGTGAACTACACTGTCATGGGGTTTTATTATAGTACTCCCACTCGTGAAGATATCCTGAGTCCTCTGTACCCACGAGTGCGTCAGCTGATGCACTCGTGGGTACAGAGGACTCAGGATATCTTCACGAGTGGGGTACATCTCAAAATACCACCATACCCATTGGGTCTTATTATAATAGATGCACAAGAACAGCAGAAGAAGCGGAATGTTCTCTTGAGGCCTTCATTTCCTTACCTGGCTGATATCAGTCTTTCAACAAAGGGGCCAATCAGAGACCTGCATTGTGACAAGTAAAATGTTGTTTTTTAGTTGCAGGCCTGTATATAAATCCCACAGAACGCTGTCCTCCTACTCAAAGCCTTTTTTTTTTGCTACAAGGCAGTGTCTATGTGCAGGCCTTTGTCCTGATCCATAGAGAATTTCTCTTTCGCAAATTTCTTTTGCCCATCAGCATCTCTGTTGAGTTTATGGTAAGAATAAAGAACGCATACATGCACAGAAGTTGTATGATGTGAATGACAAGGCCATTTCCATAACGTTCAGTACATTTCTAAAAATTTGGTGTTTTCACTTTTTTTCTTCAAGTTAAAGCAGATTCCAAACCAAAAGAAGATACCTCGTCCACCTACTATTATTTGGGATGCTTCAATGACTTACGACATGAGTGGGTTTTCTTCTGGTGGGCGAGTGAATTCAAATAAAATGCCGGAGGATGTGCCACTCAATGTTCTGCGGAGAGATTTCAATATTTTGGAATGGCTGTAAGTTTTTAAAATTTTTTATTTTGACCCTGTATATTTAAGGTGGCTCACTACTCATGCGAAGTGGTAGTGAGCGCACATTTCCGCGCAGCCAGGCAGGCCCTATCTATCGTAACGTCACCATTGCAGCTGATCTTTGCTGTCATCTTTTTTTAATTCTTAGAATTTCATGAGTCGGCTGCTTCGTTTGCAATTTGCGCCACTTCTATTAGTGTTGGAGACTCCTCGTTTACAGCATTAGATGCGCTATGAAGAGGACTACATACAGCCGGGGATTCAGCTTGATACTCACAATGGAAAATTTTTACAGGCGATTTTCGACAAGCAGGTCTAATTTCTCAAAAATGACTTTGAGATATAAATAAATTTGTATATCAAAATCCATCGTGGTAGGAAACCTTCTCTTATGCATTTTATTGTTCCTCACAATATTTAGAAATAAATGACAAAGAAATGAGAAATCCTATCTCGCCAATTCTTTTTAGCGCCATTGTTTATAAAAAAGTTAAAATTGTCAAAATCAATATTTTGATTCGGAGCCCCTTGGAAAGCCCTTTAAACTAAATGTATTTCTTTGAAATTATAATCAGCTTTTCCGTTGAAGTGTCTTCTTTAATTTCATGCTTCATTGAATAATATGGGATGCATGACCACTGAATGACAGGGTAAAGTTCACAGTAAAAAAGTTGAGAAAAAAATTGAGTTTTTCAGGTTTTTGTAAAATGACTTTCTTGTACATAACCTCAAATATTTTGAGAAAATGGCTGGTTGCGACCCCCTTTTTTTACATATGCTTGCTATAAACTTTAAAAAAACTTTTAAAAAATCCTATCTTGGAAAGTTCACGAGTATCGAGCCACCTTAAAAATGTACATGTATATTACAGTCCTGTTGGTAAGTAAGTGAACAAGGTGATGTTTTGCCATCTGGCCACCAACCTGCTTATGGGAGCATGGATTTTCATCCACTTAAATGACAATGTATGAACAGGAAGGACAATATTTTAGGCATCTGCCTAAAGTTAATTATAAGAACATGGATAAATGGCTGCAACTTTTCTTTCTATGCTACATGTGGGTCAAAATCTGATATGTGAGTGGATGAAACCCAAGGCCGATATTTTTTTTAATCCAACATTTATTTCAGGGCAAGTTTGGTACAGATTGTCATTGTGGCAATGGCGGCTACGACAAATATGGCACTTCCACCGAATGCACAAGATGCGAACACAAAGGAGAACAATTTAAATGTGGTGCAAAGGATGGTGATCAGCGGCTGGTGGCAGTGTACGAAATAGCAGGTATATTCTGATTACGTATTTCTTGTTCTTCTTAATCGGTACTCTATCAGCATCAGTGGTGATGGCTGTGTTGAGGAGTTGTGGGTGCGCATGCGGCTATTAGATTAAAATCTGTCAGTGCAGGATAATTTAAAAACTTGAGTTTAAAAACAGTGGTTTGTTTGCACCTCACTAAAAGCTTTACTATTATTTACACTTTTAAGTCAGACAATTTTTAAGCTACTCAAGAGAGTCATCGCTGACGACAGTGCCGCCTGTAAGTAAGTGAAAAGCATGATATTATGCCATTGCATCAATGCTAAACATCCTCAACCAAACCACCCTTCCTTATTAAATAACATTGGGCCTGTGTTTCACTTACTTATCAAAGACTTTGACCCATACCTAACTCCAACTGCAGCAAAGAAAATTGGTTGCCATTGTTATCCCACATGCCTCACATATCAGCCTTTATGACCCAATTTGTTTTCCTCTCATCGGATGATAATTCATGCCTCCACAAGCAGTTTGGTTGAGGATGTTTAGCATTGATGCAATGGCACAATATCATGCGTTTCACTTGCTTGCAGGCGGCACTGTATGTCATCTGGCAAGATATTCCGGTCTGAAGAGAGACTCTCCGAGACATTCTACTCACCAATGAGGTCACTTGTTACTTAATGACAATTTGACACTTGATTTCAATGCATTCGACAGGGCTTGCTATACGGTCATTATGGCCACTAGCTGCTGAATTTAAGTACTCGTCATTCATTGGCTGGAATATGAATTTGTTGTGAATTGGTTAAATCTTCTATTTCCAACAGAATTTAAAATCTGTCAAAAAGTGCAAATTTAGCAATTCGCATTATCCATGTACTTTCTTCCATTTTGGCTCATGTTTATTGCATCAGAGATTGATCAGCAGATATCGACCTAGCATAATCGACAGCAGGACACCGAAAACAAAGGAAGCCACACAGTGTGTGGATTTAAGGTTAATTACTGTCTTTTGTTTTCTCTATCAGAAGTTAATCAATTAATTAGGTCATGTTTCTGTTTTGGTTCTTTTCTCCAAGTCTGACGTTTTAAAATCAATTTTCAATTTACCTTGCAATGTCAGATCCAGACCGGGTAGTCCGGATAGTATGGCGGATACGGCCATAATCGATGCATCAGAAAAGTTGTCGGAATCAATACTCTATCGATACTGTACTGCAAGTATCGAATAATTGCCAAGGCATTTGGCATATTTATCAGCAAATATTGCAAGAAATCCACTAGAGTCCATGTTGTTAACATCAAAATCACGCCACCACTGCTCAGCTCTCGTATGAAATCTTGCAAACCAGACCACGAGATTCAAAATGGCAGACGTGGGTGGCAAAAATTCACTAATCTTGTGATTTTTTGTGGATAACTGACAAATAAAGCTTGCGTCTTGCCGTTTCTCAGGTATGTTATACAGGGTATCGATACTTTCGTAGGTAGAAGTTTTTGTCGATAATCGGATCGAAAACATTGTTGTTTTCAACTACATCCCTGTCGCAGGCCTGCATCGATGTCGTATCCCAAGGTCCCCTCTGGATCCGCCGCTGCCTAGAGCTTGTGATCGAATCATGTCATTCAATCTATTTGTGATAGCATGTCGGTTATCATTAGTTTGTTAATTTCTTTTTTACTAAAATTGGCTCATAGGAGTTGCACGCCAACTGAGTGGATGCGATTCCGCAGGAACCCCTAAAAATGCACAATACATGTATCTTGTATGATGGATGTAGTGAAACTCCTTTTCAATGATGTTGAAAAGAATTGTAGTTTTCAATTTCGTTGTCAGTCAGTTTTTACACATTAACTCTTTCTAATAGAAGGTCACTACATAGTTATCAATTCGAAAGAGTGGGATTCTCATAACCCCTTATCAATGCTTGTAATATTACCCTTATTGCCCTATCTTGATCCTCCCTTAAAAAGCACACTATGATTCCTGAAAGGCCATCCAATCCTGAACAAATGTTTCCCATTGGCTTTTCTGAGAATATGAAGTTTGCCTTTCTCTTGAGGGAGTAATGCAATTTGTGGAAGACCTCCATTTGCCCTTAGATCTGTGGCAGCTCATTTCAGAGTCATTTGGCTTGAGACAACTGCCCCATCTAATGGCAAGTATCGGGCAGGTTTCCAACCCAGTAGCACACTCAAATCCCCCTTGCACTTAATTTTGGGTCTGAAATGTAATTAAAGACACAATGAAAGTAACTAAGAATTTAACTGACAGAAAAAAAGTAAAAAGGTATACGCTGTAAAAACCTATTGCGTTTCTTAAATGGCAGGTAGCTACTGTAACGAATAAAAAAAAAGTTCCATTTTACGGCAGAAAACCGTTGTATTCACAGCATGTACTGTCTTTTTAACGTAACTACCATAAAAGTAATGCATGATGGGTTTAGAGTGTAACCATCCAATTAAGGCCATTTAAAATCACTAAGGGCTTCCAAATTTTGAATGATCTACACTGCGTTCCCAATTATTATCAACTATGCTTTTTTTGCAATATCTCAAAAAGAAAAAACACTATTGGGATATCCTTTACACATAATGGCATGTGCACCATAAAGAAAATATTCTATGACTTTCGTCCAATTCTGTTGTTTCAGTGAGGAGTTATGCTATATAATCAGGTTTTTGGGGTGTTCCCAATTATTATGCAATTCTTGAAAAGCTTCCATTGCCACCCAAAATCAACAAAGTTGATTATGAATTGACATTAGAATATACCTCATAACACTAAATGAAAAATAGAACCATCATTTCAAACGTGGATGCCTTCATGACCAAGAAATCAATATAATACAACTGCATTGAAAAACCATTGATATTGGCTTTTTTCTCAATAAAGAAGCCTCCCATGCTCTTAAAAACTTTAATATCAATTAAATTCCAGCTTAGAATATATCTATAGCACACCACGGTCATACTGTATGATGAAACACCAAATCCGGTATCTCTACAAAGTATGACATCAAATCAAAAACTCACACTTCTGTTTCCCATTGGAATGGCATTGGCAATTTGATGCTTTCAATTCATTTCAAGTTATTTGCCAAATACAGTGGTGCAACTTAATTGCCATTGGTTTACATGAGAGTTCTAAACCTAAGGAAAGTGGAAAATGACTTTGGTAATGATTTTTCATTTTTTCTGGCTAACAGAGGCTTTTTATTGCAATAAAACTGTAATTTCAATGCTATTTCAATGCAGGAGAAAAACATGAATTTCTTGGCTATGAATGCTTCTATGTTTGAAATGATGGTTATACTTTTTCTATTGTGTTGAGGGGTATATGTTGAAGGCATCTTTAGATTAGTTTGGGTCATTTTGAGTGGCCATGGATGCTTTTTCAAGAATTTGCATAATAATTGGGAACACCTTAAAACGTCATTATATGGCATAACTCCCAACTGAGTCAATGGAATTGGACAAAATTGGCAGGATATTAGCTCCATGGTACACTTATGATTATGTGAAAAGGATTTTCAAATAGTGTTATTTTCTTTTGAGGTAATGCAAAAAAGCATAGCTGCATAATAATTGGGAACGCAGTGTAATTATTTAATCTGATTAATTTGTTATAAATACTCAGGACATTGCTTCTTTGTATGTTAATAGTGATCTATGTAGAAAATTGGTGATAACTTGTAGCGACCAAGCAGACGTATCCTTCTTCAATGAGTTTTGCATCAGTACTTCTTGAACTGCAATATTGTCAATCAAGTCAAACAATCAATGACTTCAGTGTTTTGACAAAGCTTAAATAAATTCATTTGTATGCTGAGGCACTGCAGTTTTTCTGCATTGTGGTAACTAGCATCGCATTAATTGTTTCAAAGGGGTGAATGTAAGAAGAAGGAATTTCATTGGTTGTTGGGGTCGCTCGAATAATGTCCAAGGCGTATTGGGAAATTCTTTGGAAACTGTTCCGGGATCACCTCACAACGCCAGTAGCTGTTCCAGACATTGCAAGGTTTATGGCTATCTCTACAGTGGCTTGATGGTATGGATTATAGATTCAATTTTATGTTATGTTGCAAAACGAATTACTAAAAATTTCCTAATTCTGCTGTCTGTGGCTATACATATTACATAACTTACCCAATCCATGGCTATTCATAACAATCATAAGTAACTATATATTTTGATTTCATGGATACAAATTACAATACTAGCTATCCCATTAAAAGGCCTGCTATCTGACCAGCGAGCTAAAGAGCCGGTCCCCACACCAAGTTCTTCTTAGGAGCAACCTATTATACCCAACCCACTATGCTATAAAATCAGCTTCAGCAGAATGCTTACAAATATAAAATCAAATTGTGGAAAAAAGGATGACACCACCATTTCTGTCTATAGAGCAGGTATGTTATATTAATTTATTACTCAATACAAATAATTTCAGGAATATTATCATCGATCATGCAAAGAGTTAGCTAAGTTGGCAAATCTTACCATCTCTAATTCAAAGAGTTAACTTAGTTGGAAAATCTTACCATCTCTCATGCAAAGAGTTAACTTAGTTGGAAAATCTTACTGTCTCTCATGCAATGAGTTAGCTTAGTTGGAAAATCTTACTGTCTCTCATGCAAAGAGTTAGCTTAGTTCTCTGGGGCCAAACGGATGGGGCAACTGCAGTTGCCCCATCTTTCAAGATGGAGGATGGAAATCAAGCAGTAGCAATTCTGCATCGTTTTCTTATAAAATGCCCTTCTATTCCCTCAAAAATGGATGTACATGGTCTAAAATCTAATGCTGTAGCATACTGGAGTGCTATGTGTTGACCATTTCTTGTCAATTTCTTTAAATTGAAGGGTTGTGGATTCGGCGGGATGGGGAAACTCTATTCGCCAACTTTGAAAAGATGGGGAAACTCACTTGATGAGATGGGGCAACTGTTAAATTGATTGCTTAACATGTGCTTGTTTCTCAGAGATTGACAAAATTGCATTAGAGACATTAAAGGTGACTTATAAAATGATTTGTCACCTCATTCAAGATTTGAGAATGTATAATATTTATGTTATGTAATATAATATTTATGGTACGTAACATAACGTTTATTTCCACTATGAATTGACCCAGAAAAATACAAGATCAAATTTACTCCCACATGCATGTATACCCTATGGGGGGGGGGCGCGCCCTGTCATCAGAAGGCCCATAAGTCAAAAGGCCCATAAGTCAGAAGGCCCATGAGTCAGAAGGCCCATTTGTCAGAAGGCCCGCTAGTCAGAAAACCCACAAGTCAGAAGGCCCACTAGTCAGAAAATAAATTATGTATTTGCTAGATTTTTTTACTCTTTATTATCTGACTAGTGGGCCTTCTGACTAGTGGGCCTTCTGCATGGCAAGCGGGCCTTCTGAGTCAGAAGTTCTGACCAGTGAGCCTTCTGACTTGCGGGCCTTTTTTTTACTGTTTATTTTCTGACTTCCGGGCCTTCTGACTACCGGGCCTTCTGACTTCAGGGCCTTCTTACTAGAAGGTGTCCATCTACTAGTATCTAGTTTATTATCTATAAGCCCAAATCAAGCAACCAATGTTTCCTACCATTGCAGGATTCGTGTGCACATTGTCAACAAGCTCTATAAAATGCTGTTCAAATCCGCAGGTTAGGCCTACACTAGACTTCACAGAGAATTGAGGATGTTATTTATTATTCTACACTATGCAGCCTTTTTAACAGTTGTAAATCTGAATGACTTTAGGGGGCGACCATTTAAATTCCAGGGGAGGGCTTGGAGTTGTCCGGGAAATTTTTATTTTATGGTAGCAGCATCAGTAATTATTTATTTCGAACGCGCAGAGTCACATTATATTCATTCCTACGTGTAAATCAAGCAACACCTTGTTTAATCCCCTACCAGAAGTGATTTATGTCAAGATTGGCCAAAAGGATTTATTCATTTCACCTAAACTGAGCATGAAATTATTTATTTAAAAAACTCCAAGCTCACCCCCTTGATATTAAGTGGCCGTCCCTTGTCCATAGTCGGAATTTTGGGCGATTACAGCTCATAATCACCAGTATAAAAGCTCAACCTGGCCTAAATACTGGGTTCCAGATTGTAATTTTATAATACTGACAAAATCTGGGTGTCCTTACAGTCTGGGTGTTTTGCCAGTCTCGGATGCCTGGGAGTTTGTGCTGCTATAAGCTACTGCATATAGGTTCCCGTTCAAGTAAAATAAATTTAAATACGGGTAGGCTAAATGGCTGAGTCATGTGCACGGTTTGTGGTCTGACCTTAGGCCTAATAAATATTTTTACAGGGTAATTTTTTTTCCTAGGAAAGGAGGAGTAGCAAAAATCACTGTTTGTAGAGTTAATCAGAATGGTTTAGTTCAAAGTACCTCTATATGCACCAGAAGAGAATTCCTTATTTTTGTCCCAAGCAGAGTAAGCAAAAATATTTGTATAGAATTTTACTTTTTTGGTTTTTTCATTTTTTTTGCAAGGGTGATGCTCAGGGCATGGTGTGGCAGTGTCCCAGAAGGACCTCACACTGCCAGAAGCATTAAATTAACCTCAGTTAGCCTCAGTTGCCCCATCCTTCAAATAATTTTGAAATGAGTTTCCCCATCCCCGACAATGAGTTTCCCCATCCCGCCGAAACTGCAACTTGCAAATTTACCAAATGAATGACTCTTTTCTTGTCGGTTCAGCACTCTGGTGAGATATATATGGTAAACAAGATGTTCTCATTACCTTTTCCAGTTCATATTTTGTGTGCAAATACTTTAATCAACGTGACTCTTCTCAGCTAAACTTGGGTCCTCCATCTTGAAAGATGGGGCAACTGCAGTTGCCCCATCCGTTTGGCCCCAGTGTAGTTGGAAAATCTTTCTGTCTCTCATGCAAAATGTTAGCTTAGTCGGAAAATCTTACTGTCTCTCATTTAAAGAGTTAGCTAAGTTGGAAAATCTTACTGTCTCTCATGCAAAGAGTTAGCTTAGTTGGAAAATCTTACTGTCTCTCATGCAAAGAGTTAGCTTAGTTGGAAAATCTTACTGTCTCTCATGCAAAGAGTTAGCTTATTTGGAAATCTTACTGTCTCTCATGCAAAGGGTTAGCTTAGTTGGAAAATCTTACTGTCTCTCATGCAATGAGTTAGCTTATTTGGAAATCTTACTGTCTCTCATGCAAAGGGTTAGCTTAGTTGGAAAATCTTACTGTCTCTCATGCAAAGAGTTAGCTTAGTTGGAAAATCTTACTGGCTCTCATGCAAAGAGTTAGCTTAGTTGGAAAATCTTACTGTCTCTCATGCAAACAGTTAGCTTAGTTGGAAAATCTTACTGTCTCTCATGCAAAGAGTTAGCTTAGTTGGAAAATCTTGCTGTCTCTCATGCAAAGAGTTAGCTTAGTTGGAAAATCTTACTGTCTCTCATGTGAAGTGTTAGCTAAGTTGGAAAATCTTACTGTCTCTCATGCAAAGAATTAGCTTAGTTGGAACTTCTTACTGTCTCTCATGCAAAGAGTTAGCTTAGTTGGCAAATCTTACTGTCTCTCATGCAAAGAGTTAGCTTATTTGGAAATCTTACTGTCTCTCATGCAAAGAGTTAGCTTAGTTGGAAAATCTTACTGTCTCTCATGCAAAGAGTTAGCTTAGTTGGCAAATCTTACTGTCTCTCATGCAAAGAGTTAGCTTAGTTGGCAAATCTTACTGTCTCTCATGCAAAGAGTTAGCTAAGTTGGAAAATCTTACTGTCTCTCATGCAAAGAGTTAGCTTAGTTGGCAAATCTTACTGTCTCTCATGCAGAGAGTTAGCTTAGTTGGAAAATCTTGCTGTCTCTCATGCAAAGAGTTAGCTTAGTTGGCAAATCTTACTGTCTCTAATGCAAAGAGTCAACTTAGTTGGAAAATCTTACTGTCTCTCATGCAAACAGTTGGCTTAGTTGGCAAATCTTACCATCTCTCATGCAAAGATTTAGCTTAGTTGGCAGCACATTGGGTTGATTGGTGCATGGGTCTCAGGTTTGATTCCCACCATGGCAATCTTACCTGGGCTTTTGTTGGACAACAGTTTCAATCAACCTTTGCATCATTTCTGTGTCCTCCTCCGGTCCCAATTAACCTATCAATCGCATTAATACAGGACGTAATCCCCAATCATCCATCCATCATTTGTGCAAAGAATCATCCACAGCCTACCGGAGAAGGCTGAGGTACTGGTCCTGTGTATTTCCTCTCCTGTAACAGAATTCGTCTTATTCTAATCTTTGGCTTATTTGTCTTCTGTCATTCTCAACATCTAGTTCCTGATCATGTTACACGTTTGTTGACCCAATCATGACAGATCTATCAGGTAATGATGTTTATAGAAGCCCAGTTTAAACTTATTCCCTTTTAGGGTTTTTTTGTTTTGTTGTTTTTGTAATGCCATGGTGTGATACATGCCAGAGGTGCCTGATATGAATTTTTATTGACACACAAGTTTACAGATCAGCTAGTGTGAGGTTGGGAACTTCAGTTTCATGTAATTTGGCCCAGGAAATTAGAGTTTGCTTGAAGCTGAGGCTTCTTCAACTTGGGTGTAATACAAACAATGATATGCCATGCAGGCAGGGTACTCCATGAGATTGATAATAATTATTATGCAAGTACATCTTTGAATTTGTAAGCTCCATATTATGATTTTATGCCAAATATCATCCCTTATCTACCTAGAATTTTGAAAAAGTGCCTGAACACTGTACAATTTTATAATAGTATATACATAATTATGTCCAGTAGTGACACGACCAGCTGTGACATGAAGCTAAGAACATGAGATCTTACTTGCACAATCTTACACCAGGCTCCAAATTTTATCAAATATTTTTTTAAATTTTTAACTCTACATGTCAATCAATTGCAGTGAGCGGAAATGGAATAACAATTGCGCTTGGACACCAATAACTTTTTTGATTACAATTTTTTAGCCTGCAAGGATAAGGAATACGGAGAGAACTGTCTGGCATGTAATTGCCAAGAAGACAAGCCCTGCGACGAAACTTCTGGAGTGTGCCCTGGCTCCTGCGCCCATGGATGGACAACTTCTTACTCTGGTGGACCCTGCTCGGAAGGTTGGTTTGTGGGCCTTATGCGTTCATTTCTGTGTGTTTGTATGTCTGTCCATCTGTCTGTCAACAAACTATAGGAATTAAATACACACTCTTTACCACATTATGGGATACATCTCCTTCTGAATGAGTAATTCACTACTTTTACAATTCTCCTGACACATGTCATGGTGACAACATGACATTTTGCCTTGTAGCTCAGCTCCTGTTGCACTCGGAGCTTTGGTTGATAGCGTGTTTGATACCCCTATTACCTAACCTTGTGCCTGTTTAACAAATGAAATAGCCGAGGTGTAGTGGTAGGGCTACACAAGCTGCTAAACAACTAGAGTGTATCATCTGTATATTGGACTTTACGGAATTACTCCGAAGTAATAACTAGGCCTTTGCAATCGACCTTGTTGTCACGCAAATTCCAAGATTTACATTTATTGGTGGGGCTGCAGCCCCACCTATTTGTTTCACCAAATCAAGCTATTTTTGCACAGTAAAAACCTTTCTGATTTGCTCACAAAGGTTGCCGATTGCATTCGTGCATTTCCGCTTGTTTTATTCTGAAACACGCCTGCTGATTGGTTGGAAGTTACTAGAACACAGGGGGCGCCAGCATAACTGCCTCGTGGCGTCCTCTATTGACTGGGGGGGGGGAATAAAGTTGCTGATTTTATATATAACTAGTTGATAGTAGCGAACGCACTGAACTGCAGACCATCTACTAATCACAAAATTTTGCGTCGCTTTTTGTGTGGCCATCTATTTTTAGCTCAAACTTTTTAATCACTTATTTTACTTTTATTTAATAATTTCTTATCATTGTACTTTTACCATGTGTTTTTAATGTTATTTGGTACAACTTGTTGCTGCCTAGTCGGCAAATAGCTCGTGAGCTAATGTATTGTAAATGTAAACTGACTATGAATAAATGTTTGTCATTGTCATTGTCATTGTCATTGTCATTGTCATTGTGGACGGCACGCTCATTTAGGTTGCCACGGCCACCTGCCTGTCCATGACGTCACGTCAAGCCACGCTCAGTTCACTGCTGACTTTCCATGCGAGAACATTGACATTGTCATTTGTGGTAAGCGCTCAGTTACAAGTGGATAATCTTTGGAATATTTAGACAGTATACTAGCGAATTTCATAGATCCATCTGGTATTATGGTCCTGAGATATAAAATTAAACACCAATGGAACTTAAAAACACGCAGTCAAATCTTTGGTTTTAAGCTTGAACTGAAAATTCTTGTTTCAGTACAGATGTAATCATTTTTTTATGGCAAGCGTTTTTCACCCAGAGAAGTGGAGTTTTTGAGATATCGCCTGAAATGTTGAATTGGTGATTTATTACATATGTACAATATTCTATGCTAACTTTTTACATCTGGGTTAATTAGATCTAGAGGAATAAATAGAATGGCAGTGGAATTTAGGCCCTATAAAATATTTACTGAAGTCAGTCAACCATAGTACTGATGCAATACCAATCAACGGATTTTAATATTATATATTATTTTTGTAACAGTTGCAGCCAATTGACCAATACAAATACAAATCTTCCATAGAAATGATCTTAAGGGGCCGACCAGATGATCTTTGGGGAGGGGGGGGTAATGGACTTTTGGTGAAAAAAAAAGTTAGTTTCCTACTTGACACGGAAAAAAAAGCTCGTTCAGCACAATAAAAAAAAGAAGTTTGTTTCCACTTCGTTTCTTCTATCCTTCTTTCCTTCCCTTCTTTTATTCCTTCCCAGTGGCATAGCTAGTGGGGGGGCAGGGGGGGCAAGTTGCCCCCCCAGACAACTTTTTGGGGAAAAATGGGGAAATGGACAAAAAAATGGGGAAATTGACAAAAAATAGGGAAATGGGCCAAAATGGGGAAATTGAGAAAAAAATGTGAAATGTAGGGGAAATAGATGGGAAAAAGGGAAAGACAGTGAGGGAAAAAGAATAGAAAGGACAAAAGACCTTTTTGGGGGAAATCCTGTTGAAATTTCAGACAGATTTTCTTATTTAATGGCCATGAATTAATTGAACTTTGGGAAGTTTTTTCCCTGCTTATTTCTCATGCTCACAACACTTTGGCTAAACTTGTTGTTCTTAAATGGCCAATGGCTTTTTCAAGGATGTCTCTGCCTGCCTTGGTTTTTTATGTGAATACAGGTCTACAGATTCCATGTTTGATGAATGATGAATGACAGAAAGGAGTCTTTGTCATAACAGATCTATCAAGCTCAACTTTATAAAATTCACTCCCTTTTCTAAAGAAGTTTTAACTTGAGCTCAACAACATTAAAAACGCTGATGTAAATTGATGACAGTGTAAAATTACATAATGTTCAATATATAAGAAGTTAGTTATTAAGTTTTAAAAACTTGTGTGTTTTTTATTGTTGCCGAGTTTCTAGAAGATGCAACATTGCAACCTATCTATCATGAAATTATGTCCTATGCTGGATGCTCGCAACTTTTTCTATTATTTTACAAATTGCAATAACTAGCTTCATCATTCAAAGTGTTTTCAATGTTTTCTATACTTTATTTGAGATTTAAGTAAAGTTTGTCAAAAGTTCTAGACCGTGTCGAACGTACCCCATGTTGTCGATAACATTTTGGGGAAATCCAGGGTCATTTGCCCCCCCAGAGAAAAATGCTAGCTACGCCACTGTAATCCTTCCCTTTCATTCTTTTATTCCTTCCTCCTTCTATTCCTTCTTTTCTCTTCTTTTATTCCTTCTTTTCTTCCTTCCCTTTCCTCCTTTTATTCCTTCTTTCCTTATGTCTTTTTCTTTCTTTTTCCCTTCCCTTCCTTTCCTCCCTTCCTCCCTCTCTCTCTTACCACTATCACCTTTATCTACAGGACCACCCTTCTCCTTTAGGTGAAGTACTTGTATGTCACCATATATGATATTCTTTTTTAATTTTCAGATGAGAAATATGGAATATTTGTCACTTTTGAAAACCCTTATGAAGTGATATCCCCATGGCAACAACCGATTGGTCTGAACAAAATGAAAGATGGCGACACCAGTACTTGCGTAGAATTATCACACTTCACGAATGACACCTGGTGGATGGCCTGGCGGTTAGAGGAGCCAATCAGAATCCAGGAAATCACCGTCCAATTTAGTGAGGTCTCTACTTGTGCAGAAAATATCCCTGTTATCGCAGTCATACCTTTGAATTCCATATGATACAAGATACTGCAATGAACGAGTGTGTATTGAAGGATTGAACCTATACCCAAAGAAGTTGTCAGAGATAAATCAATGCAGTTATCGTGTTACAGAACATGGTGCTGTATACACGGACACTTTGACTTAGCGGGTACCGCCGAAAGTTGTCTTGTGTGAAGTTTTATTCTCATAATTGAAAGGAGATTACAGTCAGGAAAATTCAGTACACTTAAATTTCTTCCTGCACCTGCATAAAACTGCAGAATTCTGCAGGAAGCTGCAGAATTCTGCAATTCTG
This sequence comes from Platynereis dumerilii, assembly GCA_026936325.1. Lineage (NCBI taxonomy): Eukaryota > Metazoa > Annelida > Polychaeta > Phyllodocida > Nereididae > Platynereis > Platynereis dumerilii. Next base: position 70,271 of record JAPTHN010000242.1, read on the forward strand.
CAGAAAATTCTGCAGTTCTGTAGGAAACTGCAGAATTCTGCAGTTCTGCAGCTCCATGAATACCTATACAAGAATTAGGACTGTGAAGAAACAAAATAAACTTCCATGGACGTTTTGTCTCTCTGCTCGGCCAATACTCGACCAAATTTCATTCAGAAAAAAGTTTCAGGTACCCTACAACCAGGTCTATTGAGTATTGACTACAGAAGTCAATCTTTGTCCGTCGTTGTTTCTTTTCGCCGTAACACCCTTTTTTCGGTGATCAGTGTGCCCGCAAAAATGTCATTCCACAAACTGCTACCTGGTAGAACTGCAGAATTTTCTACTGAACTGCAGAATTCTGCAGCTTCCTGCAGAACTGCAGAATTTGTTGCAGAACTGCAGAATTCTGCAGTTAAGCTGCAGAAACTTTTCAGAAACACTGCAATGACAGAGGACTACCAAAACCCCGACCCCCCCAGAATTCTGCAGTTTTTTGCAGAACTGTAGAATTCTGCAGTTTTTTTGCAGAACTGCAGAAAGAAATTATTTGCTCCTCGGAAATTTGATATGCAAAAAGAGTGGACTGTTGCACTTCGTATCTCATGTTAGCTGATTAAGTGTCATCTCTACTTCAACATGGGAAATATAGAGGCTGTTTGATTAGTCATGATCAAGAGAAGGTCATTTGATTTCTTATAACAGATTTTCGAATATAATTCAGATGCATAACCCTTTCATTTGCTTGTCACCAACAAGTGGCATTAGTCTCCTTAAGTAAAATTGACATTGAAAGTATTGGGTATGATCATGACAAATCATCAGCGTGATGACACACAAGGGCCATTTTCACAGGGCAGCTGTCCACTCCTTTTTGTATATCAAATTTCCTGACGGTAAATGTAAATGCATGTTACAGTCAGACTTGTAAGCATTTTGAATTTATGTAAAATGCTGCACTTGCTCTTGAATTTAAGTGTCTGTTTCAACATGATCAATGATTTGATGTTGAATGCCATGTTGAATGTGCCTCAACATACAGGATATAAAACCCTATCACACATCCACCTCTTCTTCCTTCTGCGAAACGGACAATGAATGTTAGAATGTTCCTTGATGCAGTGTAGCTCAGTCAGTCCATGGCGGTGATTTATAATCCTCCACTGGTTCCTATCTATATTCCTATTGTTTGTTCCTTTCTTCAATATGACTCACGGGTCTTATGGATTTATTCATTTGATCATGCCAAAGCACAAATTCAATAAAGAGTTGTGATACTTTGAGAGACACAAATGCGTTTTTTTAATTTCTGCTCTTTCTTTATCATACTGTAAATCACCGAATGCATGAATCAACTTATACAATATACATATATATATCTCCTATTTGAGGAGTGATATAAAGGAGGATATGAAACAATTTAGGACAAAAGATGATTAAAGAGCCCAAAAACTGTTCGCCACATTGCCTTTTTCTTATGACCGAAAATCTCATAGATGGTGGGGACCCGAAACTTGCAATGATTTGTATAGCAGATAACTATTAAGCAGATCAATGGACTGCAATGAAACGTATTGTTCAATAATCAGCTGTGTCTTAAGTGTATTATAATTAAGTATTAACTCATTCTGAGCAAAAATGGCTTCACAGAGAGAGAAAAGGCAGAGAGTCTATGATTTGCTGCACCCAGAAGTTGCTCCCAGGAGAATCTCCGATGTTATTTAACTGCCCTCGTTCCCAGAGAAGGCCAGGAAGTGGTAAAGCAAATAATAAATGAGGTCCTGATTTTATTAAGGAAGTGAGGCCAAATTGCAGTGGACCCCACATATTCAATGCAGAGGCTGGCTGGAGAGATGAATGTTGATACCAAAACAATGAGAAAAGATGAATGGGTGAACTTAGGCTTGAATGTGTGTGCATCTCCTGACAGCAGCCAAGAAACAAAGGAGACATAAAAGATGTAAAAAAGTTAGGAAATTCATAAGATCTCAGCAAAACACTTTTTGTGTATATCCCGCATGAGAAAATCTTCACTGTAGATGTTGTTGTCAATAGGAGAAATGATAACGGCCTGGCTGGATCAACAGCTGAGGTCCAGGAGATGTTCAGTAAAAAATATCCAGCCCAAATTATTGTACTAGGAGTCATTGCAAAAATATGCCGTCCTGCTTTATTAAGCTTGGAAAGCAAATTGGAGCTGATGTGTACTACAAGATATTTATGGATGCCACGGGTTACACTGTTGAAGTCAGCATTTCCAGATGGAAATTATGAGTGAACCCAGATGGAGTTCCCTGTCACCCTGCCAGAAAAATTCAGCGTTTCTGTAAGAACAATTTTGCCGATTTTTGGAAAGCTGACTTTTGGTTGCCATCCAATCCAGACGTGAACCCCCTTGAATATGCTGACTGGAACATTTTGGCAGAGGGCCACTAATGGAAATTTCATCCCAGTTTTAATGCTCTGAAGGCCATAATCAAGGCAGAGGCGACCAATATGTAAGAAGAGTTTATTGTCTACAGTTGCAGTGTTTGCCGCTGACGTGTGCAGTGTGTAATTATAATAATGATGGCCAAATAGAATGAAAACATTGTCTTCTATGTCTACTTTGGGTGTGCCAAGCTACTTGTTGTGAAATCTTACTGTTTTTGAGATATTTGCATTTTTTCAAACAAATCTTCATTTAGCAAGTTTTGGGTCCCCACCCTGTATTCTAGGCCTACTCCTAAGGCCGGAAAATGTACCATAAATATGTGAAAATGTTTCTATATATTATAGGTTCTTGTGAAATACAACTTGGAATCAATTTATACATCCTTTTGAATTGCTTTACAACTTTCATTTTGGGACATCTCAGATTTTATAGAAGTTTTCTACATGAAGAAGAGCTGTATCCTTGGCCAGTTTTCATGAAGCAGAAGTTGACAACTGGCAACATCACACTCTGCCACTTTCTGCAACCTGACTGTGCAATATAAATTCTCATCAGGTGCCCCACGAGCATTATCTCAGCCATCTCAACCCAACATCACACATAGAACAAACCACTAAATGGCTGTATTGTAAACTTGGCTTCTATAAACATCATTATCTGATGGATCTGTCACGATTAGGTCAACAAACGTGTAACACGATCAGGAATTAGAGGATTATGTCATGAAAGATATACAGGAAGACAAATACGCCAAGATTAAGATAACTTTTGATGTGAAACATTAATCAAGATTCTTATACCTATTTTCAGTTAATTAGTCACAGTAATTGAAAAATAGTAATAAACAAAATGATTCTTTTGAGGTCATATCTTGATTCCCTATGCGTGCCATAATATACTCATGTCCAGAGCTCTTGTGAACTTTGTAAAGTATGCAACCTGGTAGTGTCATGTGACTCATCTACCATACATTATATTTGTCCAGGCCCATGCTTTGTCACGCACGATCTCAGCTGTTGCTCACCTCACTTGCCTGAAACTCTGCCACATATTCTAAATGTGTTTGATCTGTGTTTTGCCACCTCATAAGCGTGATGTGACTGTTTCCTCTCCTTTAACAACCATTTTTATAAAATAAACAAGTGAACCAAGAAGGATCAAACTTCAGATATAGACCTACTGCCCCATTGAACCTCACTCTGGGATTAAGCCCATCTCCATGGTAGGGTCACATGATCTTTGCATGATCAAGCTACCTGAGTATGGTGGCGCTATAAAGCCTCCCTGTGAACGGTAAAAAATGCTCACATCTTCATGCATCTGGACATAATTATATAGGCCTAAATTTCTATAGGTTTTTTTAGCTTTGGCCCCCTTTGGCCCCCTTTGGCCCCCCTTGGCAATTCAGAAAAGTACAGCGCTATAATCAAGCAAATATGGTAGTCCAATGTCATTGCGTAATACCTCTTATGAAAGGGGCTCTTGGCCAAATGCTCCTCAGTTGGGTGCAAGGCACCATTGAGTAAAGGTGGTTGTATGGTCCTCTTCACGTTGACTTCAACACATTTTTTTGTTTTACTATAAAAACAAAACTCCCTTTGGTCAGCTTTGGCAGTTAGGCTGCATGTTTAGGGTCATTGAGACTGCAATCACAGCATGATTCAAATTTAGGCCAACATGCATAGTGTACAAAGAAGCACAGGCTTGCAGGAGCACAGTGACTCAGTGAACAGGGATTGTCCAATTAGAGGCATTGAAATTAGACATGTATACATGTGTAAGCTGGCTATAAATGCTAAAACACATTTTACTCTTTTACTGCACTTTCCCAGCAATACTAAAATCACTTAGGTCACATGGCTGGCCTTGGCTATTGCATACACTGCCGGAGCAGTGTGACTGCTGCAAGCAGGCTTCTTGACTGATCTGCTTTGTATACTGCCATTGCACATTTCCAATGCACTGTGACAGTAAAAACTAGAAATGCCATCAACTGCGACAGAGATGTGCTCTGCCATCTTAAATGCGTGGTGCTATGCGTCAGGACTGAAGACTATTAAATTGCCAGAGGACGCCTGCCTAAGGGCCAACCTACTATGCTCATTGTTGTGACAGAAAATAGCAAAACATGGAGAAAACATAATTTCAACTACTGATAAACCCCACTCCGAGATGGAGGTGTGCCTTCCATTACAGGCGGGAATTACCTTCTTTTGCTGGCTCCAAGTTAACTTTTTTTTTATTACAGGAGACAAATAATACTAGGGTTGAGAATCTGGATGAACTTCAGAAGTTCTATATTCGCATTACAAATTACATTATTTTTTTGTGCATGAACGGCCGATGTTATTATTAATGCTATAGATATAATATATTTTTCCATGTGATGCAATGTTACCATGATGTAGGCTGTATCAGAAATGTAAATCTACTGTGTGTGATGATTAATCCAATAATTGTCCTGTTCAAAACAACTACCAAGACCACTTCATCAGGCAGGCTACCCGTCCAAAGAGAATACGATGTTGTTAGTAATATGAAATACTATCTGTAAATTATTGGAAAAGATAAAAAGTAATCTATAATACAGAAGTTAATTCACACATGAAAGAATAAATTTATAAACTCAATAAAGGATATCTTGCTGCTGATAAGAAAAAGCATCCCAACCCCCTTCCTCCCCTACCTCCTTCCTCCCTCCCACACTACTCCCACCAAGCCCCAGCTTCAAAAGATCATCATATCCAAGTAGCAACATCCTGTAGCCTCCTGTAGCAGTGTCTGTGAAGCCAGTTGGCATTTGCAGTTGTAGAGCTGGGGGTGAAAACAGATCCTTGAGGTACTCCCTGGTAGGACTCCTGTGAAATTGTTGTGTTGCTTTGAATGATATTCATCACTGACTTACACAACACAAGAGGAACTGACACAGATGGAGATATAGAGATTTTTGGACAGCATTTAAGGTAGGTAGTGAACTGATGTTTTATTAATTTTACTTTTTAAATGAACTTTAATGATTGAGTAATTTGTATGGATGGTAAATTGGTTATTCATTTGCTATAGATGGTTGATTGGTTATGCATACATGTGTAGAAACACTATATACAAATTCAATGTGTTATGAAAAATTATAAACAGGAACTATTTCCACTGCCAAAAAATTACTCTTTTATTGCAAAAATGCAACTTGAGTTTATGTTTTGAGAGTATTGTTCCAAAGAATTTTAGAAAGATAGACATTTCATTTTTAATCCCTGAGAAGAGGTACGTAGGAATTACACAAGAACAATTTTATAGTTCAGCATTCAGGTCCTACAGTTTGCCCATGCAGGCAAATAATCGTAATAAGTGAGAACTAATTGGGAGTGTCGCTGCAGTCACTTGCTGTGACTTCAGAGTGATTCAGTATTGGTTGTGGCACTAAACTTAATCAGTTGACTCAGTAAATTATTCAAATTTTGCTGAAGTTTGTGAAATAAAAGGAGGAGCCACATGTTCCACGTTGCCTTTGTGTGAGGACTGTTCCTCCAGTGACTCCAAAAAGATGTACAGTCAACACAGAAATTATTTGCACACTTTGTTTTTTCATCATATTTCACAGAAAAATGCCAAATATCATACGAAAATCCCGATGACAAAAACTTATTTGCACGCTTGAGCCAACTACCAGAAACAGCATTTTTAAAAATGATACTCCATTTTTTCCTAACAAACAATGATTTTTATGGTATCTGTAATACATTAACATCAATCTGACATTATTTGGGGTTCTCGGGTGGGATTATAGGTGTTGTCCGAGGAGTACACTATTTTGCTTTTGTTTTTCCCACATATGGGTATTAAAATGGACTTAAAAGCAGCAATACTTATGAAATTGACTTGTAAAGTCCTTAAACATAGTCGAATTGTGGTAAGAATGTTAATCATGCAGGTTTTAGTGAAGAACTTTGCTTTATATGCCGTCAAAAAATGCCAGAATACAGTGCTCATGGTGAATTTGAGCTGAGAAACAGCTGAGATTAAATCAGCCTCTAACAAATTTAATTAGCCGATGGCTGACCAACAATGATTAAGACAGAATATTTAGAGTTGTTTCCCTTAATATTTGCATACAAAACAAGATTATTATTTGAATTTACCATATTGTAAGTATGGCGTATTCCACAAACGATCATGCATTGATTATCAAGACTCATTGAGGCTTGCCTATTGAATAATTATGACTTAGATTATAATTATAGTGAATAAATTTTAGTTTTACTGCTCCTTTTTGGAAAGGAAAAACATTGATTTGAAGTTTTCACTAATTAATATAGCCTCCATTTGGTCACCCTGTGCGACACACTAGTTGCATGCTGGCTGACAGCAATGATATAGTCCAACCTTTGAAAATTACTTTCTTGATAATCTCAACTGGCTTTCTCCTGTGCTATTACAACCTAATATTCACCACTCACTGTCAAAATAGTCCATAAGGGCAAAAGTATGTCTTGTCATTAAGATTTTTTCAGTTTGGTTCTACCAATGTGACTCTTTTCTGGCATTTTTTATTTACATATGGGACAAAATAATCGAAAAAACCTTGCCAATTAATTTCTTTCTGACAAATAGACAGATTAGACATGATAATGAAGTTTATTACTGGGTTTCATCAGACTTTCTTTTTCATCATCAGTTTTTATAGCCATACATAGACAAAAAAACATGGGATTGAGTGTATTCCTTGGGTAACCCCCTTTAAGTCCACCTGCGGACCCCATATATAATGTTTGGTGTAAACATGCTAAAGATACCATAAACAACATTGTTTCTTTGAAAAATAATAGGAATATCATCTTTTAAATTCTGTTTCTGGCAGTTGGCTCAGGTGTGCAAATAATGTTTTGTCTTCGTGATTCACTTTTTTCATGTTTTCTAAAAAAATACATTTTGGTACAAAATGAAATGCATGTGATCCTAACCTACTAACACTACTCTGAAACACAGGACAGCTTTTTGTATCATACTGGAATTTTTCAGTGAAATATGATGAAAAATCAAAGTGTGCAAATAATTGTATGTCAGGATCCCAAGATTGGCATCCTTTCGCTCCAGAAATGTTCACTAAATTGAGGGTGTTAGAATACAAATTAAATTTACAGTTTTTTCAGCAGACATCATGAACATGGTTATCTGTCTGTGCAACACATTTGTGGTCGTTGACAATTTAATTAGTATATGGACCTACTTAATGTAATTAGAAATATGACCAATATCTGACTAATGAAATAGTAAATTTAATTGACAAACTTTTTCCAAGAGGCTAGAGCTCTTTGCAGATTGGTGGGCCATTGGAAAAAGAAATTGTTCCTCTTTTCAACTTGTGATTTGGCTTTGCCACGGCATTCACAGTTACCTGTTGGTTCCTAATCTTCTTATAAGAAGAGTATCTTAAGCGATTTAATTAGTTTGTTTATTGTCACATTTTCTGCAAGATAATTATGATATGCCCCGAACCAATTGATTAAACCAAAACGTACCCAAACAAAATTGTGAAAACATTTTTAAGACAGTGACATCCATGTTAAAAGTTAATTTTGAAACTGTTTGGACCGCTAAGCTGCATGCAAACATCTATAAGGGATTTTGAGACATTTTAATTTTATTAACTAGTCGTTCTGATTGTAAACGTTCTGGAGGCAGCTCACATTCAGATCTAAGTTTGACTTCAGGACTTCTCACAGTCATTGCAACTTGTAGATGCTGAGACGTCCTATCAAATATTGGAATATATATCTATTTAGTTTTCGATATTTTCAACTTCAGACTTTCATCAACTTATATACATGCAGAGAAACCAACTGACCTGACAATATTTGCTTCCTCTTATTTGTTCAGAAGGTTTGATCATCATAATAAATTCTTAATAGTAAATCCATATTTACAGCCAACTAAACTATCTTCTGTGACTTTAGGCATTTAAATCATCTGTATAAAAAGCAAGAGTTTGTCTCTTTGTCAATAAGGGCACCTAATCAATGGCTGCTCCATCCGTCTCCTCACCCCAATCCAAAGATGTCTCCCCTTTCTAGCCCTTTTCTGTTAATGATGTCATAAACCATGCAAACTCAATGGGAATGGTGTTATTTAGAAGTGATGGCAAGTATTGATTGCAGAAATTCCATCCAGTCATTCCAGGTCTTTTATAATTGACAATGCACAGGATTGGTTTTATCTCTAAAAATCTCTTGACATTGAGATGGCATGCAATGCATATAATATAATTGCATCATGGATTCGAACTTATTACATTACAGTCTGTTACTTTGATATAGAAAAAAAATGAGGACCAGTTCACTGTGAAAAATACACTTTGTGACTCATGATGAAGTGTTATCTTCTCTACTTTCAACATGGGATATGTAGAGGCTTTTTGATTAGTCATGATCAAGAGAAGGCCATTTGACTTGTCACAACTGATTTTAGAGTAAAAATCAGATGCATAATCGTTTCGTTTGGCTGTCACCAACAAGCGGGATAAGTCTCCTTCAGCATAGGCGTATCGGGGGGTTCAGTCGCCCCCCCCACAAGTTTGGGAAACAGTAAGATTCGGGCAAAAAGGCTGAAAAATTTGGGCAGATGATTAAATAAACACTATTGAAATTAATGATTTCTAGCCAATTTCATTTGAAATGGTACTAAAACTAGATCTTGAAATTCGGGCAAAAGTTGCTCGCCCCCCCCCCAAAAATCACGTGCGCCGTATGCCTATGTCAAATCAAATTAACATTGAAAGTTTTGGGTGTGATCATGACAAATCGTCAGCATCATGACACATGAGGTGCCATTTTACAGTCCAGCTCTCCACTCTGTTTGCAACTGGCAAACTATGGTTAAAGTTAGATTTTAAGGTTAGGGTAGGGTTTTATTGACTATATAATATATATGGAGTTTGCCTGTTTGCCAGTTTGCCTATTTGCTTAATACACTTCTAAGCCATTTTACTATAAGTATGAATCTGCTTGGCGATTTATTGTGTTATACTATGGACAAATATACTTACAACATAGATTATTCTATGTCATAACAGATGGCAATAAACCTTGAGCATCTGACCACTGCCCCTCTTGATGTCATAAAGGACATGATGACGCCATAAATGCATTGTGACGTCACTATGTTGCCATGACAACTTCCATTTGGACCTGTTGCCCTGGAGGACAGTTGGAGTGTGATGTAAATAGGGTCGGAGTGTTATAGACAATTTATGAACTGTTTTCTCTGAGTCCTGTCCTTAGTGGTGGGCAACTAATATCTTGGTTGTCTGATATTAGAAAGTGTCAGACAGATAGTGGTGTTATGAGTTGATGTGGTATTAATACTATAAATGGATGCATGGATGGACATTGGACAGCCCTGGATATTCGAAAGACAGACTTACAGAGACACCCAGACAGATAGACTCAGACAGAAGCTGTCTCCAGTATCGATTCTAGCATCGATACCAGACCAGTATTGTTTTCATAAGTATCAATTCAGACCGAACCGAAAGAACTAAAGGAATGAACATTATGAATTCATCGACCTGGGTTTGAACCCTTTGCCAATGGTGAAATGTTTACCAAATATGATGTGAGCATTCTCCATTCAAAGATGATCTTGCTTTCGCTTTTGTAGTGTTGATTTGTGTCTCTCTGGCATTTGACAATGCAATCAACTTCTCAAAATCCTCTTTTTAAAATGATTATTTTTTATTTGAAAGCTTTAATTTTTAGCTTGCCAGAAATGAAAACTATAAGCAATTACTAAACGTCAGCTGTATAGTAAACCCTGTAGAATTGTTGATGTCGAAAGCTCAATATGAGATCTTATCGACACCAAATCGGCAAACCGTTTCCTCTTGATGCAAAACTGATAAATCCTGAATTAATTGCTCCAGATTTTAATATCAGGATTACTCATGCATATTTAACTTTATTGAAGCAAAATAACCAACCAGTTACACGTAATGTGAGGTATGAGCTTGAACTGATGCTACCAGCTTTTTTATGTGATTGGAAATTTTGCTCCATTACAGGATCAGACAAATCAAGTCTTTGTTGAATTATTGCAAACAATGCATGCAGCAAATGGCCTTGCACTAATTTGTGTAGGCTGGGTGAAACAGCTAGTCTGAGGGAAATTCCGTAAAAAAATTCGGCTAGATGTGGTATGGATGAGACATTAAATTACTGCCCTTCCATAAGATTCGATGCTTGGCATGGATAAATCCCTCGTATTATATAATGGAGGGACGGGGGTTTCTTCAAAACCTTTTTTTTTTAATGAAAATATCCGGCTCTGATCTGGAAATTTGGAGTATCTCTTTACCCACATTAGCGTCGAAAGAGAGGCCATCAATGTACATATTGTATACCTATCTAAGGAGGCAAAATATCTCCTAATTCACATACCAAAATGTCAATTGAATAGAAAATAGAAAAAAAAAGCCTTAGTGTTTGTGACCTCCTCCAGTCCTGATTATTCCATACAGAGTGCATAAATATAGGAGGTAGCACCAAAATCATCCATTCATCCTTCTTTGAATTACTGAAAGTCCTATTCAGCATTACTACCCTTACGATTGCATTGGCAGTTGGACACCCACACCGGTAAGAGTAGTATACTTCATTGTGCCATCATAAAATAGTAATATTATTTATTGGCCCAGCATATTTTGTTATCTAAGGGAGCAGATGTTAAAAACATCAAAGAACATAGTAAGGGGCATTTCACTCTTTATATATTTAACTCAGCAGTAACTGTAGCTGGTTTGCCAACTTGTTGTGATAATTCAGACAGTTTTATTTTCCCCAAACTAAAGGTTAATCGTTTTTGTAACTTAGGAATGATTGACAAAATACTACCTGAGATGCAGAGTATGCAAAATAAAGGGATAAATTGGCTGGAGGCAGATGGTCCAGGATACTTACACTTATTACTCATGTTTCTTTGGGGCTAGGTTATTGTGCAAAACTTTTTATTATATTGTTCTGAAGCTGACCAAAGGATTTGGCAGAGGCAGCATGCTGCTTGTGACGTTCCCCCGTGGCCTAGTTGGTAAGTGCACTTGTCAACTGGCTTTGAAGACGTGGGTTCAAATCTCAACCCGGGAACTCACTTTATTTCCCGAGCCCATGGGACATGGATATATAAATAGATAGATAGATAGATATATAGATAGATAAATTGGAGTGGGAGATAGATAGTTGGGAGATAGATAGATAGATAGATACATAGACACCTGAGTAATAATGATGTACGGACTCAGAGCGACAGAGAGGGAAAGATAGGTAAATGCAGAGATAGAAAGAGATAGTAAGATGGATAGATAGATATTAATAAGACAAATAGATAGTTAGGGAGTGAGAAAGGTATATTGATTAATAGACATACATGGATAGATTGAAAGAAAGATCTATAGTATTCTATGTATACAACTTTTATAAGTACTTTTGGGTGGCTTCAGAGCTGGAATCTGAATAATTGCTTTGCCAAGATACAAGTACCAAGCGAGAACAGCAGCCAGGTTTTCTTCCACTCCATTAGTTTGATGACTGAGTTCAAGAGATCTCTTGCCAGTATATTAGTCTATAGGTATTTTTTGACATCAAAGACTTTATATTTTCAAAACAAATCTCACTCTGGCCAAACTGTGATAGTACTTCTGTTGCCCAACTGATATTTTTCATGTATTAATGGTCTGATGTGTATATGTATAGTTTCCTTGTAATCCTGGCTCTATTCTGATGGACCAAGCATAGGTCCAAGCCTCATATTGTATTTTATTTATTAACTATCAGCAAAATATTCAAAGGCTATTTTCATCTGGAAAATTCTTCCAATGGTCTAATTTTTAAGAACTTCTCTGATTGGCCATGTTCAAAACTTTTTTCTGTCCAAAATAAGTTAGCAGGCACAGCTAGAGCATGGTATACCTTTGAATATACTAGAGAGTAATACGACAAGACTATGAGGCCCGGGCCTGTGCACAGGCAGGTACATGCATCTAGCCAAGGTTCAGATGCTGGAAACTTGTGTTACAGTTGTAGCATCATGGACTCAGAAAAAATATAACTTAACATGGAAGAGATAGGAAACACCATGGTGTGCATATTAACCGGCATGTTGTGCCCCCACCCTCAGTCCATTTCTAGATACGCCCCTGATGTTGGTTTTGCTAAAACATGAAAATCCTTTTCTGTTTCCAACATTGTATTGTTGGCTACAGCTGTTTGATGAGTGACGAGAAGTCTGCGAGTCTGCCACACTGATCCCAGTTCGCATGACATATACATTTTAAAATTGGAGGCACTGATTCAGCTCAAATGATTGAGGGAGATGGTTGCACAATTTGTTTGAGCCAACATAGCTTGTTGTTTTAAGTTATGTTAATCTGACCTTTGTCATAACTAAAAACAACAAGCTATGTCAGCTCAAAGGAATTGTGCAGCCATCACACTCACTCATTTAAGCTGACTCAAATTTTAAATTTTACTGTGTATGATTTATTTGTATGATTATCCCTGATCAGCATGACAAACATAATTTGTTCATTATGACTTCACGAAAATACAGCGAATGTTAGCAGGGTAGCCTAACAAAATTAGCCACATTCAAAATCCGTCTCTCTCGAAGTTATACACAATATCGCTAGTTGGTGGAGGACTTTTCTGTTGTATGTAGAAATGAGTGATTATGTTGTCACTGTGTGACACAACATTGAGATTTTCACATGTTGACAACATTGCCACAATGTTGCATGCTAAATGTCACATCTTGACATTGCTTCACAATGTTGTGACACACAGAATTCCTATGGGCACTTCTACGCTGTAACAACGTTGTGACAACGTCACCCTGTTTGTCAAATGACTTAGAACTGTATGGTAGAAATTATGTTGCCACAATGTTGTGAACAACATCTAATATATGACGTTAGCATGCGCCATTGTAGCGACATTTTAACAACATTGTGAGGTAATGTCATGGGTTCGACGTCAGATTGCGACATTGTGGCAATGTTGTAAAAAAATCTCAACATCGTGTTCACAGTATGGCAACATAATTTCTGCCATACATTTTTATGTGACCAACAGACCAGCCCTCCACCAATCGGCAACATCGTGTTTGCGTTGTGTGCCCCTTCGGAATGCCATTTACTTAAAGTTCTATGAAATTTCACCAAAATTGAGACATTGTCACAATGTTGGTGCAACATAGATGTGCCCACTGGTTTGTTGTTGGTGTTTGCTTGAGCAGCATTGCACTAAGCATAGCGCCTCACAAGTTTCGCTTCATCGTGTACCATAGATCTTGCACTTGACAGGTGAAAAGTTGAAGAATACTGTAATGTAAACATTTTGACAGCCTCGAGTACTTTTAGAAGCAGGTTTTTTTGAGTTACAGTAAAAACCAATAATGTTGCAAAAGATGACGCTCTGATACAGGCATACCGGATCAAACCTTTTTGTTTCTCTTTTACAAAAGAAGCAGTGGTTAAAAAGTTTGGCCTACTACTACAAAGGTTCCGGGCCCAGGGTTCCTGGTTTAAGTTCTGGTGGGTACTCTATATATATAAGATCTTGGATAAAGGAGATCAGAGGCACTTATTCTTCACAGTGCTTATATAACTGCAATTGCCAGATCCCACAATTGGGGGATCTTTTGGCCTTAGAAAAAAGTTTTATGTTCAAAACTGTCATAATACCAGGTGTATGGGGGCCCATTGGGGGGGGGGGCTGTTATGTTTGAGTAGTACTGTAATTTGTAAGTTGTCAAGGTTCTTCTCTTGGTTTTAGAGAAACCACTAGTGTCAGCACTACATTTTCGTTTGTGATATAACTTCAGGGATGAAGGTTTTGAAAGTCGAGTGGGGTAATCCATCCTAACATAAATCAGGAACTTGAAGTGTCAAGATTATGAACTGGGAGTTGCAAAATGAGCATTTCTCTTTCTCATCTTTCTGAATTCTGAAGGTCTTCCATAATCCTGTAAAATCAGGCTCAACAGGCTTCCTCCTAGATTTGAATCAATGGTCCTGCTTTATGCTACATGTACTCCTGGTAGTTAATGCACATTTTGATACATGAATTGGATGGACGTTTGGGGCTTTACGTCCTGTATTTATGCACTTGGTAGGCTAATTAGGACAGGAGAAGGACATGGCAATGAGGCGCAGGATGATTGCAACAGCTGTCCAACATAGGCCCAGGTGACCCGGCAAGAGCTGTTTTGATACATGAAGATTGGTTGCTGGATGATTTTAAGAATTAGAATAATGTTGTTTGGTTGTTACAAGTGTTCTTTGTTGACTTTTTGGATTGGGGATGGTTAGCTCAGTTGGACTGGCAATCGATGAGTGCACGGTTTGATACGCGCTCTGGCTGGACTTATGTTGGACAGCAGTTTCGATCATCCATTACATCATTGCTGTGCCCTTCACTGATCCCAATTAGCCAAGTGCAAGCATAAAGAGTACGATATGATACGATAATGAATATCATAGTCAGGTTGCTCGGAATCAGCTCCCCAATCATCCACCCATTCAATTACGGGCAGTTTTAGAATTTAGAAGTAGAATTCAGAATTAGAATTTTATCGATAAGCATGCATGAACCCACGGCAGCTTCTTACAAAAAAAGAACGAATAGACGCAACACAGAAGCCACAACTAGAAATATTTAGTGATTGCTTAAATGCAGACTCACAGCCTTGTCATCTCAACTATATGTATTCCTTTGGCACCACCAGTATGAACAAGAACATCACTGTTTCCCTAGTTAGCTCATCTGATTTCTTTGAAAACGAAGAGCTATTGTCGTCACTCGATCGTCGACATTGTTGAAGTCATTGTCCCCGCGGTTAAGGTTTGTGTAAGTATAAATTTGTGAGCTTACTATTTCATTAAGAGCTATGAAATTTGGTTTATAGGCATTGGTCTATTTGTGTGGATCAGGCATATGAAGAAAAACCCAAGATGGCCACCAAGTTGGCCGCAACAAAATAGCTGCCATACTTGAAGCGTCTGCTGTGACATTAATATTTAACTTAGAGAGTTGTGAAATTTGGTAGAGGTTAGGGTGATGCAAAAAAGTGAAGTTTTGAAATGTTAATGGGGCACCCCCTGAAGTTGTTCCAATATATGAAAAAAAAATTCAGTAAAAATTTGAGCTCAATCGTACGAAAATTAGAGGGTGCTACCGCATCATGAAAATTAACATTTGAATTCAATACAAAAATATCCAATTATTTGGCATGTAGCGAGTTCAACTATACCTGGTGCACAAAACCAATGCTGCATGGTCATAATTTTTGGTCTAGTTGTCAGAACAGCGGATCAATGCAAATTTGGATTATTTTTGACTTCTCCGTGCTGCTACCACCATACTAACAAAGATAAAATAGTCAAAATATACCACATTCGCGGTATTTAATAACATAACGAGTTTTCATGTCATAGAAATGAAAGTTACTTCAATAGATGGAGCATGAAAAGAGCTTTAATTTGAATACCAACACTGCTATACTCTGACTATCTGACCCCGTTGAATTAGCCTATTTGTCATTAACAATTATTTTCGAAAATTCCCAATATTCAAAGCACTGCTATAATACTGTAGAATATAGCAACATAGTAATGTTGGTATTCAAATTAAAGCTATTTTCCTGCTTAATAAGATGGTGTAACTTAAATTTATGTAACTTTATTCCTGGTTATGTTATTGAATACCGCGTCTAACCCTAATGCTGTAAAAATAGGGCAAAATTTGTTGCTTTAGGAGTGCCCTGTAGCCTGAAATGACCGGATATTGGCAAAATATGAATGGATTTGTGATAAGAATAGTGGAAAGCGTAAATAAGAAAACAATTTCCAACAGTCTAGTGGTAGGATAACTTACGTCACTCATCACCCATAAAACTGGGATTTCGCCCATTGCAATACAATGTTATATTTCAAATTGCGGTAGCACCCTCTAAAATTTATCCGATTTGGCTCAAATTTTTACTGAATTTTTTTTCATATATTGGAACATATTTGGGGGGTGCCCCACTGAAAATTCAAAAGTTTATTTTTTTGTGTGCAATCTGCATCACCCTAGTAGAGGTATTGGTGTATGGGTATGGATCGCAAACTTGTGGACGATAGAGATTTGTAAGATCAGTGCCCAATTTAGATCATTGCCAAAATGACCACAATTCTTGGAGTGTACTAGGGCTCTATATCGTTGCTGACATTCGATACGATACGCATCATCGATACATTTGATCGATACACGACTCGTACCGTCGGTCTGCAAATTCGGGCCAATCCGCATTTTAGAGAAATCCGCAACAGAAAACGATTTTTTGGCCGGAAAGTTGATCTCGCATCAGAGCAGACGTCAACATGACGGCCATCTCGAGTTTAATTCATGATTTTGTGGATATTTTCTGTTGAAACTCGGCAATAAAATGACTATTTTAGCTGAAAACCGGTATGGGAACTGGCCAGACTGTACCGGTATGGCCGGTATTTATCGAACCGGTGTAGACCCCTAGAGTGTACGCTTCGACCTTAATATTTCACTTAGACTTTTGTACACATTAATTTACAATGGATACCAGTACAGGTAAAGCCTACATGCAGCTGTCAATACCTACATGCTCATTTCAATAGATTCCGGATAAACGGACGAGGGTTGAAACCGCTTGCAGTTCTGGTTTTTACAGGACTACTTGCCCGCAGAAACATAGTTAAGAGCCCATTATGAGTTTGTAAAGTGTCGGTGATGTTTGTTCCTATGATTATTCTACTGATTCTAGGGTCTTTTCCAGAGTAACAGGACAGGACGCTCCATTGTGGAGGCTGCATGGTGTTTAGTGAGTGAACAAGAAACATAACACCCAAAGATAGAGCCATTATAAATGACATGAGTTAGACATTGTTCTTAATTGTATGGCAGTTAATTATGCTGATAATGGGGATAAAATGAAGATACTCCACAGTGTATTGTTCGTAGAAATTTTTGTTTGACAGGTTTTCATAATATTCTTTCATTAATTATTACTTAATTAGACTTTGAAGGCACATATATATTGCTGTTTATCCAAGGCCGTGGGCTGGGCTCAATCCTAGGGGGGCAGTGACTGGTCCGGAGGCATGCACACCCCTGAAAACCCAGGAAAATTCGAAATTTTTACATGTAATGCACCTTTTTTGACCAAATTGTTTCTGTTGGTCCTTTCATATACGACACAATGTCGACACATTAAATAGATAAAGAAAAGCAAAAAGAGCAAGAGAATGTATATAACTTTTCAGTTTCACACAGAATAGAGGAACCAAGAGTTCGGCAGGGAAAATATTGTTTGAAACTATTCAATAATTAGACTTTGAAGGCACATACAAGATATTGTTTTTTATCCATTGGTTCGGTTGGTCCTTTCACATACGACACATGAAAATGATAAAGAAAAACAAAAAGAGCACGAGAATTCAGCTTCTTTTCAGTTTCACACAGTATAGAGGAACAAAGTTCTATAGAAAAAACAAAAACTGGAAAAAAGGTTGTTTGAAACTATTGTGTGTGGCTTGAGGGGTGTGAGGCTTGGGACTCATAAGCCATGTTAGACCAGTTTTACAGCACCATCCTTACAAAGCAAAAAAATTAAAATTAAATGGGCCGACATATTTTACACGTCTCCATTTCAGTGGCAGATCCGGACAGGGTCATCTAGGGGGCCCTGGCGTGTTTCAGTATTCGCGGGCCTGTGCCGCAGCGTGTTTTCTTCAAAATACTATTATTTATCTCAGTGGTCTACGGGGGCCTGGGCCCCCTAGCCCCCCCCCCTGTATCCGCCGCCCCTGCATTTGCCCTTATTTCTTGTAAGGTACAGTCTAAAAAGTAAAGCTCATACAAAATCAATGATGGTATTAGGTCTGGTCCTCCACATCATTCCAATTAGGGTTTGAGGAAATACCATACAACTATTGCTACGCAGGTTTCTGAAAATCTAAACTTCCAAGTTTTTTAGAAAACTATTTGTCTTTGGCAGAGTTCTGCATGAAATTAAAACAAGGACTGTGGTGCATCCAGCCACTGTAAAAGGTGAGAGGTTGCATACTGTTTTGCTTTCATATTCACTGCAAACCAAATGAATACAACTAATTGTTAAAAAGTAAGCTGAATTGTTCCACAGCATTGAAAAAATGCAGTCTGGAACCAGACTGCTTCCTTTCCCCATCCCCTTATTTTTTACCAAAACAATTAATACTATTTAAGTAACTGGATACTCCCTCTTATGAAATACATTATGCTCCCTAGGTAAAGGTCTTTCCCCATCCCCTTATTTACTTCAAAACAATTAAAAATTATCAGAATAATTGGATGATCCCTCCAATGAAACACAGTATGCTCCCAAGGGTGAGTTGCAAACACACGATGGCGGAGGTTTTTTATCAGAGGGACAGGTACAGTCTGGAAAAATTGTGTGTTATTTGAACATAGTTGGCCTGCAAATGTGTATTTGAGCCACAATGAACAATGTGTGAACCAAGCCAACTGTATGCTTGCATTGTAGTTTCTTAATGCGCGAAACATGACTAAGTCATGACTTGCAGTAGCCTACTGTTCCCTGTTTTACAAGACTAATTACCCCACGAAACATTGTTAACCTGCAGTGTGCACATTATCAGTTCATAAAGTGTTGGTGATGTTTGTTCCTGTGATTATTCAAGGGTCTTTTCCAGAGTAACAGGACAGGACACTCCATTGTGGAGGCTGGTGTTTAGTGAGCAAACAAGAAAACATAACACACAAAGATAGTGCTATTATAAATGACATGAGTTGGAGAATGTTCTCTTGTGTCCATTAACTATGCTGATGATGAGGAAATACAATGCAATGATTACGCTTGATTACTTCCATAAAATTCATGAGGATAATGTCGACATAATATGGCTGAGACAATACATGTTTGTAGTGTAACAATACCATAAACATTAAGATTAATTATTGAATTCTATGTTGAATTATAGATGGGACAGAGCCACCGGCTCACCGACCGGAGCGAGGTGTCTAGTCCCTCACGGCAAACATGCGAGGAGTGAACCAGATGGCTCAAAAGAAGTTTTTCTGACATCCCATAATATGATCCTGGCACTTTTTTCTCATCACTCGTGACTACAAAAAATGTTCAACAATAGAAAATTTTTAAAAAAAAAGTTAAAAAAATAAAGAAATGTTGAAAAAAAAGCCACATTTTTTTACAAAAAAAAGATGTTAAAAAAAGTTAAAAAAATAAATAATTTTTGAAAAAAAAGAAAAAAAACAAGAAAAAGTTGCATTTTCCCTTAAAACATTTTTTCAAATATTAATTTTTTTTCTTTTATAATATTACCTTTCCACCCTATTTCTCTTTGTCCCAATTTTTTCTCCAAACTGTTTATTGGACAAACCTGAATACAAAAATGAATTTTGAGAAATAATTTAGATAATTACAATTTGGAGTCTTTGAATTTATTATTTTTTGCATTCAGGCGGTCCCGTCTTCATGCTTTAGCATTTGCATATGAAAAAGAATATTTAGTGTCCGTGCTCAAGAGACCCGAAAATGACTATTTTCGAGCAAAAAAGTGGCTATTTTCCTATCTGAAATCATCCCAATGCCACTAAAATTGTTCATACAGGGGTTTTTGAGAGTGCCGAGTCCATCTATGATGATAACAAATTGCCCAGAGGTCCAGATGACTTCATAACATGCTATAATTGGTCAATTTAGCCCTCGGTTTACCTGAAAACGACAATTTTCGAGCATAAAAAGTGGCTAATTTCCTGCCTGAAATCAGTTAATGACACTGAAACTGGTCAAGTGGAGGTTCTTGAGGGTTCTGAAGTCACCCATGATGAAACTGAGTCTCAAAGAGGTTATGCTTACTTCATAAAATGCAACATTTGGTAAATTCAGCCCTCGGATTACCAAAAAATGGCTGTTTTGGCGGAAATTCCTGTAGTTAATTAATGCAAAGTACCAATACCTGGGCTTTAGGGATTTTTAGACATATTAGCATTTCATTTTACACTAACATATGTATCAATTAGTGGTGGTGACCATGGAATTTAACATCTGCAATGAGTCACTTTTCATTATTAACACAGTAAAGATACGTAAATGCACATACTAAATGAAAATATGTCTCTGTAAGGTATGTAAAGTTCTATATTATGCTTTAAAAATTTACTGACACAGCTTTGCTTACTTTTCTCACGAATCCATAGGCAATAATTTGAACACATCTATACAGCCCATATATTATGGATTAAGCTCTCAGAATTTCACAATTCATTGAAAAAACTACTTTAACCATTATAATAACCAACTGTCATTGTAAGATCCGTTTTGACAATTGCAAAATCAGGATTTATATTGTTGAAACAATCTTTACAAAGGTATCTGAAGAGTCTTCTTGAACTGCTGCATCTTAATTTCGTGTCAATGGGAAATCATCAAAATCCATTCCAGAAGAGAGCCATCCTGAGCCACTGAAAGTGCATTTCACATCTGAGCATATGTGTATTACTAGGAAACTCTAGCACAGTTCTGCTGGATGCTGCTGGATGCTGCTGGATGCTGCTGGATTCTGTTGGATTCTGTTGGATTCTGTTGGATTCTGTTGGTTTCTGCTGGTTTCTGCTGGTTTCTGCTGGTTTCTGCTGGTTTCTGCTGGATGCAGATCTGGGAGGCAGTTTTTTAGTACCCTTGAAGCCAATCCCACAGCAAATTGTTCATCAGTCTGCCACCTCACTGCATTTGTCTGCCTATATCAGACTGGTTTCAGTCAGTAATACTTGATGTCCATGATGCCCCTCTTAACAGAATCACTAACAACTTTAATGGACCTGATGATATTAAATATGGCTACATATTTTTTTCCTGTTTCTTGTAAACATGCCTGGTGGCAATACCAACAAATTTCCAGTCATGAAGAGATACTCAAATTACTATGATGAAGGTCTAATGAATGACTCAAGTCAAAGGTCATCATTTCTTTGAACATTGCCCATTACATCAGGTTTAGCATCATTGTGTGCAGTTATTGAGCAAGAACTTGTTACATCTGGCTCCAGTGTTGTGTCAAAAAAGCTGAGCACAGCCAGAGGTTCCATCAGGTGCTATAGAACATAATAATGAATTTGCTAAGCTCCTGATGACAATCGACTTTTAAAAATCTTTCATATGAGCTTTGGTAGGGCTTCTATTCGAGCATCTTAGAAAAACCAAAATTGGTTGACCTTGCCAGAGCAATGTAGCAAACAGGAACAGAATATGCAGCTTGTTCAACGTCATCAAATGCATTGCTGGTGTAAGGCATCAGTCAGAAGGAGCATCTAGAACTTTGCCAGCTTTGCAAATGTGGCAATTGTGATTGCATTGTCTTGGTGTGCTACTCACACAGAATGAAGACAAAATATTCGTAAGCCAAGACAAAATTTTCAGCTACTAAAGACCCTTTTGCATTGAGTATATGTTAATTAACATTTGAGCTGTACAAAAGGTGTTTTAATTAATTTCCTGAAGAGGGGGCACCCAATCAATGGGGTACTGGCGGGGTCACATGGACTAATAATGGGGAGCAGTCTTTATAAACCTTTGATTAATTGCATCCTGTCCTAATTTGCAACCAAAGGCTTCTTGCAAAGATTATACCACTTGTTACGCGATTTATATCTGTACAATATTGTTAAGGAAAAGCTGACCCACTGCAAAATGTTGAACTCTATGCCTTCCACTTTCAGTTGATACAAATTAATGGATAATGAAATGCTCATGTCTAACAATCCCTAAAACACAGGTATTGGTGCTTTACAATAATTTTAAAACTGCAGGAAATCCGGTCAAAACAGCCAAGATAGGTAATCCGAATTCTGAATTTACCAAATATTGCTTGTTATGAAGTAAGCATAACCTTTTTGTGATACAGTTTCATCATGGATAACTTCAGCACCCTCAAAAACATCCACTTGACCAGTTTTAGCGGCATTAACTAATTTCTGGCAGGAAAATAGCCACTTTTTATGCTCGAAAATTGTCGTTTTCGGGTAAAAGGGGGGTTAATTGACCAATTATAGCTTTTTCAAATCTACATCACAAAGAAAATAACAAATACTTCTTAAAATAATAGCCTAATAAAGAGTAATACTTGTAAAAACAAAAGGATTTTGGTTATACTGAGAACCTTGAATTCAAGAAGTTAATTGAACAGGTAAATTCGAGAACCCTCAATAAAAAATTACATTGTACAGTTATTTTAAAACAATGAAAAACATGAAACATGAAAATTCTAATCATTTGTTAATATGCAAGCGGATACCCCACGTTGAGCTCTTGAGTGAACATAATGTTCTTCAAAAACATCACGGTTGCGCCAATGTCCAACCTGCCGGACAGCGTCCGCATTACAGTTTGCTTCAATTCCCACGGTAGCTCCTGTTGGGCGGAAACATTTTGCTGAATAAACTGAAGTGTCTAGCCCCGCTGAACAAATGACTTCCTCCAATACTTTAGCTACATTAACACTACTGATTGCATGGTACGGTTTGTGCAATGTCAAAAACACAGGTTTACTATCAGGTGGACGGAAGTTTTCAGTGCGCCGAATATAGTCTTTGAGAGTTCGCACTGGATCGAGGGCTTCACAAGTCGTACAATCTACACGAATATCAAATCCACTTCTTTGATAGTCATTTTTAATTCCATGCAGTGTAATAGTAGCAGATCCATCATCATGGAAGGCGATTTGTTCTGTTGAAAATACCAGCCTTTTATAGCAGGCACTATCAGCATCATAAACCATCGCTCGGGGAGCAGCATCAGAAGGCCGCAACATCATAACCAGGGCTAAAAGAGCCAAAGACTTTTGACGTAGTGCCTTAATTGAAAGTCTATCATTATCGGGCCATTTCACAAAAAGGTCCTTGATCGCCTGAACTGGCAAAATTGGAGTTTGCTTGCGAGGTACTAAAGTACGAGTTTTCACAAGAGCTGTACACAGTCTGGAAATGTCCGGATCCTGCATAGGATTAGGAATGGCTTTTGTTGAATAACCCTCGTAAAGACAGCTCAACGCAGCTGTCGTATTATTCAAAGTTGATCGTGGTCTTGTTGACGACCGCGCAATGTCACACAGAAAGTCTGCAACATAATGTGAATCACTTGGGGGAAATTGAACAGTTTTTAAATTGCAATATTCAAAATATTTACAAACAATCCTATTGTAAGTTTGCATCGTCGAATCAGCCCAGCAATATGGAATAAGCTCCTGTGTTGTTGAAGACCAAGACTTGCTTTTTAATTTTTCTTTCCAGATAAGCGCCAAGCTAATATCCGCCATTTTGGGTTTTTGAGGGGCTCTGCTAGTTTTGGTCCGATTTTTATCATTGTTTGTGGAGATTTTGGAAGTAACATCGGTGGAGCCACTGACATCATGGCAAGGGTATTGAACCAGGGTTGGGAAGGCCACAGCGGAGCGATCACGGTGGCCTCTGCCTCCTGTGCACGTATCACCTGCAGCACCCTGGGAAGGAGATGAAAGGGTGGGTTTACAAAATTCATGTGGGCGTTCCAGTTGTTTTGGGCCATGGCATCCACCCCTGACGATAATGGGTCGGCATGCAGGCTGTTGTAATTGGCCAATTGGGTCGTTGTCAACGACGCGAACCTGTCTATGGTGTGTGGCCCAAAGCGATCGTCGATAAGTCGAAACAGCTGAGGATGCAGTCGCCATTCGTAGGGGCATGGGCGACGACTTAATTGGTCGGCTTGTACATTCAGCGACCCCGCTAAGTGTTTCGCTGTTAATGTGATTCCCAAATCTGCACAGTCTGCCCATAGTGCCATCATTAACTGAGTTAAGTTGGGACTGGGACCTCCTAAATTGTTTATATGTGACCTGCTCCATCAAAATGAGTTCAAAGTAGGCATTCTATATTTCTCAGAAATGAGCAAAATGTGTCAAAAGGTCACGTTTTGATGATTTTTAGCTGTTGGTACCACGTTTTAGCAAAAGTAATTTGCTTTGATTATTTAAGACCATCTTAACCAAAAACTGATTTTAAATGATCTAAATTGGGCATCCTTCTTGATTCTCTTAGTTCTTTCATTGCAATGGCGGGAATTTCAAATTCCATTTTCTGAGAGTTTGATGTTTCATATCATCAAAGTTTGAGGTGCCATATCTTTGGATTGGATGGAGATATCAAAACATACTAAACATCATTTTAAAGCTCAATAAAAGTAGAATAAAGTCATTTTCATAACTAAATATGATAGAAGGCCGACTTTGAACCCATTTTGGTGGAGCAGGTCACATATAGGCGCATGCAGAGATATTGTCCGTTAAAACCTGCACAGTCTTGTTCTTCAGATTTTCCTGAAGTGACAGAACCCCCAAATGTATTGCTAACAGTTCCCGTTCGTTGGAGGAGCAATGGCTTAAACGTGTATTCCATAGTCCTGAAGCTACCTGGCCATCAGCGAAGGCACCCCATCCAAACGAACTAGCATCAGTTGTCAGCTGGGTATCCACTGTGTGCAGTTTTACTGGAGCACCATTCCAGTTGTTTAGTGCATTTAGCCACCAATGTAAATCAGACAATGTATTGTGATCAATTACCACCATGGAGTTCCAGGAATTTCTTGTCTTTATAGTCCGATACACATTTCTTAATAATAACTTGCCAGGTAATATCGCCTTCGTCATAGAAACACACTGTCCTGCTACCTGAGCTAGTTTCCGTACTTTCACTACGTCTTGTTTTGTTATAGATCGCAAATGTCTCAAAAGTTTTCTGATACGATCCTTTTTCACAAGAAGTTGCGGTACTCCTGTACCAACTGAATCCAAAGTGTAGCCAAGGAAATCAGCTTTCGTATTAAAGTCTAAGTTGGATTTCTCAAAGTTTACCTGCAGACCAAGGTCTTGAAATGTCTGTAATATTAAGTCTTTGTGATCAGTGCAAAGTTTTTCATGACACATCAAAATACAATCATCAACATATAATACAATTCTTAAGCCACATTCTCTCAAATAGCGTACAACTGGTCGCATAAATTTGTGAAAGTAAAATGGGCTTGACCTCAGACCAAAGGGTAACACACACCACACATAATAATACCCTCGATGATAAAAACCAAGGTATTTTTGAAAATGTTCATTAATATGACAGTGATGAAAACCAGATTTTAAATCTATAGTCAACATATAGTCTCCATGTTCAATCAATTGGGTAGCAACATCAATTCCTTCATTAGAAAATTTAGGCACTGAAATGTATTCATTGACCTCGCGCAAGTCAATAATCAGACGTAATTTGTTGCCTTTTTTGGGAACAGTTTTAATTGGAGAAACACACAATGGCACTTCATTTGGCACACATCTACGAATGGCTCCGCACTGTAGTAGGTCTTTAATTTCTCAATCAATAAAACTGATCTCCCTTTTTGTAAACTTTGGATTTTTTAAGTTTATGCAAGGTGGGGTATTTGCAAAATTCAGTCGGATCCCATCTTCAATCCAGGACAAGACAAATCCTGGGCAGTCAATAAGCTTCCACTTATCAATAGCACTTTTAACATTGCGGAACATCACCAACTTCTAAACGCACCAGCCGTACTTTTATTTTAGTAATCATTGGGAATGTTTAATTTTCATCTTGTCGATCATTAGATGATCCCAGACGTTGCGCTGGAATGTGTCGAGATGTAAACCTGTGAAATATATCCTGCCCAAAACGACCACGGCTGTTGGGGAATCGACCGCGACCACGTCCGCGTGTCCTAGGTGCATCTTGGTTGTAACGACTGTGAGCAGTTTGTAGTTCTATTGCTGACTTCAATCTTTCTATTCTTGCATTCGTGAAGACTGAAGAGTTGCTTTGCAAATCACGGAACACACCAGCAGTGTCCGATCCGTAACGACTTTCGGCCAGCACATTGGCATATTCGTCTTGTAAATATAGCATTTGTGCATGAGCACACACAAAAATTTCAGTAAGGTCCTGTTCTGTCACTCTGCCTGCTTCAAGTCTTGACAGTAATTTTAATGTGGTTTCAACATAACGGCCACACTTCTTAACACAATTGGCCTGACTACGCAAGGCACTTTTGACTGTTCCTTTTTCATTCAACTTCAAATCGGGAAGAAGTTTGATTCGGCTTACTGAGTCTGCAATAACCTGGTATTTTTGCTGAATATCCGGCAGTCCAGGACTGAAGTAAGGGGCCCCCTGATGCTGGGCACTGTCTGAGCGACTGCTCACTGTATTTTGAGTCACAACACTGTCAACAGAGTCAAAACGAGGCTGCTGTGCTTCTGATGACGTCACAGGAATGTTTGTTGTTGTTGTCTGCTGGTTCCCAGTCTGCTCAACCAAATTGTTTGCAGGCACTTGTTCACGTTTTTCAAGTAAATCCAGCAGTTTGTTTGTGTTCTACAGCAAGCTAGCATTCGTTTGTTCCACTTTTGAAAGTCTTTCTGTGACATTTGCCTCCAAAGAAGCCAATTTTTCCTCTGTCTCACTCATGGATGCAAGTTGTGTGGACTGACACACAAGGAACACTGTTATAAAGTTATGAAGTCATCTGGACCTCTGGGCAATTTTTTATCATCATAGATGGACTCAGCACTATCAAAAACCCCTGTATGAACAATTTTAGTAGCATTGGGATGATTTCAGATAGGAAAATAGCCACTTTTTGTGCTCGAAAATAGTCATTTTCGGGTCTCTTGAGGGGCCCTCCGAAGATGGTGGTGGGGGGGGGTCTAACCCTTGATGGATTTGGCTGAAATTTGCTGTGTGGACTTTCGACACATGGGAGCACAACTGAGCTCAAAAAGAGCATGATCCAAAAATATTTTCGAAAAATGGGACACCCTATTGTGCTCTTGCCTTGTTCCAGGTATACTACCAGGTGAATGCCTGCTCTGGATGGATAACCTAGACTTTGTTGTCAATAGTTTCACTCAAGCATGCTTCACATTATTGCTTTTAGCCCGTCAATGCATGGATACAGGGTGTAAAGCCCAAATCTTCCATTCATCCATCCACCATGGAATGGATCTCTTCCAAGTTATTTCAACAATAATTAGTATGATCTGAGCCTACCCTGTCCGAGCTGCAGCACGTGGCAGCCATGTGTCACTAAGTCTTGTGGTTTTTTAAATTTATTATTTATTTTTCGGTGTGTGTTCTTTTTACTATGTTTTGCATTGTATTTGCACATGTCACACATGTTTGTTTGTAAAACAGAGAAAGCCAATTAGTAAAGGATTGTTTCAAGAGATGTCAGAACTGAAGATGAATGGCTTCTGCATATGTGTGTGGTATGGTTATATATGATGTTTATCTCCTGCGGAAAGACAAGCTTCATGTCTGACGTTATCTTCATAGATTCCAAAGAGGCTTAAGGCCTAGTTCAAAAATAATGAAGCCACGCAGTATATTTTCTGTAGGGGTCTCAAAATATAAGAATGGCTGTATGTGACAACTTAATGGTACACCATTGCTTTAAGTCCATTCTTATGCAAATATCCTGAAATTTTCAGGACATTCTGTCTCATAGTTGTTGAGACAGAGTTGAATTACATTGAAAAACGAGCATTTTTTCACTTAAAAAAATGTGACATAACATTTTTGACCACTTGAATTCTTTCAGTTTTACAAATTTAGACTTATTCTAAGGCAATTTCCCAACACTTGCTGGAATCTATACATCCTCAAGCTTCATAAATCCATCAAATCAAGTATTTATATTTGCCTGTGTTGACATTATTGAGCTATTTGGATTCAAAGGTTGACTTCCAAAAATTAATTTGACACTTATTGATCTGGGATGCTCTAGTGTCCCTTTGGCATACATCAGTTGAATCTTTTGGCCCTTGAGACCTAGTCTTATATCTGCTTACCCATTTTGGAGCTTTTAATGGTAGTGGAAAATTTAGTTCATTAAGAAATTCATGAATAGCAATAGGTGAATCCGTCGCAAGCGTAACGCCAAGAATACTTTGTAGTGCCACAGAGCAATAAAAGCTCCATTTAAAATCTGGTTTGGCTTGTAAGATTGCAGAATCTGTGCAGTTTTAAGAAACAATCAAGTAATCCAGGTCCGAGCTGGTTTCTGGTGGTAAAATACAAACATTTCTTAAATTGGACTTTGTCGCAAGCGTAACGCTATGGAAAATATTGATCATATTTTCATGGTTTTCCTGTAAGGAGTAAAGCAATCATTTTCTTATTACTTGTACTGATAGTCAACACAATATTTCAGTAGTTGGAGTATGTTTTAATGTAAAATTATCAAAATTTTGCTCTTTGTGAAGCTTTCCTCATAATTTTGGGCCAATTGGTTGAAAAAGGCAACAACCAATACAAATTTCACTTTAATTTTGTAATTACTGTTATGCTTCATCCACCTATTATTGATAATGCATATAAAATCGATTTTGGTCAAAACCAGAACACTTTTTTTACTTTTTTGTCACACCATTACCCAAAATTGGCTTTTGGACTGGAAAAAATAGGCTAAAAAACACGCTTCTATCATCACTTGCTCAGTTCGTATTCACTTGGGTGGCACTTATTTGGTACCAATTGGAAGCCCACACATAGATGCATAACACAGGACAGGTGACATCATTTTTAGTGGAAAATATGTTTATCTGGGGAGGAAATATGTAAGTTTTTTTTCAAATATTGCAACAAAATTTCGAAAAATACTGTTTTCATCATGAAATATTTGGTGAATTTGGATGAAAACAGCCATGGAGACTTAAGAGTATATGAGTTTTGTCATCCAAAAGAAAAAATAGATTTAATTTGAAGATAAGTTGCCATTTAGTCTGCTTTTCTTTTACTGCCATGGAAATTAAAAATAAATAAAATTTGGTGATATTCGGCTTTTATCAGTTATTTCCACAAACAAAAGCAAAATGGTAAATACAGTTTCTAGAACTTAGATATGTTTGTTACAACATTATGTGGTCATTTGATACATGTAAACATTTTAAAATTTTGATGGTCATGTCACACTTTGGCTTCATTATTTTTGAACTGGGCCTTAAGAATGTCTGCAAACAGCTTTTTATTATCAAATTTAGCTTGAAAACAAAAGCAGGAGCCCAAGCGTTATCTACACTCATGATAACATGGCCACATGGCAATTGCAAGGTTACATATATCAAGTCAAAAGTGATTCCTGGTGAACTCTGGATGATCAGTCCTGACTCCCGAGTTGGCTATGTATCATATTTCCTCAATACTGAAGGACATGAGCTTCCCAGAAGCTTCTTAGCTCTCAATTGGATCATGATTATATAAATTTTGAATTTTGCTAATTGGGTTTTTTTTTCTGTTTGTTTCAGATAAAGCCCTTGGGAAACATTAGAGGACATGCCACTATCTTCCAAAGTTTTCATACATCTTTTAATTTCATTAAACATTTTGGGAAAGTTGCTTTCACAGAAAATGAGTTTAAATTCAATGAATGATACATGCGCTTCAAGGTCATTTTGTCATTTGATGGAAGCCAATGCAACAATTTACCAAATGAATTGCGCTTGCGACAGAGTTTGTTCGGCTGTCGGGGATTGTTGCGCAGATTACACCCAGGTGGCAGCACCTTCAAACATGGATGACCTAATTAGGGATAGGTTCAAAGACTTAACATGGGCAACTACTGACGAAAGTTTATACAAGATGTCACCACAGGTGTCATGCATATTGGTGCCTCAAATTCATACTTCCATTAATGTTACCTTGGTCACAAAGTGTCCGGACAACTACACTAATGATTACGTGACAAATAAATGCAATGACTACATGTCCAGGTTGCCTATAACTGGCAAAAAGCTGCGCGACAATCTTTTTGAATACATTCCTGTATCGAGTCGCTATACCACATTAACATTCCTCAATGTATATTGCTCCATATGTCATGGGGAAACAGACCCAATGTTTTGGAATTTGGATATCCAGTCCTACTCCAACTTGTCGTATGAGGATGTCTTGAGCATGTCACATGAACGGACCGTATTTCCGAGGTATAGAATCCACTTCAACCATCCAGAAGTGCCGCCGAGGTTCTGCAAGAGAGTTGTCTCAGAATGCAAGAGCACTTTTAAAGATGATGAAATAATCAACAAATGCAAGTCCGAACCAGCCTCCTTTGTCTACATCAAAACAGAAACGACACCTTTTAAGAATATATACTGTGCACTGTGTAATTTTGTTGGTCGTAAAGACTTAACTTGCCTAGATCCAAGGGATTTCATGGGAGGTGGTCCTAACGTTCATCTGCCCTCGTTCTCACTCCTCTTTGACATAAACTCCGGCAGAGTGTCAAGACGAAGGCCTAACTCCGCTAATGAAATGGAAACGCTGAATATGAAGTACATTCCCGAAGCGTGCAATGCATCCCAAGTGTACGATCCCTTTCTTGAGAGGTGCGTTCAACTGTTTTGCATAAACCAACAAACGCTAGTCGACGGCTCTTGTGTAATGAATGAGAATGCATCACCCACAAAGGAACCATTTGTCACAAAGAGCAATACAAGTACAGGTTTGAGTATTAACACGTCAAGCTTACCACCCGATGCTAACAAACTACTTCCATTCAATGACACACATATACCCCTCAACGACATGAAGGTTGATTTTTTGTCATGTCCCAAGTTGGTCATTCCGAAACGAAGGCTTCGCACAATGAATGACAGTTCTATTTATCTCCTGGATTACAACAAAACTCTATCCCTGCAAGATTATGTCTATCAAAATGGTGACATTTTAATTTGTGTGTTTTACAATGTAACAACAAATTATTCTGAAGTCTTGACTGGCAGGTTCAGTCCGCCAGAGGGCTATGTTACATTGATAGGTACTACATTATCCGTTTCAGGATTATTTGGTCAAATATTGACGTATTTGTTATTTTCTGGTCTGAGAAACACCCCAGGAAAATGTCTTCTTTGTTTGTCATCCTCACTATTGGTATCTCAGATATTATTTTTATGCAGTTTTAAGGCATTGGACTATGAATATTTATGTATTACCATTTCGATCATCACTCATTTTGGATTTCTGTCCTATTTCTGTTGGATGTCGTGCTTGGCTTATGACATTTGGCAAACATTCGAAAAGAATTCAAACACACTGCCGTCTGCCAATAGCATTAAAGCATATATCCGCTATTGTGCATTTTCATTCGGCGTACCAATCGTCATAGTGACGTCATCTGTAATCGCAAACTTCTACGCCATTCCTATCGGTCCGAAATACGGTGAGGATTTCTGCTGGATTAGTAATCCTCATGGATTATTCTACTTCTTCATCATTCCTGTTGGATTACTGATTGTGACTGATCTCTTCTTCTTCTTACTGACTGTTCGCAACATTTGCAAACAATCGAGAGACACCGCGATTGCACGAGTGAACCACAACCAGTGCAACAACCGACGATTCTTCCTCTACGTCAAACTAGCTTTTATCATGGGCGTGACTTGGACGTCTGGATTTCTGGCCACTTTTACTGACATTCCTCTCTTTTGGTATGTGTTCATCGTCTTCAATTCCGCCCAGGGCTTGTGGATCTTCTTGGGCTTTGTGTTGACCAAAAAGGTCCTTGGTCTTTAC
This sequence comes from Platynereis dumerilii, assembly GCA_026936325.1. NCBI lineage: Eukaryota > Metazoa > Annelida > Polychaeta > Phyllodocida > Nereididae > Platynereis > Platynereis dumerilii. Next base: position 102,368 of record JAPTHN010000242.1, read on the forward strand.
AAGGACCTTTTCAGAAAATGCCACTTTTGTCACCGAAATGACCTTCAGAAGAAAACTAGCAGGTCCCGCAGCATATCCTCCACGAAACAAACCTACATTGTGAATAACACTGGTCATATTGAGAGTGCTTGCAAAATATAGGAACATTTCAAATTGTTTTGTGTCACGGGCAGGGGCAAACTGGTACCCTCTTTGGCCATGTGTATGTTTGCATATCACTTTGTGACCCCAGATTTAGCATATCAGAAATACGTGGACAAGAAACATAACCAAAATTTAAGATTACATTACTTTTATTATTGTCATCAACTATCAAAATATATTAGGATAGAGGTCGGTGCCACGACCGATCCACCACAGGCCGATGCCAACTTAGTTGGATCTATCTGTCATTCCGAAAAATACACATTTTTGTCCATTTCTTCTGTTATAGACTGGGTTATGTAATAAAATGAATATGACATTTATTATCATGCAATATGAACATTTATTTTTCACTTGTAAATCATAAATTTTCATATAGCACTCATATTATGCCGTATACATTTGTATAACGTTTGAACAATTTCATAATCAATTTTTAATATCAAGAAGTTGAAGTACATCAGTGGGGACCAAATCGAAAGTTTAGCCAAGAAAATCATCCTTTCCGTTAAAGACCCAAATTTATTTCTCAAAGTTTACCTCAAGACCAGCATTCTTATTAGGCAGTGCCAGGTACCGAAGCCTTCACTTTTTTCAGTTGTGGCTGGCTTAAAGTTTTTGATGGCTGCTAGCAAACTTTTAAAAGCCTTGCAATCATGGCTGCTCATGGCTATAGACATCTTGCATGGCATACAACATAAATTTAAACTTCTTGCCAGAGAATCATTGTTAGATACCTTAAAGTCTATGACATGTCTCTTTAAAACAATGATAAAAAAATTGACTCTAACAATATTTAGACAATTTCACTTTCAAAATCTATACACACACCATGAAAAATCATTAATTTCTTGATCTTCATGACTGCCGGCTTGAAAATAATTCATAACAATAAGAATGTGCAATAAAGTAAATCTTTATTAAAAATTTGTAAGTCATTGGTAACAGCTGCAAGATCGATGGATAGATAGATAGATTTATTTTCCAAATTTTTCACATTTCAGCGATGTCACACATGTATATAGACTGTAAAGTATAATTTGGGAGGTCACATGAGAGTACAAGATATTTAATGATAACAGGAAATGAAGCAAAACGATAAAACAATTCTTCATTATCAATCACAGAAGGTGTTTTTTGAAGATAAGATTCACAAGAACCAGTATTCAGAAAAATTATAAAACTGAAGGCATACATGTAGAGTCTGCAAAACAGTCTTTTTGATCAGTGCATAGTTTATCGACATGTACATCAAAATACAATCATCATCATAAATTAGTGTGGAAAAAGAAGCCTCAATTTGCTCAGGAATGGAGGCCATGCATAGAGCATACCATAGGTGGTAGGCCAGGAGCCCCTTCAACAGGATTCCATTGCTGCTTGGAGCAAAATATTATGATTTTAAATATTACTACTCTTCAACATGTCATAAGCCCCATTCCATAGGGCCTCAATGTTGTTCACAAAATACTACTCTTTGACACAATTCATATGTCACATTCTCTAGAATAACATAATATGTTATATACATAAAATCATACATTTATGACAGTAAAATAGTTCAGATCAATGAGAAACACCACACATCTTAAAAAACCTAGCCACTTCGAAAAAGTTTCTATTGATATGGCAATGAAGACTCCAAATCTATAATGTATGCAATATGCATTTTAGTACCCATGTTGAGTAACAACATAAATTCCTTAATTTTTTCTGGACTCAAGTGGGTGGCCATCAAGAAATTCAGAATGGTACTCTCAATTATGCTCAAATTTACGGATGGTACAACATTGTAATAGTTTCTTGATCAATAAAATAATTTCCTAATGTATAAAAAAACATCATGATCAACACCCGCGGCTGTTGTTGAAGCATCCACAGACTGGCGCTCTTGTTCAATTGCAGGTTTCAAATGCTCTGTTGTTTTCATGAAGATGGAAATATAAATCTGCATCCTGAAATATTCCAACCAGTCCGAACTATAGTGATAGCTACCCTGTGAGGACATTGGCACACTCATCCTGCGACCACAACATTTGGACATGAGCAATATTTCTACAATAAAAGCTTTGTTCTGTCTCTCTACTCATAGGCATGGGATGTCAACAAATTTTGGGAGGGTTGCCCAAAAAAAACTAATTGCCCAAATAGTCCAAAAAACATTAAATTCACACGATGTTCTGCCCAAAAGTGTAAGAAAACATTGATTTTCAAAAATTTCGGACCCCCCATCCGCTGCCTCTTACGCCCATGCCTGTATGATGTATCATCATCAAACCTTGGCAACAACTTTGAAAAAGTTGTTTTCACATTACACATGTATATTTTACCAGGATTCACTTGAACACACAAGGCATTTGTCACAGTTTCGTTCCCATTCAATATCAAATCTGTCCAGAAGGAGCTTGATCCAGCTAAGACCAGCTGCACACTTACACGAACTGAACTGGACGACTTTCAAGGGCATCATACACTTTTTGTGAAGTTGAGACATAAAGATTACCCCTCCTCCGGTGTGACACACATAATTAGGTAACAGTTTCAGTTCTTTCAAAGCAACTGAATGAATGCTTGAGTGTTTCATTGTTTTCTGTTTGTTGTTTCAATTAGTTTCTTAGTAGAAAACCAAAAACAATCACTTCAATCATGCCAGAAAACGCCTTTAAATGATTTGAAAACCTCAGAGTTTTATGGCACTTAATGCAGGGCGAATGCAAATAAGCCCTGCAATGGGAGGCTGGTCAAGGGCTCCTTACAGTCTGCTCACAGACTCTAAACGAACAGCACAGCTGGAGAGTCTGCCAGAAATCGGATGACCTCCGGCTGACACATTTATCAATATTCAAGTAGGTCAGGTCATGTCCAGGCAGAGGCACCTCATCACTTGTGCTCATATGTACAGCTGAGCTGCCAGCGAGATATAAACAAATCGTAATCAACAATGTTAAACGATCAATGAGTGCACATGCACTGCCTATGAGCAACATAAAATTCTAAAGTTTTCAAATCCTTTAACAGCTTTTTCCAGCATGATTTTAATGATTGTTTATGGTTTTCTCCAAAGAAACAACAAACAGACAACAATGAAACACTAAAGCATTCATTCAATTGCTTTGAGAGATCTGAAACTGTTAATTATGTCTGTCACACGGGAGGAGAGTTAATCTTTTTGTTACAACTTCACAAATATTGTATGTTGTGGTTAGGGCAAGCTTAACGGCTTATGGTGAGAAGTGAGGGTGCTCGTGCGTGGATGTCAGGCTGGCTGCCAAACAGGTACTACTCACAATTCCCTGGGTAGGAAAATAATGATTCCGCCAAAAAATAAGTTCCACAACAAATACCACTTTGCAGCAATAACAGCATTCTACCAATAAAGTGGCCGATTAAAAGTTATTTTATATTCAATTCCAGACTTAATTCAACAGACCATGTCTTTACTGCACATCACTGCAAAAAAGCTGCAGTTGCTGCGCCTGAAATCTCGTAGAGCTCACTCACAAGTGTGAGCTCGATTGTAGTTACTGTTATGGATTCAAGAGGGCAGCACATATACAATTTTGTGAACCCGTTGAGCTCTAAGCTTAGAGTGGGCTCCTTAGCTCTCCTTGGACTGTACCTGATGGACTAGTCAACATATTTCAAGGCACAGAATCAATTACATAAGGCTGCTGTCCTGGTGATGATGTCACTGATGGAATGTTGGTTGTTGTCATCGTTTGTTCCATTGTGTCGTCTGAATCGTACATCCTGACACTTATTGACCAATGATCGTTTGTAGTAATACCAACAGCTTTTGAGTGTTCTGTGGACAACAGATAGCATTTGTTTGCTCAACTTGTGAAAGCCTTTCTGTGACAGTTGAGTAGATGTAACATCTAACAACACGTGACATGGCAGACAAAACAAACAGCTGAAGCAGCACATTTCGGATTTCCTGTGACCCACGATATCTGTAAATAAAAATGTGACAATTTGATTATAGTCTAAGTTTTTTATTTTAGTCAGTTAGTTTATAAGAAGTGTTCTTCACAGATATATACTGATATATGGTGATGCCAAACCATGGACAGCTTTATAGACTTTCTCTGCCAATTATCTCTTCCATTTTACTTGTCTAAACTTTCATATTAATATTCTGTCACATTTCTGGCTGCTCTGTATAAAGTGGAGGGGAGAGCTGCACTCAGCTACAGTGTATCGCACACTGACTGCTGGCAGTTGATATTGGAGACCCTCTAGTTTTCCTTCTGTTGATCGATCATGTGAGATTGTTGCCAACATATGTGCCATGGAACTTGAAGGATGCGCTACATCATGATGATATTTCCAAATATTTATCCAACTGCAGGGTCATAGTGTAGGGAATAGGGGGAACCAAGTGTTTTTAACAAAGATCTGGTAAGTTTTTCAATTATCAGCAGAAAACTAACTCACAAAAAATCTGGAAAACTATACATAATGTCGGTTATTATAATAATTTACATATTGAATTTTTTTTCATGCATGAACCAAAGATGCACAGGGGGGTATGAGGAAAATGAGTGCCAGTCAACCAGACGACAAACAACCAGGCGACATCACTAACAACTGGGCAACAACCATCCAGGCGACACAACACTACCAACCAGGCGACAAGTTTTGACCAGCCAGGCTACAAACAGTACCCACCAGGCGACAGATATTTTAAGTGACATACCAACTAGGTGACAGACATTCCCGAATCCAGGTGACAAACTTTAATTTCATACTGATCCATTTGAAAAGAATCTGCAAAACTGAGGTCGCAGATTTTCGTTCATAGACGGACAACCATGCCACCTGGTGTATAGCTCAGGTGCCCTTCAGAAACGATTATCTGTGTCAATCATAGGTCAAAAAGAACATGCAGTAGCAAAAACATCCACATTTTAAATAAATACAGTCTTTTCATTCATATTTCTTGTCATTTATCATTGCAAACAACAAATAAAATACCAGGACAAAGAGCTCAACTATTTCCAACCCTTCTGGTGTAAGATTCCCAAAGCATTCTTGAACTGTAAACTTCCTGTTTCATGGTTGGACTGTCTCCCAGTCAATTTAAAAAGTTTGTCACCCAGTAAAACTGTTTGTCACTCAGTAAAAAGACATGCAGCCTGGATAGGAGTGTTTGTCGCCTGGATAGAAGCGCTGTGTTGCCTGGATGGAAGTGTCTGTCGCCCGGATGGAAGTGTTAAGTGTTTTAAAAACTTTGTGTAGCCTTGTTGGTAGTGGCATACCGTCGCCTGGTTGTCTTTCGCCGGTTGACCACACACCGAGGAAAATCTATAGTCAATTTTTTTTCAACTTACGCATTACACTTCAGTTATCATAGGGGATTGACTTGTGTTGCCCCAATGGTCCCTATTGGTACACCTTTTGTAATAATATACTCCACCAATCAGAACAAGGCTGAAATAAAAGGCATACAAATTATATATACATCATGTATTGAATTCATTCAGAATATTATGATAAGACCAAATGGGTATGGTGGTATTTTGAGATTTACTCTACGAGTTGAAGATATCCTGAGTCCTCTGTACCCACAAGTGCAATGATCAAACCATTGAGTACACAAAAAACCATTGAGCATACTATATTAAAACCCCATGACAGTGTAGTTCACAGCAATGAACATCATGAGTGTCAGGTCTGCTCTGAATTAACACGAGTCCGAAGGACGAGTGTTATTCAGAAGGCAGACCTGACACGAATGATGTTCATAGCTGTGAACTATACTGTTATGGGGTTTTATTTATATCCCCCAATGTATTTATCATTGGTTTTTACTAAATTTTAGTCTGATAACCTCAAATTCTCCCAAGTTAGGAGCAGCAGTTTGTTGTGACATCAACAGCTGCCCATTGTGACGTCATGACATAAACAATCCCTGCCCATTGTTTGCATAACAACGTCAGATAATTTATTTCATTGAGTTCACTAGGATGAACTCAATGGTGTGAACTCAGTGGTTTTTTAATGGTGTTCATTCGCAATTGCGGGATATAAGGCAATTTCACATGGGATATATCCACTGCTTTTTCATGTGGTATTGTAAACATTATGGGGTATTTAATGATAATATACATTGTATATTATAGATTTTTTAGCAGCGTTTCAGCACAGTGCAACGCATTTGTGAAAGCCATGAACGGAGCTAGCTTTGGCGTGCCGTGTCATACGACACTCGCAGCATTGATGCGCATGCGCACTCACTCGTCCTTCTTTTCAAGAGCACACATCTTTTGTCAGGAAGACACTTGGACTTTCCATTGCATAGGCATAGGAGGTCAATAAATTCTTTTTCGGGGAAGGGGCTGCCCAAAAAAATCCAAATTGCACCAGAAATCTACATTCTACAATTGTCTGCCTGAAACTCCACGAAAAATGTTTTTCCACATTTTTTTTGAGGCGGGGGGGCTATCTCCTACTCCTATGTGCTCCAGGGTATGCTGATAGCTATATAGCTAGTCTTCTACACAATTGTCTTTAAAACTTCATGCGATATATGATCCAACAATGGTCATTTTTCCAATGTGTATCAAATTGCAACTTCAAGCCATTGCAATGCGCATAGGTTGTTCACCACGTGAGCAGGAATATATGTGATTTTTCACCTGAAGTCTTTAGGCCGATGTGTGAAAAACACATATTCTCTATCTCATGCCCGGGATCTCATGGCTAGTAACCAGTTTATACCATAAGACAAACAATCATTTAAAGATGAGATAAGTAAACAACAATGAAAATGTATTACAAATAGCCTATCCTTATTACTTTTTCTTTAACAACCCCTTAACACCCCACTCCACATCCGCTACTGATTATCCTTTTCCCAGCAGTATTTCTATACAATAACCTTCTCAATATATACAGGCCTATAGGGTGGGGACCCGAAACTTGCACTCAGGCCTGAGCAGAGGGGGGGCCAGGGGGGCCAAATGGCAGGGGCCCCCAAATTTCAGGGGGCCTACTTCCAAAGTAAGGTTAACCGGGCGTTGCGAAAATGAGATTGTACTGGATTTGTGCATGGTAGACTTTTCGGCTCTGTAGAAAACATCTCTACTGTCGGCAATTTAAAATTTACATAATTATCATTGCACTGTGTAAGGTTAAAATTTAATTGATCACTTTTTTTCCATATTGGTCTTACATCTTGTCCTCTGTAAATCTTAGATGTCTCGTATATGGTCTAATTTTCTCTGCGATTTCTATCGGTGGATATTTCGTGAGATTGTTGTTAGGGTGAACCGTTTGGCCTCCAATGTGAGAGGGCCCTGCACAATACTAGCCCCTCTTCCATTGAACAATTTGGGGGCCCCCATCTTAAAGTTTGATTTTTAGTCCAGGTCCTGCTTCAGGATCCAGCAAGCGGGTACTACACAATCCAAACTTTTTCATACATAGTTTTTCTCAATTTTTATATCTTTTTGGCATCTTTCAGTGGCCCCCTGAGTGAATGGGCCTGTAGCAGCTGCCACTTCACCACATAGGCCAGTCTACCCCAAGATGTGTATGTTCCTGCTCATGTAAAATGCAAGAGGAGAAACAAGAAGTAACGCTGTATTTGTCGTTGAGGTCAATCTGTTCGTAAGACATTGAGGTTCCACATGCACTAGTTGTACAAAGAGACAACATCAATCAATTGTGAGATATTTTTTAACAAGATCTGTAGAGTGAAATTCTGCTGCTGAAAAGATTCTTCCATGTGAAATTTTAGTTAGTTTTGGTCAGCTTGAAGAAAATCTATGAGGAAATTCTTCACTTGACATTTGCTAACATGTTCCCAAATCCAAGTTGCCCTGCATTTTTTTTGTCAATCCTGGCAACTGTTGCAACAAATGAACATAGTTTTAATGTTCTGATATGAATAGTGTCTTACTTTGTTCAATGATAGGGAAAGAATTTCTCCTCACCTCACTACTCTGTACAACAAAAGTTATATTGCAAAATCATTGGAATTTTCAAAAATCTTATTGAGGTTTTTTTCGAAAGAAGCAATAAAAGCTTTCACTATGTAAATTTTAAGATTCGCTGATTAGTTTGAAAGGGAGTGCCTCACTTAATTGTGTCAGAAATACTAGTCTAAATTTTTCTTGAGATTTGTGAAAGGCTGTAAGCCCTGAAAGTATGACAGTCAGAATCTCAGTCTGTATTGAAATTTCACATTTTTATTGCTAGGACTTTGCAACTACTGTTCTTAAGAGTCAAAAATCTGTTAATTGTACTTTGATGTATCTTAATTGCCCTAGGTAAGCTCTTCAGTAATCTTGAACTTTGTACTTTAAGCATCCATTACCAGTTTGGTAATTTTGTAAGATTAGGTCAAAAATAGAAAGTCTATTGCATTCTTCATAATAATTATACCCTGTCAGTTTTCAGCTGACTTGATTTGGAGAATTTATTAAATGTATGCTGGTAATTCAAAATGGCGTATTTAGGGGGGGATTGGGCCATATCCCATGCACCCCCCCCCCCCCACCTGCACCAAAATCTAACATGGCCGAGAAAGGAAAAGCCGCAAATCACCCCATGTAATGGGCCTGGGTTGCTTTTTATGCCTCCAGAAAATATATTTAACATGGTCAGAATTTGCTGACCGGAAGCCGCTGAAGGGGGGGGGGGGCCTACTTTTTCATTTTGGCTTGGGCCTACTGCAGGCTCTGCACGGCCCTGCTTGCACTGATTTGTATAACAGATAGCCATGAAACAGCTCAATGGACACCTATGAAACTTATTAATCGATAATCAGTCCTAAGTGTATTATATTCAAGTATTAATACATGGTTTCACAGAGGGGGAAAAGGCAAAGAGTCTCTGATTTTCTGCGAGCAGAAGTTTCTCCCAGGAGAATCTCCAATATTGTTTAACTGCTCTCACAGACAGTATTTAACGTTAAGAAGGCGATGAGGGAGCAAAAAGGTGTCCAGAGAATGCCAGGCAGTGATGAAGCCAATCAGAAATGATGTCCTGATTTTATTAAAGAAGTGACGCCAAAATCGCAGTGGACCCCACAAATTCAATGCAGAGGCTGGTCGGAGATACGAATGTTGACATCAAAACAATGAGAAAAGCTGTACTGGTGAACTTGGACTTGAATTCTTAAGCCAGGAGCACACGCCATCTCCTGGCAGCAGCCACTAAACAAGGGAGACTTAAAAGATGCAAAAAAGTTAGGAAACACATAATATCTCAGCAAAACACTATTTGTGTATCCCGGATGAGAAAATCTTCACTGTAGATGCTGTTGATAATTGGAGAAATGATTACTGCCAGGCATGATCAACAGCTGAGACACAGGAGATGTTCAGGAAAAATCATCCTGCCCAAGTTATGTACTAGGAGTCATAGCCACTGATGGAAAAAATATGCCGTCCTACTTTTTAAGCAAGGAGAGAAAATTGTTGCCGTTGTGTACTACAAGATATTTAGATACCACATGTTATACTGGTTGAAGTCTGCCTTTCCCAGAGGAAAATTGTGTATGAACTCAGAAAGGCACCTTGTCACACTGCCAGACATTTCAGAATTTTTCAAAGAAAAATTTTGTCTATTTCTGGAAAACTTACTTTCGGTCACCATCCAGTACAGACCTCAACCCCCTTGATTATTCTCACTAGGGAATTTGGAAGAGGCTATAGAGTATAGAACAATTTCCCATCCCAGTTTTAATGCTCTGAAGGATATCATCAATTGAGACAGAGTGGACCAATATGTCAGAAGAGTTTGTTGTAGACAGTTGCAGTGCTTTCCCTACCGTGCCCAGTGTGTAATTGATAATAATTGTGGCCAAATAGCTTGAAAACACTTTGAGTGTGCCAAGCTACTTGTTGTGAAATCTTACAGTTTTTTTAGATATTTGCATTTTTACCCTCCGCAATGAATATTGCCGTCGGGTATTGTAGTTAGTATGGCAAATTTTTGTCCGTCAGGCGGGCGGCCGGGCGGGCGGGTGGCCGGGCGGGCGGGCGGCGTCAAACAATGTGTATTGGCCTCTGTGCCAAAACTATTACACCTATATAAATGAAATTTGACACATGAATGGGTCTTATAGTGTTAATGTGCCTTCTGGAGTTCATATTTATGTAATGACCGCAGTTTTTGTTAAATATATGGGTATGAAAATCTACCATAATATGTATTTAATACCCTAGTTTTGCCTTTTAGGGGTCTGAATGCTGTAACTAAAATAGATTTCAAAGAATGAACCAAAAATGTGAAAAAATTGGTTTTTTTCAACCTTCTGCAATTCCCTCAATTTTGGAGTTAGACATTTGAAATTTAGAATTTAGTTGTCTAAAATACAGCTCTCTGAATTTCTTGAATCATTTAGAGGGTCCATCTCACGAATTTTGCATAAAAACCAAAATACTGGAAAAATGTGTAATTCTTTACATTTTTCTTGAATTTTGGTCTCTCACATCAAAACAGTAATAACTATATTGGTAAAAACCAAAATGTATTATAGTTAAATCTATCAAGAAGGAACGTTCATGGCCATTATGTAGTTGACGCAATATTTAAGGCCGACAAAACAAGTTTCAAATTCACAAAAATTTGCAAATATCAACTTCCTGGCCATTTCGTCTCTAATAAAGTCATGCCATGCTCTTGAATATGAACAATTGAACATAATTAATAAACATGAATGAAATAAATGGTTTTCATGCATGTATATGGTACATAATCATATATTTGAACATAAAAAGACAGAAATTGCTAAAAATAGGCAAAAACTATAGACCTTTCAATTGTCGCATTTCAGTCAATTTTGGATCTTGGTTACTCAAAGTGCCATACAATGCCCCAAGTATAATTTTTTCATCGTATTCTTCCTCAGAATTTATGTGGTTAAATATGATGAATTATATATATTATATATATTATATATACAAATATGCTTTATGCACATACAATGTAGTTATGACTCAGGGGCCTTACCATTCTAAACTAATGTCAGCCTGCTTTTATAAATTCATAATATTGCATAAAAACTAAATGTGATCAAACAATGATTGCAGAAATGATTCCACTAAATACAAGGTTATTTATAAATTTACTTGGCATGCAACAAAACCTCAATTCTACAAATTTCAATATTTAATTTTATATCCAAAGATATTTAATGTTGGATAAATCTGAATTTTAATAAATGACAAAACTCAACACAAGCATATTTTAGCACCTTGAAGACAATAAGTGTCACTGCTTTGTTGGGGAACAGGGTGCAGCTTTTGTTGAATGGACATTATGTAAACATGATGTCACCTATCCTCTCCAATGACTAAACCCAAGAACAAAGGAGAGAGTACAGAAGCAGTTAAATAGCACCCCTATATTTCTAACAAAATTCCCTTATTTCTTAGACATATGTTCAAACTGCATTGATAGCCTTAGTTTTTTTTATCTTAAACATTATAATGAAATTTCCTATTTTTAAATAAGAAATATAGGCCAAGTAGAAGTTGAGATATGACTTTTTATATCCCATACAGGCTTTTTTTTTGCCTTTTCAAATATTTTTTTTTTACTAATACAGCCAACTTTGGACAGCATTTAACCTTTTTGGTGTTAAGTAGTAAATGTATTAGTCTTATTAAACAGCATCTGTAGGACACACATTGTTTTTAGTTTAATATCTAAAATAGATAGATTGGATAGATACACAGCCTTTCTATTATTTCTGGTTTTTTAGGCAGGCCTTATTCTCTTGATAATTTATGATAAGATGATAAAGGTAGAATAGGTAGATAGATAGACAGATAGAAAGACAGATAGATAGACAGACAGATAGATAGGTAGATAGATAGATAGATAGATAGATAGATAGCTGTAGATAGATAGATAGATAGATAGATTGATTGATGGATTGATAGATAAATTAGGTGTTTTAGATTAGGTGTTTAAATGACTGAAGATTGCTTGACTGATTGGACTGATTTGTTGTTAGATAGATAGATAGATAGATAGATAGATAGATAGATAGATAGATAGATAGATAGATAGATAGATAGATAGATAGATAGATAGATAGATATATTGATTGATTTATAGATTGATTGTTTGATCATCTATAATTATGTAATCTAATACATCCAGGGAATCATGGATGGACAGATGATTGGGGCTTTACTTCCTGTATTTATGCACTTGGTAGGCTAATTAGGACAGGAGGAGGACATAGCAATGAGGTGACCCTTATATTTCATTGCAACATCTCTTTTCAGTACCTTGGATCTGTTGAATGCTAAGGCTGGGAATTTGTCAAAATTAAATAAATAAAACATCATATAAAATAGAGAAACGGACATTTCATTGAAAAAAAAAACACTTTCTGTCAGCCAGAAAGAGTGAGGAAGCTTAGGAGATTTGGGCCACTTTTTACGTTCTTGCACCTCCAGCTGACCATTATGATTATACAAACATGCTTGATACATTGATTGCTTCTAGAAATAGATAAGAATATATCTGAAGGAGGGCATTGATATATATGTTCATGAGCTAACGCCACATGAAAATTGTAAAAATTTTGGCCCAAGCCATCTAAATATGTCTGGGTTGGTAAAGCTGTAGTTGGTCATAATCTATCGCTAGTATGTCAATTAGTAACAAGTAAGTAACAAGTAGTTTCTGGATGCAGGTCCCGAGGGTCCTCTATATCCAGATCAAAATATAGTTTTGTGTGTCCCGGAGTGGTGTGATGAATATTTACAATGGAGTGGGTGATGATAGTATGTACAATATTTACAGTCTGTATGTACATATTTACATATTTACACATTTACACAGCTCCTTTTGTTCACAAGTTAGTTTTATACGGGCCGCCTTGCTGCCCAGCATGGGTTGTGGTGTATATCGTTATGAATATGGCTAATTAGTTGTCTACGGGCCGCCTTGCTGCCGTGCGTAGCTTGGTTGGAGTTTTCCATACGATACACTGGCCGCATAGCTGCCTGTATGTTGTATGTGTGTTAGTTGGCTTTATATGATTTTATTCATCAAATTTATACATTTCCTCATGCCAGAATCTGTCAATACGATTTTTGAAGGAATTTAAGGTTTTTGCCTCCACAACCTCAGATGGTAGAGAGTTCCATATGTCGACTATTCTATTTGTGAAGCTATATTTTCGAAGGTCAAGGCTGAGAGTACGTTTCTTATAGAGCTTGTAGCAGTGTCCTCTCCTTGCATCTTGGGCCAAGGGGAGATCTAGCTTTACTTCCTCGTCGTACAGGTCGTGAGTTAGTTTGTACACTTCAATCATGTCACCCCTTTTGCGCCGGTGTGCCAATGTTGGTAGCTTCAGTTTCTGGAGTCTCTCAGTGTAGCTCAGGTTTTTAAATCCATTGACCTGCTTTGTCGCATTTCTTTGTACTCTTTCTAGGCGGTTTATTTCCGATTTTAGATGTGGGCTCCATACTGATTGGGCATACTCTAGCCTTGATCTGACTAGGCTGATGTAGAGTGGCCTGAAAATTTGTGGGGATAGCTCTATGAATGATCTTCGTATGATGCCCATCATTTGCGATGCTTTCTTTGTGATTTCGTTTATGTGATGTTTGAAATTAAGGTGGGAGTCGAAGATCACACCTACATCTTTTTCTTGTTGAACTGAGGGCAAATTGACATCACACCTTGTGTTATCCACATATGAGTACAGATGGCGAGCGGGCAGGCTTGTCGTGACGCTGGGCTTCTTGACGTGAAGTTGCTTGCACTTTTCGGGATGGATTGATTTCACCGGCTCCAGAATGGCCTGCTGAATAGCCGAGGGTATGCTGCCGCGCAGCCTATGTTTTCAAATAAAGCTTCACTTACAATTTTTAGGGTCCCCACCCTGTACATATAAAAATATCTTCATACATGTTACTATTTCTATATTCTCAAACAAACCTTAGTCCTATTCATAGAATTGGTAAATGCTAGTATGAATAATATCACAACTTTATGTAATGGAGCGACTGCAAGGTTTAGGATAACAACTGCATGTAATCAAGTAATTGGAATGTTTGAAGACTCACGCCATTTGGCACCTCGGTCAGTTAATCACATGCCAGTATTTCAGGGTGATAATTCCCATATTCTTTGTTGTCCACTTATTGTCTCATGTTTGAGCATTTGACTCATGCTATAAGCCCATTGTTCACTATGGGATCGGGTATATGTGATTATCACACTTGGACTAAAGCCCTCAGGTGATAAATCACATATCCCCTCTCCCATGGTGAACAACCTATACAAAAACCTCATGATACCAAGGAATTACAGTGAGTCCAAGATGACAGCTCTGTGTAATCAAGCTCTTTATATCAGCATCAGAAATATATAACCTTACCTTATTGCAAGTATAACTGCGATGACTGTTGGTGTGAGACCATCGTTCAACCATTTTTGGTCATTATAATTTTCTCCACTTCCTCCTGAAAATAAAGAGAAGAAAAACGTATATCAGCCGAACATTTTCAGTCTTCGTTATCCTACCACGTCTAGAAAAAAGGCTTTTATGTAAGCCCATACCCATCGCCAATCATCGTCCCATGTGCTTTGTATGTCAGCCATCCTGGATTCGCATCGAGGCTTTCACAGATTTGATGAAGATCTCTAACTTCTGAACTACTTGTCATAAATTGACATATGCTACCACATTTTCAGGGTAAATCAGCCAGGGGAGTTTTTTTGAGAGGTCCATTTTGTGATTTATGTAATTTTAAGCGAATAAATGTTGAAAAATAAACCAAAAAAATGTTAGGTTTTCTTTATAAAAAAAAGCATCACTGTATGCAATAAATACTTATTTCTGAAGGCACAGACTATTGGCTGGCTGGAAAAGAATCACTTAATTAATTTTATGTATTTATCTCTTTAATTACAATTGCTTTCTAAATCTGTCTGTGTTTTGTACCATTCTGTCAGAGCTAAATAAAATATGTATCTTAGTCAGCATTATCCAAGACATTCAAAATAAAACTTCCTCATTTGATCTCATTGCTAATTGCAGATAGCAACCCGGTACGGAACACATTGGACAATAAATTAGGAATGTCATCGATTGGATTCCTTGTCAAAACAATTATCGACAATAAACTTATCGACATTCGATACGTAACAATAACTTTAAATTTTAAGTAGTTGTCCAAGAAAGCTCATCAACTTATTGCAATAGGACAGCTGCATCTTCTAAATTCCGACTAGTCATTTCAGTCTATTTCTTTGATCAATTCTCTGCCTTTTACTGTCTTAGTCATAATTGATAGGAACAATGCATAATTGTGAATTCAGAGTGGTTTTTGACAGCAGAAAGTTACAATTGCTGCCAAAAATAGTGGGAAATTTGGTATAGAAACGTATCGATACAGTTAACTGTTATATCGATACGTATCGATCCATAAAAAGTTAGCGATCATTGATTATCCTTATCGATGACATTCCTACAATAAATGGTGATGAGAATGAGAAAAAGTAAACAACTGTATTGGATATCTTAGATGCCTTGGTGGGCCTAATGATAAAACAGCCTTCCAATTTTAAAGCATATAACATTGTTACTGTAATTGGATAACCAGAGTTCTCTCACCATGAGCTCTTGCAGGGTTGATGGTTGACCTTTCTGGAACTACCACTGTGTATCTGGCCAATGAGTCCACACTGTCTTCTTTGCAAGTGAATGTGAAATTTCCAGCCTGATGGAAGATAGCTGCTGTCTTGACAGTTGTCACAAATTGACCTTCCTCGTTGGTGTATGATGGGTTGTGTTGGGGTGTCAAATGCACAAGCCCAGATGTTTCGCTGATTTCAAGCAACTGAAAGGAGAGGATAAGGGCGTGACCTTTGTTCAGTTTGCTAAGTGGTTATGCAGTATTTTACATGCTACTCAGAAGCATTGAATGCCAATGATGGATTTTTCACACCTCAGAAGTTGGATTAAATTTGTGAGGTCATATCCAATACTTTGATTGCCACCACAAGTCACCTACTGAGTCCCGACACACGTCAGTGAGGTCGCATAATACTCAATGACAAATCGACAGTTCATTTCAATTTTAAAATGGATATGGCCTGAACCACAAACAGCTGAATATAAGTACTTACCGTTCTTTGACTGTAACTTATGATGTACTGACTACTGTGCAACTGTACAATAGTGATGGACTCACCTTAGCACTTCTGCATTGGTTGAGCACAGTGCATGCTACTTGAACTGGTTTGAGACTTGCTTCAATTATTCGCCCATCAATGACCGTAATGACTGGGATGTTTCCTGAAATTTCCCGAAAAACGGAAGACTAGATTATTGAGTTAGTTTTGGAAATATCACAAAACAGTGCGATGAACCAGAGAGTGCCAGCCATGTGTCTGTGCATGCAAGGAACATCACAGTACAGGCCTATTGCAAAAACTTTTTCTTGAGCTAGAAAAATGACATTTTTGGTTTATACCACAGCCTTACAGTCTGTCACTTTGATATAGAAAAAATGAGGACCAGTTCACTGAGAAAAATGCACTTTGTGACTCATGATAGCAAATGAAGTGTCACCTTCTCTACTTTCAACACTGGAAACATAGATCGAGGCTGTTTGATTAGTCATGATCGAGAGAGGGCCATTTGACCTGTCATAACTGATTTTAGAGTGAAAATCAGACACATAATCTTTTTGTTTGCCTGTCACCAACAAGCAGGATAAGTCTCCTTAAAACAATTAAAATCTTAAGTCATTTAAAACTTAATTAATGGGCAAGATTTGCCCCAATAATTTTTAAAAAGGGCCCAGATCTCTCCAACCTGATTTTATATGCAGTCATACTTGCACAGCATAATGTTCCCTCTGCAGTGCACGACAAAACCACTGATAAGACTCACACATCACTGAAATATCAGTTGTAACATGCCAAGTTGCAAAGAAACGACATAATTATCAGCCAACCGAGAAGAAGCAACTTACTGCTTGGTAACTGAATGGTGTCCACAATGCTGAGACCCACATCCGGTTTTCCAACCTCACACCTTATAGTGGCGCTTTCCTCACATCTCTCGCCGTGCTGCACAAAAAAGTCCATTGGGTTGTTCCGTGGCGTTTTGACAAAACATGTTACAATTCTTTCCACAACCACTGATGCCTTTTTGCCCGCCATGCAATTGGTAGAGACACTTAGATGATCCTTCTTTGATAATAAAGTAGAAACCAGTCTGAAAATATAATAATTGGATTTATACCATTCAACATCTTTGTCTGCCAACCACAAACCAGTATAATTCACTGCAACGAATATCATATTTTTTGTTATTCACTTATCCTGCTTTGTTTATATGTGTGGGTGTTTGTGTTTATATGTGTGGGTGTTTGTGTTTATATGTGTTGGTGTTTGTATTTATATGTGTGGGTGTTTGTGTTTATATGTGTGGGTGTTTGTGTTTATATGTGTGGGTGTTTGTGTTTATATGAGTGGGTGTTTGTGTTTATATGTGTGGGTGTTTGTGTTTATATGAGTGGGTGTTTGTGTTTATATGTGTGGGTGTTTGAGTTTATATGTGTGGGTGTTTGTGTTTATATGTGTGGGTGTTTGTGTTTATATGCAGTGGTGTAGCGAGACATCTACCACAGGTGGGGCAGGACTTCTTGAGGGGGGGCAAGACCTTTATCGACATTTTTCAGATAAAATTCACATGACTCCCACAATGGTCATTATCATCATCGTTAAACAAGTTAAATTGACCATGAAGTGCAAGAAATTTAATTATATGCTGTATTTACATATAATTTTTTAAGGCATTTGTTATTTTGCTGCTAAATGTTAAGTTATTATTATATCTTGCATAAATTTGCTTGACTGAATGCCACTAAATATTGAATCTAGATGATTGGATCCACAGATGAGGAAAACACCATAGAAAAACATCAGAAAAGTGACATTTTTATCAAAACAAGAATTCTGGTATCAATGAAAGTAGTCTTTCAATCTTGAACAAGAAACAGAAAAGTTATAATGCTCATCACATAGCAATCATCATCTTAGCAATGTCATCACACTAGAACAGAAAAGTTGCATGATTTTTCATCAGACTAGGCCTATAAACTATTCATAAATATATTATAGGAATGCAATGAGTGTCATATAGAATAATGAAAAACTATCTCTATCCTTAATTAGAACAGAGCAGTGTAATAACAATAGCAGGCCTCCTAGCAGCCCTCCAAAAAAATATATTAGAGTTTGGCCAAAAAATTAGGATCATTAATTGTGGTCATGTAGGAGCCTGTTTTAGCCGCATTTCGCCAAAGACAAGACAAAGGGACAAGATATTGTCTTCATTTTTGACGCCTTCATCGAAAGTACACAATTTTTTCCTTCAAATTAAGTCCCAAACCTTGTCGAAAGAATGTACAATGAGCCTTAAGATTTTTTTCAGTGAAATACCTGACATTTCTGACTCAAAGCTTGAACTTCGTCCTATGAAGAGACAAGATTTGCCACTTCACTAAATTCACCATTTCTGAATTTTAAAATAGGAGGACTGGCCAAAAAGGAAAAGTAGGATGATTTCTAAAAAAAGTCAGGAAAAGTAGGAGTTCTAGGAGGCCTGCAATAGAGACACTAAATTTCGATGTAGCAACACCAGTCTCTGATATGAGGTAAGAAGCATGATCCTGTTTGAAAATATCTCTACAAACTCATCAAAATCAAATGAATTTGACCTTTGTCATTCAATATGGATGACTCTTAGGTTTGAGAGCCTCTCATTTGCCATTGAATTTTCACAAAGGTTTTTGTCCTCTTCATGACAGAGAAGCTTCGCTCACAAGAAGCACTGGACGCTGGGATTGTCATTGCAATTTTACAGAGCCTCACTGTATGGTTGAATAAATTTGACAAATTCAGGAGAGTTCAGTTGGTGTTTTGAGGCCCTGCATTTTTCGGCTCCACCAGTCGCTTGGCCCGCTAAATAATTAGGTCAGCGTTTGAAACACTACTTGGTTGAGGCCATCCTAAGCAGAATAGTAAAACCAGGTCATGCACTGGACATTTCAGGCTAATTTTATTTTATTTTACTCCAAAGCTAGAGGGGGGGCAAGAGGGGGGGCAAGAGCAGCCACAGGGGGGGCAATTGCCCCACCTTGCCCCCCCCCGGCTACGCCACTGTTTATATGTGTGGGTGTTTGTGTTTATATGAGTGGGTGTTTGTGTTTATATGTGTGGGTGTTTGTGTTTATATGTGTGGGTGTTTGCCTCATGGTATGAGCCGGTAATTTACCAAGGGATAGGGAATATGCTAGAGCCCTTACTGGATAAATTACATTTTCATTCTCCCTTTGTGAAAGCTGCTGCTTCCCTTGATTATAGGGAACTTTTTCCAGTTGGCCCTTCAGTTGGCACAACATAAAGCTTTTACGTTACAACCAACAGCAAGAAAACATTGCATTTGATATTATCTCAGTCTCAGATATCATGTTCAAAATTTTGCCACTTAGGCCTTTGGAAGTGAAACGAGACTCCCTCATCCTTAACTCGGGCGGATGAGTATACATAATGTATGTATGCATGGATTTTGACAAGGCTTTTGATGCCATGTCAGGCTAGTCAACTAGGCGACAGACAACTAGGCCACAACACCACCAACTAGGCGACAACCAACCAGGTGACAAACTACTACCAAATAGGCTACACTTTTGGACAACCAGGTGACAACCTTTGTTTTCCAGATACCATGTCATGTTCGATTGTTCATACTCTCCGTTTTCCGTGGTCAGAAAATGATCTGAACAGGAGAGAGGTTGTCCACTTATGCTATACATATATGTACTGACAAAAATGGCCGTTTGGATGATAGTTTGATGGTGTACGGTCAACAGGCGACAAACCAACCAGCAACACCAACCACTTCCAACAAGGTGACAAGACATTTGGAAATTAGATACCAGAACAATCTAGGACTGGTGACAAACAGTTTCAAGTACAGGCACAAATTCACACAGCGCTTCCAACTGAAGCTTTTCAGGATAAGGGAACTAAGGTGGCTACTAAGAATGTCCCCTTAAATGCTTATGTTATGATTTCTGTAGCATTACATAATAATCACACAGCAGGTTTGCTCAAGCGAAACAGATCTTTGCACACATATTCAATAAGATTATAAAAAAAATTAGCAAAAAATGGTTCGATTATCCTCTTCATCTACAACAACAACAACAACAACAACAACACTCTAAACAATTTCAGACGAAATTGGTTTTTTAGATTCAAAATGGTTTTTTGAAAAACCAAATTTCAATGCAAAAACCAACATGGATTTTTAAAAAAATCCAATTTGGTTTTTCAAAAAACCATTTTGAATCTAAAAAACCAATTTTGTCCCGACATTTTTTAGAGTGAACAAAAACTCACCTGGTTTCCAAGGTATTTGCAAGACAGCTCAGTGCCTGAAGAATTGTAGCTCTTTACATCCAAATTAACGTCCGGTGTTGAATTCGCAGTTGCCGGCAAATGGAACCAGGAGAAATACACACACACTTGTAAAAACCCTGGAAGGAACGAAATGATCGATTATTGCTTGAACTTGCAGACATCATGCCATCATGGACGTTTTATTTTGGGAGGAGATTTGAGGGATCCGTATCCACCTTCCTACATAGCTTACGGATAACATTTGATTGGTTGCCAGACACCAAACATGTTAAGGGGGAGATTATTTATCTCTGGCTTGGAGTTTTTTGTAAATAAATAATTTCTTGCTCAATTTTGGTGAAATAAATAAATTCTTTTTGGGCAGTAGGGTCACTAGGGTGGCCCTTAAAAAAATGTTAGACATTTATATGGGCCACCCCCTCAAATGATGCCTATTATGGCAAAAACAGGCTGTGCCTAATCTCAGTCAAATCGGTTAACATTTAGAGGTGGCCCACAAGCCTTGAAATTCTTGCATTTCAGTCATGATTCTGTACGTTCGCCGATTTGCGGTTTTCTATAACTAATCTATTTCAAATCATACAACAATATAATTAGATTTTTTGAACAGGGCTGAATGAGAGCTTCATTTTGAATACAAACTTGGATGGTCTATGACATTCTTCATGAGCCCCGAGAGCCATACTTCATGAGTTATTTTCAAAATTGTTTGTTTTGATATGTGATGTCTCCGAATTCTCTCTGGTCTGTCTGGAGGCAATATCTCTTAACCAGACCTTATAAAATGGATTACCAATGAGGGCAGCCACTTGTTCTGATCACTGCTTAAGGAAAATTATGAAAAAAACCTTTCATGGTCTGGGGTAGGAATAATGTCATGAAAGCAATGATGATTTTGAAAAATGTACGTATTACTACGTAAGGAGTCAATGTGTTAATTGTCAATGTGTTGGTTTTGACAAAAAAATCACAGCAAGATCTAATTTTCCCATATTCTTTTATTAAAATGTTATGATTTTCCAGCAGGACAGTTGGTGATTCTTGGGGCCAGGAGGGTTAATTATGTCAGATTTAACAGCATTTCTTGCTATATTTTTTTCACAAACTTGGTAAAGATTTGAATATGGTTGTTCATTACCCCTGATTGGCAAGTCCCTGGTCAAGTTGTACTCAAAAAACTGCTAGACCAGTGCAGGTACAGTACAACCATCTTAAAATGGCTCAACATAGCGATCCGTAGTGATCCAGAGCGGTCCGGATAAAGAGTGATCTGTAGTGATCTGAGATGATATAACTCCATCTGTAGTGATCCACTAATCATCTTTTAGTGAAAATCAATCATGTCAATTTTTTAGGATTATAAGACAAAGAACAAACAAAATCCACCTAACAATTGAACATATTGATTAAGGAAACATATCCATAAGTTATTTGGTACAGAAAAGTACATTTATTAATATTAATTTTGATTAATAGATACAGATCACAACGGATCACTCCAGATCGATCACTCCGTATCAATCAAGATCGCCATGGATCACTACAGATCGATAGATAAGTGTCGATCCAAACTGACGAGCCATTTTATGATGGTTGTACTGTATAATTCCGGTCTACCAAATATCTGCAAGATATTTTGACATAAAATTATTCACATATTATACACAAAGGCAAATTCATGAACAACGGTATCGTCGCAGGAAATATTTCAAAGAGTGACTTTGATATAATTCCCTAAGAATGCATTGGGGGAGTGTTTTAACTCAGTCCGGAGTGCTCTGGGCTTCCAAACACTGGGTTTGATCTAACATTGGCAGTCAATTGAACCCATATTCAATTTGTACAGCAGTTTCAATCATGCTGTTCATACTTATCCTGTCCTAATAGTTAGCCTACCAGCAAATACCTAATCATTATCTTATTAAAGCATCTTAATCCAAGACTAAAACTCCCTGCATTAGCTCTCTTGCACCCAATAACACTCCGTTAATTATGATCTGCCCAAAAAAACAATCATCTGATGTTAAAGGAAAATCAAGCAAACATGAGGTTTTCAGCAAATTTGCAGTTGAACATTCCAAATATCAAATCATCACAGGCCATTCAAGTTGGTTTGTTTTGTTTTATCATTTTGAATTGGCTAAATAATACTGGGCCACCTCTAAATATAACCGATTTGCGTGAAAATTTGCATGCATCATTTTTTCCATAATAGGCATCATTTTAGAGGGTGGCCCACCAATATGTTAAACTTCAATTTTTTACTATGCTCTTAAGGTCCACCCTATTGGGCAGTCTTGAAATAGATAATTTCTGGTGGGGGTTTTTATCAAGACGGTGTTGCTTGATTTAGGAAGGAACATTTAGCGACATCGAGCGCTCGAAATAATCAATTACTGTCTCCGTTACTGTGAAATGAATTTCTCGCCACAGAAAACAACAACCGCCCCCATCATTAAATGCCCCCTAAGTAGGTCAGTGGAACATCCTAAGCTCTTGAATACATTCAGCAAAGCAGATCTATGAATCTGAGGACAGCACTGCTCCTAACACGTAGTTGTGGTATGCAAGTAAGTTTTTCTGATACAAGTAAGTGCTCTAAACCAATTAAACAAGTTGCTTCTGTGACATTTTCTCTTCACCTACTGCTTTCTTTTCAAATGTCCTGATTATCATACTAAATAAAATGCCTGTATTCAATATTGCTCTGTGACAGTGAAAGAGTTTTGCCTCAATGTGAAACTCTGAAGTGTCAAGGGAGGTGGGGGGGGCAGCCCCTTCTCCCCAAGGCATAAATACATCATACAGGCTATGTTATGCTGTGATGAAATTTATCAATATCTGAAATTTCAGGTTTTTTGCTGATATGTCACTTGATAATGAGTGAACGGTTTGTAAACACAGTGCCTGGATCAGCACTAGGTGATGCTTGGCTTCTCGAGCAGATAGAAGTGAATTTCTGTATACAGCAGTATTACAGCTCCACCTTGAGGTATACCTATCAACTGCCACTGTCAATGAGTCATGCTTGGTGTTTCTGGAAAAGTGGCATGAGTCACTTTTGTCAGACGAGTTTTGAAGATTTGTTTCCGAACACACCAGATTCGACCTAAGCGTTTTCCGGAAGGTGCCAGGATGGTGCCAATGTTTATTCTAGCAAGTAACAAGTAGTGCTTCTCATTTTTTTTTGAAGGACCATTCTATTTGTATGAATTTTTTTACAAATTAATTTTCAGGTATTTTACAATCAATTGTGAAAATGTGATAGGCCTACTTGTTTGAAGTGTTTTAAAAATTACTTTTCAGTTGCAAGGGAAATGAAACCTCAGAAGGTACATGGTACAGACAGCTCATCCCAGTTTTTTGGACAATCTTTAAAAAACAAGCTCTTTGCTCTATCTTATCTGTTATTATGAGCAAGCTAATTGTGCAGAGGAAAACGGGCTTCCAATGAGCACATCTATAGGTCTATTTTGCCGCCGCATTGTTGCGACATTGAAATGTTTGTGAATATGACATAGATCTGTGCAATGTCAAAGATCGATATGATATTGGCATGCGACATTATGGAAACGTTTCACAATATTTAAAAACCACAATATTGCGTTCATGTTGTGGCAAAATACCAGTAATTTCTAGTATTTTCTCCATATACATTGTGTATATATTATGTTTCTACATAAACAACAGGAGAGCCCTCCACCAATTAGTGACACTGTTTTTACGTTGTGTGCATCTTTGGTTATAGTTTTTCAAGGAATTGTCCATTACATTTTGAACATATATAATTTTTTTAACAAATTATCTAAAGAAATTTCAAATGGAAAAATACGAGAAAGGCTTGAAAAAAAAGGTCATTGTCTGAACACCCTTTGTAAGTATAGGTTATTCACCTAGGGGGAGGCAATACGTGATTTATCCAGCGAGGGCGTTAGCCCGAGCTGTGATAAACACATATTGCCGATCCCGCGGTGAATAACCGGCTTATACCATAAGACAAAACTGAAACTTGTCATTTGTTGCTTTGTCTTTTTCACAGCTTCACTTATTATTCTCCCATGGGAGGATTTACTGAACAACAAGGAATATGGGTTTTATTGCAGTGAAATACTGGGTCATGATTGGCTGACAGAGGTGTTGAATGGTATAATATTTAAAATCTGCTTAGGCTCTTAACTCCTTGTTTAATTCAGATTTTCGTTGACATTGTTTGAGTGTGAAGTTGTAAGCAGAATAGAGCTGTAACATGAGAAACAAAGTTATTTATAATATATAATGTATCAATAAATCAGACTATACGACCCGGTTAAAGTATCCTCTTACCAAAAACAGAAATAAAAGTTTAACCTATTCAGTGTTAAAACATCATGTCGCATCATGCGTACATGTACACTGTATGTCATCTAAAGGAAGTTTCCAAAGTTTTACATAGTAAACAGCCACTTTAGAATACTCCAATATGAATTTTGGCTTCTTTTTATCACTTTGGTTTACCATACTGTCACAATGTGTACAAATAACACATGCAATACAGCACATCACATCATAACCACTCGGGACAGAAGGCATGCATATACATTTAGAAGGAAGTTCAAGCAACCGAAATATACGCTTAAATTTATGTAGAAAATGCACCAAGAACCTGCCCAGTTTTACGATGAGTTCAGCCTTTTTTATGTTCATTCAAATTGATTCAATGCATAATATAAGAAACATTCTTAAACAAAAAATAATGGTAGTTTGCCACAGTGAGCCCGAACCATCTTTGGGGTTTAAAAAATGGTCCAGCATAACCATAGGCGCCGTTACGTAGCTTAAGATCAGACAAACAAGCAGATCTAAAGAACAAAAAAATCTGTTGGGAATTTTTTGAGATATAACATTTTTTAACTTTCTGACTTATCACACCCAATTTTTAGCATCACAATTAGACATGTGGAAAGTCTTCTAAATGAGCATCGGCTTTGCAAAAGCTGTTTCAAGGATAAAAAATATAATTTAGAAGAAATAATAATCCTTTCTATGAAAATAAAAATTCATGCAGTTGCATTTAATATCAGGCATGTGTGACAAACTCATAAATGCAATAATATTCAAGTACAGTTTACATTTTTCATAATAATTGCAAATTTAACATGTTCAATCATTCCATGGGCTATAGTAGGAAATCTTACGAAACAAATGTGCATACATGTTTGACTGAACTTTTTTTACTTAAAAATTATTGTCCTGTCAATTATGAAGGTAAGTGGTAAAAACATTATTGTGATTTTGTGATAACAAACAGCAATGTTAGTTAAACTAGAATCGCAAGCGATGATAATATGACCGCGGGCGCTGCTGGACGCCTTTTGCTGATCAAGTGCAATCAAGTGTGACTGTGTCGATCCATAAAAGATGAATAACAATTTGTGTTTTGAGTGCAGCTTGTTTGGACCTGGCTTAAAAAAGCTCAGTCGTATAATATTAATAATAAATAGATATATATTTGTTGTTTTCCATGGCGCAGTGGGGCCTCTATTTGACGGGGGGTTTATTCGAGGGGTGTATATGTGTACATCCATTGTGCATGCCTGTGTACGGCCATCGTCAAGTGTACGCCCATCTGTAGCTCGTCTGGCATGCCCATCTGTGTGTGCACGCCAATTTGTGTGTACACACCCATCTGTGTATGCACCCATTTGCGTGGGCATGTCCACCTGAATGCCTATCTGTGTGGGCACGCCCACCTGTACACCCATCTATATGTACGCCCACCTGTAGGCCTATGCCCATCTCTCGAGTGTATGCCCATCTGTGTTGGAACCCTCATCTGTGAGTGCATGCCTTCTTAGTGTGCACGCCCCCCTTTACACCTAGCTGGGAGTACGACCATCTGTGTGTGTATGCCAATTTGTGTGTGCACAGCCACCTTCGTGTGCACGCCCATTGATATGGCCATCTGTGTGTGCATGCCCATATATACAGCCATCTGCATGTATACGCCCATATCAGCACGCCCGTCAGTGTGTGTAAGCCCATCTGTGCGTGCACGCCCATCTGTGTGTGCATGCCCATTTGTATGTGCATGGCCATCTGTATGCCCATCCCAGTGTGGATGCCCATGTGTGTGTGGACGCCCATGTGTGTCTGCAGGGCCACTTGTGTGTACACACACATCTGTCAGTGCAGGCCCACCTGTACGCCTAGCTGTGTGGGTATGCCCACCTGTACACTCATCTGTGTGTACGCCCATGTGTATGCCCATCTGTGTGTGTATGCCCATCGGTCAGTGTATGCCCATGGGTGTGTGTACGCCCATGGGTGTGTACGCCCATGGGTGTTTGTGGACCCATGGGTGTGTAAAACCATTGGTACAGTATATATACACCTTTTGATATATATATATATGAACACCCTTTGGTATAGACTCGCCCATGTCAGTAAACTGTCATGAAAAGTAAGCCAACCGACCTGCCGCCTGACCTGTAATGTAATGTAGTGCTTTAATGCAGTGCTGTAATGCAGCGCTGTAATGCAGTGCAAAAAAGCACTGTTGAAATACAGTGCAGTAATGAAGTGTTGTACTGTAGTGCTGTAATGCATTGCAGTAATGAGGTTCTGTGATGCAGTGCAGTAACACAGAGCTGCAATGCAGACTGCAGTGTTGTAATGCAAGGCAGTGATGCACTGCAGTTATGTGTCCGCGGGGGCATGGCCCCGTGTCCGCGGGGGCATGTCCCCGTGTCCGCGGGGGCAAGTCCCCATGTTTGCGGGGCATGTTCCCGGGGGCATGTCCCCATGTCCCCGGGGCATATCCCCAGGGGTATGTCCCCATGTCCCTGGGGGCATATCCCCGGAGGCATGTCCCCATGTCCCCTTGGCCATGTCCCCATGTCCCCGGGGGTATGTCCCCATGGCCCCGGGGTATGTCCCCGGGGGTATGTCCCCATGTCCCCGGGGGTATGTCCCCTTGGCCCCGGGGGTATGTCCCCATGTCCCCGGGGGTATGTCCCCGGGGGTATGTCCCCATGTCCGTGGGGGCATGTCCCCATGTCCGCGGGGGCATGTCCCCATGTCCGCAGGGGCATGTCCGCTGGGGCATGTCCGCGGGGGCATGTCCCCCCTTATTCTTAGTAATAATGGTCGCCCACTCTTTAGTATATATTAAATGGTCGCCCCCTTATCCTATCTATCTATCTATCTATCTATCTATATCTATCATCATTGCTTAGTAGATATTAAATGGTTGCCCCCTTGGTTCATACATTCCCAGTAATAATGGTCGCCCCCTCCTTAGTAGATATTAAATGGTTGCCCCCTTATCCTATCTATCTATCTATCTATCTATCTATCTATCTATCTATGTATATCTATCATCATTGCTTAGTAGATATTAAATGGTTGCCCCCTTGGTTCATACATTCTTAGTAACAATGGTCGCCCCCTCCTTAGTAGATATTAAATGGTCGCCCCTTATCCTATCTATCTATCTATGTGTCTATCTATGTATATCTATCATCATTGCTTAGTAGATATTAAATGGTTGCCCCCTTGGTTCATTCATGAATGTACTTTTGTTATCTTAGCACATTAGTAGATATTAAATGGTTGCCCCCTTATTCTTAGGAGATATTAAATGGTCACCCCCTTATCCTTAGTAGATACCTTATCTATCTATCTATCTATCTATATATCATCATCATTGACTGCCATCATTGACTGCCATCATTGACTGCCATCATTGACTGCCATCATTGACTGCCATCATTGACTGCCATCATTGACTGCCATCATTGACTGCCATCATTGACTGCCATCATTGACTGCCATCATTGACTGCCATCATTGACTGCCATCATTGATTACCTTTGTCTACGACTGCCATCATTGATTACCTTTGTCTACGACTCCGCCACATAAATCCTCCGACACCCTCCGACACATGAAATCCCGTCATGTGACCACGTAAAAACAGAGATCAGCCTAAAGGCGATCAATAAGAGTTTGGCTGCTTTTGAGACATCCCCCAGCAGTCAAGTGGTCCAAGCAGGTCTAATCTGGCACAGTGCCAAAAATCACGAAAACAACATTCACACAGCCAAAATAACAATACGGTGGGGTGTTTCACTGAAAAATCATGAATCTCAGAAAGGTATGAAAGACCCCTTGGATCAACCTGGTCTTCAGTTGTTGATTGTAGAATGTAAAGTTATGTTTATATAGCAACTTTCATGATTGTACATTGAGTGTAACTTGTTATATCCATCCCCAAAAATGTGAGTTAAATGGTACAATACGGGGGTAAAAGCAAAATGACCGCGCCAGCGGCTGGCCGCGGTCATAATAATCTAACCATACTTGATCTGTGGCATACTGTTTGACTCCAATCCATTTGAATAATAATAGGGTTTAGAGTGGATGAACATGCATGGTGTACTGTCATAAGCAACTAACTTGATGAGTACAGGATTAAAATAACAAATTGATACACCATGACATTATGAATAGCTAGCAGATCTATATTTATCTATTTGAAGTTGCAACCCTGTTAATTGCCTGAAATCAAGTCCATTTATCCAACTTGAAAATATTCTTATTCCTTCATGAAATTAGAGTGAAAAGAACTGATTAAAACTAAAATTCAAAAGTTAAAAAACCGATTGAATACTTCTCCTTTAATACCAACTGTGAAAGGCAGACACACATGCATACATCATAGACATATTTAAAAATGATGTATGTCATAAAGATTATTACAGAATGATAAAAAGATATGGACATTCTGGATCCGGATATGTCTATAACTCGAATTTCCTTTTTTTTTTAGAAAAAACAATAAAATAATCAGTTTTAAATTAGTTTTTTTTCTAAATATTGTGTTATTTCCTTCACAAAGTCACAGGTAAAGCCAGCAGTGCTATATATCTTGTTTGTGACATACTTCGTATAAATATGCAAATGAAGTTTATCACACACAACATCAAAATGTGATTTTGCTAAATAATTATGGCATTCTGTATTTCAATTTTTATCTAAACGGCAGTAATATATTTTTTTAATGTTCAATCATTTCAAATTATAATTTGCACACTGTTTTGAAGGAATATTGCCAGCATAAAGGAATGTGACAAACACGAAATTGAAAAACTGCAATATATCTAAAAAAATCCCCAACAGATTTTTTTATTCTTTTTATTCGTCTGATCTAAAGCTACGTAATGGCGCCTATGGTTATGCTGGGCCATTTTTTTTACCCCAAAGATGGTTCGGGCTCACTGTGTTGGAGTTGTGAATGCAGGAGGCATTTTATCATTGAGGAAGATCTTTGGTAGAGTTACACAAGGGAAATTCATTGAAATCAAACAAATATCAAGGATGTAAAATTCAGGCAAGGAGGCAACAAATTAGAGGAGATGATATTACTGAAAATTGAAAATCAGGTATATTTCCTAGCAATTTCATTGGACATGGTATAAAATTTGGATCGTGAAATTTGGTCAATTGTCGCTCGACCCCCCCCCCCAAAAAAATTCCGCTTGCCGTACGCCTATGGTTCAGGAAGCAACAAAGAGAAAACAAAAAGGTGGAAAAGTTTAGGGTACTCTTTGAGAGCATTCTTCGTGAAATCTGCCTGAGAGGTTGATGGAGACAAATGTTCTCTTCGCCCAGCCGTTGTAAAAAACGCTTTGACATGGTCTTTGTACACAGGAAATCCCAAACTGTTTCAGTAATTGTTCCAAACTGTTTCAGTAATTGTTCCTTAATATATTAATATATTGTACCCCAAAGGTGTTTGACCATTGTTTTCTTTTACACCTGCTTCAGAATATGTATTCTTGAAATTCTTTTACACTAGATGTCAAAATGTTCCAGTTAATAGATCTTAGGCAATTAGTCCTTGGCTCTGATCTAAATCTAATGTCTTCTGCTTTGAAAGTGTTTGTAGGGCTCTCTCAAGAAAGATGTGACAGGACTGGCGACTGGATTTTAATCATTTTGTTTTGTTTTACACTGATTGCTGGCTTAATCCCCTGTCTTGAGCCTCAGGTCAATGGAGTCTAAACTAAATTTGACAAGCATTAGATCCTCATACGAATGGTTGTGTGACCATTCTCATTACATAACTAACAAATTTATTTGTGCCAATTCACAGCATGGTCACACAACCTATTGCTTTGGCAATCACATTTCAAGTGTGAACTCTGTTGACCTGAGGTGCGAAACAGGTGATTATAACAGTCAATGCCAAACAATTCTAAACAAGATAATCCAGCCTGCTATTTTGTAACAGGGCCTCTTGAAACACTGTCAGAACATAAGAATATGTGTCAGAGACATGAACTTTTTGCCAAAGAAAATCTTAATTGGACATTTTAACATCCATTTATTGACATGGGACTATCTACTTACTAAACCTTCATTGCAAGGAATATACCTGGAGAGGGCAAATTAAACAAATTGCCCCGTAGATGATAAAATGCAAGGTAAGAGATTGAAATTCTCCCAAAACCATGCCAACACAGAAAACTTTGCCAATTCACCTGGCAATTTTGAAACCCTTTAATTCAGTAACAAAGAAATCTGAAGGTGTACTTTTGCATAAATGTAGCCAATAATGACTACATAGACAGTTCTGCATGGTGTTATGTTGCTGAAAACAATTAGATTTATAGTAATTTGGCTTTTTTTGAGACATGTGCTTTTCTCAAGACATTGTCATGATCAAGCAGGAAGTGCAACAACAGCGCCACCTTACCTACACATGTCACAGGCAGAAACAGGGTAATTTGTGTATTGTTGGGCTAGGCCAGTCCACTGACTTCTTTCACTAATAACTATTACAAGGTATGACAGCTTGAAGATTCTAGCAGAAGATCTTCTTCTTAGCCAGTGGTTAAATTCCTTTAAATTCACATTTATCACAAAGAAAACACCTGGATGTCCCATTCATAACTTTCTCTGGTACATTTTCTTGATATTAAACATACCTGGTAGTGTTGACAGTTGTTTTAAACAGCAAAATTTAGCAAAAAATTAATCTAAAATCTGAATTCCACACTGAACTGGTACGTTGTCATAGCCACACCAACAATAATAAAAATATGTCATATTAATTGCTGCATCTTGAACTCTAATTTTCACACAACCAGTGGCAGATCCAGACAGGGTCATCTAGGGGGGGACCTAGGCGTGTTTCGGCATTCGCGGGCGCGTGTCGCAGCGTATTTTCTTCAAAATACTACTATTAATCTCAGTGGTCTAGGGGGGGCCCGGGCCCCTTAGGCCCCCCCCTGTATCCGCCACTGACAACATTTGCAGAACAACACATTTATTGTGGTGCAAAATTTTAAGCTCGAATTAATGTGTTTTGAATCATGTAGAAGAGTTTTAAAAATCGAAGTGAGGGCATTCAAGCATGTCAACACAAATAGAAAATTCACAGATTTAAGTAAAATTCAGTTTAGACGGAACAAAGAACATGCTGATCTGTAAGTGAATAATTTCTGAAAAAAACTGTGATACACTTTCAGTCAGTGCAATGAGTTGTGAAATCTCAGCCTATCTGTGAACTGACAACACTGGGATTAAAATAATATACCATCTGACATATCAATTTAAAATAAGGGACAAGGGACAAGTGTGATCTTAATTTCAATCAATCAACCATGTAACATGCACCTGTACTCTGATTGGTGGAAAGTTTCAGTGAGGTTTATGCATGAGCAGTGATTGACTTGCCCCACAAATTGCATATGACTCTCTATATGAGATGCTGGGAGGAGCTTCTACATCTACATTGATATTAAAATACCAATTCATCAACAAATTTTCATTCATACGTATTGAACACAATGTAAACATAACAGTTTTAATTGGTTGACGCCCACATTGGCTACTATCTATCTTTACTATCTATCTTAACTATCTATCTTAACTATCTATCTTTACTATCTATCTTTACTATCTTTACTAGCTATCTTTAATATCTATCTTTAATATCTATCTCTAATATCTATCTTTACTATCTATCCTTAATAATAATATCTATCTTTATTATCTATCTTTACTATCTAAAAAGCAGTGATATATCTTAAAGTTTACTAGATGTTATCTGTCTATCTATCGGTCTGTCTATCTGTCTATCTATCTATCTATCTATCTATCTATCTATCTATCTATCTATCTATCTATCTATCTAATCTATCTATCTATCTATCTGTCTATCCATTTATCTGTCTATCTATCTATCTGTCTATCTAACCTGTCCACATTAATTTACTGTTTTATAAATCTATCAGCTACATAATTTTATCTTCCTGTGGCGAATACAGTTTCAGATGCCATTACAAAATGTGGTCTGGGCAAGTCAAATATGGACCTAATTAACCTCTATCAAAGATACACTATTTGAGGAACAGTCCAATCAGCACAGAGCCATAATTGCAAATGATTGACTATTCTGTGAAATACTTTACTTTTTTTCTACAGTTTCAAGATTTTGTTTTCTCAGCTGTATAACTGAGATAACTGTGGTGGACAAAATGACAACATTCGTGATTGTGAAATTGTTCATTTTGGAGGAGATTTGAGGGGAGGGGGGGGGGGTCCAAGGGTCCCGGTCTGCTCTCACTGTCTTTTGACTGGATTTTTCAGTTACCTCTGTCGTCTGCTACAATGACAACGTACCACTTCGGTCTGGAAAGTTGGACCATTGCCAAGTAAGCTGTCATACCTTTTCTAATAGTAATATGTATCAGAGAGCCTTCAGTTGAATGGAACACACCACACATGAAACAGATTGTTTATGCCTGTGGCCCATTAGATTTAATCTAATCATGTAATGATGTCAAGTGAAAGCATGGTGCAACAGCGTGGCAGCACTGTAGTGACTGTACATGAGTTCCTGTTTGATCAAAACATTGGCTTGGAGAAAGCACATGTTTCAAATAGCTGTCAGCTATAAAAAATCACTAAGAACTGTGTATGTTGTCAGGGCGGATCAAACCTATACGAAGTATAACATTTAAACATCTGTGATATTTGATTAACTGCATAGGCGTACAGCATGCGCAATTTTTTGGGGGGAGAGCGACATTGCCTAAATTTCATCAAGATATAATACCATTTCAAATTAAATTGCCTTGAAATCATAACTTTTCAAATTTTATCTAATCATCTGCCTACATTTTTTAAGCTTTTTCCCCAAATCTGACGGTTTCCCAAACTTTTTGGGGGGGGGGGTGACCGCTCCCCCCTGCTCCCCCCTGCTCCCCCCTGCTTCCCCCTGCTCCCCCTGCTCCCCCCTGCTCCCCTACACCTATGATTAACTGCCCCCACTGATTCAATGTGAGAACTTTGGCAAAAAATGACATGGTGATAGGAGAATTTATCTCACCTCCTCTTGTAAATTAGAGTGCTCCAAGCTGTCCTGTTTATGACATCATATTAAGGAGACATACCATGCAAAAAAGTCCTGGCTCTGTCACATATTCTTATGTTCTGATAGCGTTTCAAGAGGCCCTGTTACAAAATAGCAGGCCAGATTATCTTGTTTAGCACTATTTGGCATTGACTAGTTGTATTCAACTGTTTAGCACCTCAAAGAGTAACATAACACATTTATATAGTGCATTGGCAGCAGGGGCGTAGCCAAGGGGGGGGGGATATAGGGGTCAACCCCCCCCCCTCCTTTGGCCCAAAACCAAAGTCACATTTACCAGACTTTTAAAAGTAAACCCTCATAAGTGCCAAACATTATATATTTATTTTGTCAATATAAGGGAAAATAGGGGCTGTAAGCTAAAGCATTTCTGCATGGATTCTCTTGCCTATATATCAGGGGAGTTCCACAATAGAGAAATCTTCAACTATCTTTATCACTTACTTCAATATGTGTGATAAATAAAATTTTCAGGTGGTCTAAACTTACGGTCTGATGCTACTTACATAAAAAAGGCCTTTAATAGTAAATGCATTTAAGATTCACTTACCCCTTGGTGTCATCTCTTGCTTGATGCTGTCTAGTATCCAAGTTTGATGTTTATGAATGAAGGATGCAACCATTGATACTTCCACATCAACTCCCTCCTCCCGCAGGACAGTGCGGGACTGCAGCCTGGCAGGTGCATGGTTGAAGTGGTTGGATTCCATAAATAGCGAATATAATAGGCCACTGGAACAATCCAGAATTTTCCGATTTTCCAAAAACAAAAAACAAACAAACAAAAAAACAATAATATATTATATAAGAGAAAAAAAAAAACATAGGCTGCGCAGCAGCATACCCTCGGCTAGTCAGTGGCTATTCTGCAGGCAGTGAAATCAAGTGGCCCTCAGGAGGCGCGGCCGGGCTTTGCGGGGGCAAGGTCCCTAAAAACTTTAAATTGATGTCCGTTTCCACCAGGTCACAGCAAGTGCCATAATGAAAATCTGAAAAAATTTAAGCGAGAATCAATGCCGAAATTTGAAATTTCCTTGTTTTTGGCAATTTGTTGAGTTTCCATCACCACAGTGTTTTTCATGAGTTTCCCTGACTTTCCATAACTGCAGAGGAGACACATTAAATACAGTTTAAAAAAATTTGATTTGTAAACAAAGGGGAGGGTTGGTCCAGTTGTAGCATGCTGGACTGCCAATTGCTG
Source organism: Platynereis dumerilii (assembly GCA_026936325.1). Taxonomy (NCBI): domain Eukaryota; kingdom Metazoa; phylum Annelida; class Polychaeta; order Phyllodocida; family Nereididae; genus Platynereis; species Platynereis dumerilii. Next base: position 137,560 of record JAPTHN010000242.1, read on the forward strand.
GGTCTAGGGTTTGAACTCTTGCCTGGTCACCTGGCCCTATGTTGGATGGCTGTTTCAATCATCCTTTGCCTTATTGCTGTGTCCTCTTCCTGTCCTAATTAGCCTACCAAGTGCATAAATACAGGATGTAAAGCCTCAAACATCCATCTATCTTAAGAAATACTGTTCTTTTATTGCATGCAGAAGTTCATTTTTAAAATTTTATTAATCTTAAAATTAGAATTTTATCTATCTATATCTATCTATCTATCTATCTATCTATCTATCTATCTATCTATCTATCTATCTATCTATCTATTTAGCTATCTACCTATCTATCTATCTATCTATATCTATCTCTATCTATCTATCTATCCACATCTATCTATCTATCTATATCTATCTGTATCTATCTATCTAGCTATCTATCTACATCTATCTATCTATCTGTCTCTATCTTTATATCTTTCTATCTTTCTATCTTTCTATCTTTCTATCTTTCTATCTATCTATCTATCTATCTATCTATCTATGTAGTCTATCTAGTCTTAGGTATTCTTATAATAAATTACAAATATGGAATATGGGTATAAAACATAAATTATAGATAATATGTCTCCAACCAAAACCATTGTAAATAGTAAGACTAAAACAAGGTTTAGGCCAGTATATACATCTTTTAAGACTAAGCAGGTTGCTAGTTGATACAAAGGTTAAATGCTGGTCAAACTTTGAGGAATAACAATAGCTGTAAAGAAAAACAAAACAAAAGAAACATGTCCAAACTCTGTGTACAGCCTGCATGGGCTACAAAAGGTCATATCTCAGCTTCTACTTGGCCTACAATTTATATTCAAATTGGAAATTTCTTTATTTGTTCAATATAAAACTACAAAGTTGGTGTCAATGCAGTTTGGACATATTTCTAAGAAAAAGGAAAATTTGCTAAAAAGTTGAGGGTGCTGTGTACTGCTTTTATGCTCCTTTATTCCCAGCTTTGGTCACTTGAGAGGATTAGTGACACAATGTTACATAACATGAATGGTTGGAGGGGAGGGGTACAATGAAGCACAGACAGAGAGACTCCAGGGCCCATTCAACAAAAACTGGACCCCTTCCAATGATGACACTTTTGCCCCCTAACCAATATTTCTTTTAAATGCTAAAAATACAACTGGAGTGAGTTTTAAAATGAATTAAAAGACAGATTTATCCAATAATGTCTTAAAATGTAAAATTACACACTGAAATTAGCAGAAATGAGATTTGCATGCCAAGTAATTTTCTTAAATAACCCTCTATATATACATAGTGGTCTTATTGGCAGTCTGTCTGATATGTTCATATTTAATTTTCATCCAATGACAAAATAAAAGTAAGCTGACAGTACTTCATATATGTTAAATGTACATAACTGAGGTTAGATTTAAACCATTAAGTTAGAATTGAAAGACACAATGTATGGCACTTTGAGTAACCAAGATGTAAATTTGAATAAAATGAGACAATTCAAAGGTCTTCAGTTTTTTGCCTATTTTTAGCAATTTCTGCCTTTTCGTTTTGAAATATCTGATGATTTTAATAGATATATGCATGAAAAACACGTATTTCATTCATGTTAATTCATTTTGTTCATATTCAAGAACAAAGCATGACTTTATCAGAAAGAAAATGGTCAGGAAGTTGATATTTTCACATTTTTGTGAATTTTAAACTTGTTTTGTCGGCCTAAAATATTATGTCAACTACATAATGGCCATAAAAGTTCCATCTTGATAGGTTTAAGTATAATACCTTTTAGTTTCTACCAATACAGTTATTGCCATTTTGGTGTGAGAAACCAAAATTCAAGAAAAATGCAAAAAATTGCACATTTTTTCAGTATTTTGGTTTTTGTGCAAAATCTGTTAGATTGACCCTCTAAACGATTCAAGCAGTTAAAAGAACTATATTTTAGACAACTAAATTCTAAATTTCAAATGTCTAACTCCAGAATTGAGGGAATTACAGAGGGTTGAAAAAATCCATTTTTTAAATATTTTTGTGCAGTTTTTAAAATCAATTTTAGTAAGAGCATTCAGACCCCCAAAAGGCACAACTAGGGTATTTAATACATGTCATGGTAGATTTTCATGCCCATACATATAACCGTTTCCGAGTTCTGATCCGGAAAAGAAAAAAATTAATTTTTCCGAATTTTCAACATTTTACAAAAACTGAGGTCATTGTGTAAACATGAACTCCACAAGGCACATTAACACTATAAGACCCATTCATGTGTCAAATTTCATATATATAGGTGAAATAGTTTTGGCACAGAGGCCAATACACATTGTGTGACGCCGCCCGCCCACCCGGCCGCCCGGCCGCCCGGCCACCCGCCGGATGGACAAAAATTTGCCATACTAACTACAATACCCGACGGCAATATACATTGCCGAGGGTAAGAAAACATTTAAATCTAATAGATAAGAAGAAAAGGCACGTTTCTTGAATTTCTTCGCTCCTGCATGTTACTGTGTAATGTCCAGCCGAGGTTTACAAACTGGAGCTAAGGGGCCCTAAAGGGGGAATTAACCCTTTGACAAAATAAGCTAAAGTAGGAGGCGGATGGGGGGGGGTGTGCTTCTGGTTTTCGGAAAAGTTATAATTTGTAGATTAACAACAGCTGTCCTGCCACTATATACACTAGGCTACCACGATAATTCATGTAATAACAGAGTGAGTGGGGAGAGAGGGCAATTATCCGTGGTGGGGGGGGGAAGGTTACATTAAAAAAGATTTAGAAAAATTATTGTGTAGTTTTTGTTTTAAAAAAATAGAGGATTCTTTCCTGGCAGACTTGAAATTATAAAATAAATCATATTTATTTCTCATTGAAGGATGAGTAAGTTCTAGATCCATGAATTTCTTAACATAGAAATTATTTTTATTTTTGAAATTAATATTTTAGGAGTCTGCATGCTCGACATAAACAATAACATCAGTTCTCTGAAATCATTTCCCATTGACAAGAACTCCAAACTACCCCCCCCCCCGAATATATATTGATCACCCCTCCCCCCGAATATATATTGATCACCCCCTTAGGGGGCAACAATTTAATTTCCAGAGGGGTAATTCATTAAATTTTCACAGCGACAATGCAGTAATTATTTATTTTAAGCGCAAAGTCGCCGAAAACTCATTCCTAAATCAAGCATCACCTTGTTAAGAAATACTGCCACCAGAAATTATTTTTTCATCAAAACTTAGTAAGAAATTATTTATAAAAAAAAAACTTAAATGGCCTCCCCCTTATAGAAAGCTTATTTATCCGACATGATATGATCCCATTGGGTAGATTGGATAAAGCAGTTTTAAAAGGGACATCTCTTGTCATGAGCACTGTGGATATGGGGAACCGGGGCACATTGGGACGCTTTTAACGTCTACTAATTTTGCTTAATGTGAAAGCACTGAAGAACTCAGAAGTTTGCAATTCTGTTGCTTGGAGGTGTATACTATACTTAAAATCTATCAGTTTATGATATATAAATGCAAGCCAAATTTTACATAGAATCGGCTGACTAACTACCTTTTTAAAAATAGAAAAAGAAAAGTTATCTGATTTCAATAAGTAATTTAAGAACTCAAGAGAAAAAAGTTTTTAAAGCAAGTTTTGTAAATGTGTCCTGTTTTATGTGCTAGGATCTTGGAATTCAAGGAAAATACTGTATAAATATTTAGGTTGGATTATGATCCCAATGACCCTGTTGGTACCCTAAATTCTGGAATACATAAACAGCTCATCCACTGTGAAAATACCCTTTACCAGGTCCAAGTCGATCAATGTCATCAAATTACTGTGCACAGTTATTGTGATTGCTTGTTTGCATGATTAGGGGGCCAACCGTTTAATGATCAGGGGGGCTTGGGCAGATTCACTTCCTGGTTATGGATAAATTCAGGAAATGGTTCATGGGAAATTGACATTGTTTTATAAAATGCATTTATTATCATATTATGCCAACTTCATGTCATGAACTGCTATTACATAACTACCAGACAATAACTTTCTGCAAATAACCAGATGAGCTGTGCAACTTTCCCAGAAATACGAACGGTATAACATGGCATGAATCTGTACAGGGACAAACCCCATGCATTTGTTCATCAGGTGGGAAATATGTAAATAGTTCAATTAATTATATGCACCAAATTGATTTATTGATAGAATTATACTATAGTCTAAAGATACAACCAAATTCCTTTTATTTTTAACATAGACAATAACATTAAAGGGAGTGATTTGAGGGTTTCATGTAGCCTATAGATTAAAACACATAAATATTGAAATATTGTGAAACTATGCCAAACTGGCTGGTTTATATCGTGGAAGCATGCACACTTACAGCCTGTCACTTTGACACCAAAACAGGATGTACTGTTGCACTGTGAAAATGGCACTTTGTGTGTCATCATAAAGATGATTTGTCATGATCATACCCAATGCTTTCAATGTTAATTTGATTTAGAGACTTATCCCTCTTGTTGGTGGCAGCCAAACGAAAGGGTTATGCATCTGATTTTCAATCCAAAATTAGTTATGACAAGTCAAATGGCCTTCTCTTGACCATGACTAATCAAACTGCCTCTAAGTTTCCCATGTTGAAGGTAGAGAAGATGACACTTCATCAGCTGTCATGAGACATGAATTGCATTTTCCACAGTGAACTGGTCCTCATTTTTTCTTTATCAAAGTGAAAGACTGTAAGCCCCTTTCCCACTGGATGCATATAGTCGAGTTTTAATGCAGAATGGGACAATTTCGAAAATGTGTACATATGCATTGGGGTTTGCATCTGTCTCTGTTTGTGACTGACAAGTGACTGTCAGTCCCTGGAAAATGGAATTGGGTCAACATCTACATAATATATAAGACAAGTCACAAGATCAGGTCGCACAACAGCTGTCGGTGTAATACGCCCGACCACTTTAAAAAAGCGTTGCTGCTGGTGAAGATCCAGTATTCTGCCTTGAATGGAAATCAGCAGGCAAAAAGAAATGTTTGGAAATCAACAGATTAAAAAAGAAACAGCTTTGCAACTCTAGGTTTGTCTTTTGTTAAAGAAAGGGATGATTTTACTTCTCAGAAGTTTGATTGTCTTCAATAAACTTCAAACCAATTATGCATGTTAAAGTGTTATCAGAAAAGTGCCCAAAAAGAATGCTCTGTCACTTATTCACAAGGCTATATTCAAAGCAGCCGGTTTTTGTTTTTTGATACCGATAATACCCATTTGTATTGATTAATTTGCTTTATGGAGATAGATTACCCAGGACAACTGAATAGTTAAAAATTTTATAAAGGCTGTGTAATGTTCAACAGAATGTCTGGTCTATGCCACAGGTGGCGTCATCTTTACTTTGCTGTTTTTTTTTGCTACAATGTATACATCCTCCATGATGAAAAATAGTTATGATTCGACCTATCGGGAGAATCATCTTGTTTTCTTTGATTTTATTAAACTTCACCTATACCATAGGTGAAGTTTCTTATTTTCGTAAATATTTTTATTATTATTTTTCTTTCCGAAAAATGTTCTCGAAAAATTTTCAAATAATTTGTGTACATAGTCCTATGTAACCTTATTAAATTGTCCAATGTAACCCTATACCTCTGACCTATTTTTCAAGGTCATTGACCCCTTTGAAATAAATTTTTTCTATATTTCAATTGACCATTACTCATGTAATAACTGATCACTTACAGTTTCCTAATAAACTATATATAATAGACTTATACTAAATAAACTGACCTAATTTTCAAAAGTATAGGTCAAGGTCAAGGTCATACAGGTCAATTTTTACTCTCAGAGGTTTGCGCGCCTGATCTCTATATAAGCAACTTCAAAAATTGCAGAATTCAAGCCAATTGTTACAGTAAATGACTAATCCATGGTAAGCGATCATTTTTATGATGATATCATACTTAGTTATTTAATTATGGAATTTTTAGTGTCAACCGCGTCGTCAAAACTGGTGACCTTGATTACTTGACACTGAAATATCGATTTTAGGCCAATAAAATGTATTGTAAACCCCCCCAAATATGCCCATAAAACCTCCATAGCCACCTTCAAATTTGTCCTTAACCTCATTTTTCAGGGTCATTTGACCTGTTTAATGTTCAAATCACTAAATTTTCAAAAATTCCAACAATTATGTTATTTCCAGCATATCGGGTTCATATTTTAAATTATAATAGCCAGGAGCTATATTGTTGGAACTCTGAAATCGGAATTGATTTATCTCTTCATGCTGATTTATAAAAAAATTCCAAATATGGCATACCGCGCGACATGAATAATTAGCCTATTTTTGCCAATTTGAGAGGTAAATATTGATCCTACATAGTTCAAATAATTAAATGACCCCCCCTAAGTCATACACTGCGAATCTGTAGAAATTATAGATTTTGAACTTGAAAGGTATTTTCAAGGTCAAAATCAAGGTCAAATATTTGACAAAATTGGATATTTGAGATATTTAATTTTTTTTAGGTAGGAAATAATAAAGGGATTTTACAGTCTTTTCACAGGTCAGTCCTACAATACCCTAGAAGAAATGTGTAAAGTTTTAAGTCCATCGGATTGACCTACATTGCATAATAAATGTCACAAGGTCAAAAAATTACTGCAAAATTGACCCTCTCATTTTCCAATTTCGCACTTGCACCCAAACTTTGATGGTCTGTATCTCCGGTTCTAATTAAGCTACAGAAAAACTGAAAGCATATTCAGAAAGTCCAAATTCTCCTCTAGTATTCATTTTCTATACATTTTAACGTATCTCTGCTAGTTAAAAAGATCGCCGGACCCTGAAAAATACATGTTTTCGGTCAAGATTTCACCAATTTACATTTTTTTGACAAAGAAGTCAGTCTTCAAAAAATTTGATAATATTTCGAGATATAGTCCTAACATATTTACAGTATTTTGTGCTATCTTAAGTCTCTCCTTCAAACCGTTTACCTTTGGGAGCAATTTTGAGTTCAAAACTTGATATTTTCAGAGTCAATTTTTCGGTGAAATTTCATATTTTTACCATTACTTCAATCAACTCTATCTCGGGTTCTAATAAAGTCATATGAATGATACAAGCCGTTTTGGAAAGCTCAGATTCTCCTCTTATTCTAATTTGTGTACATTTTGTTGTGTCGTGAACAGGTAAAAAGATCGGTCAACCCTGAAAAATTCATCTTTTCCTCACCTAACCGAATGACTGTACTCAGACTGGAACACCAATGATTACTAAAATTTGTGTAGTAATTGCCTAAAAGATTTCAATAAATTAATTTTAAACTAAAGTAAACTAAATAAATTAAAGTAAACTAAATAAACTAAGCTAAACATGCATTCACCAGGAAAGGGGGGCTGTCCGCTAGCTTCATTAACTTGTGCATTGCAATATATCACAAATAAATAAGGTAAATTTTTTATGCTATTTTTTGTACCATTTTATACAATATTTTTGATACTATTTTATATTTTATTCTTATAATATTTTATATACTTGTTTATATACTTGTTTATATACTTGTTTATATACTTGTTTATATACTTGTTTATATACTTGTTTATATACTTGTTTATATACTTGTTTATATACTTGTTTATATACTTGTTTATATACTTGTTTATATACTTGTTTATATACTTGTTTATATACTTGTTTATATACTTGTTTATATACTTGTTTATATACTTGTTTATATACTTGTTTATATACTTGTTTATATACTTGTTTATATACTTGTTTATATACTTGTTTATATACTTGTTTATATACTTGTTTATATACTTGTTTATATACTTATATACATTTAGACTATTTTCACCCACTGAACTAAATAAACTAAACTAAACATGGGCATTCACTGAGCAAGCTGCTTAAACATGTACAATATACCTTCATATACTTGTTTGTAAACTTGTTTATTTTCATACTTAAACATATTTAGACTATTTTCACCAACTGCTCGGTGAAGTTTTATTACCGCTAGCGGTTATCGAAATCTAGTTATTAGCATTCACCATCACTATGGTGAATGGTCTTGATTTTGGTCATATTATTTTTCTTCCCTTTTTTTCTGAATTTCAAGCTGAAATTAAGTAGATAGGTAGTCCTGGATGAGAAAATAAATTTTGCAAAACATTTTTGACCTTGACCTATTTTTCAAGGTCACAGGTCACCTCAAAGTGGTCATTTGTGGAGGTCTATCTCCTGAACTAATAAAGCTAGAAACACCAGATCTTCTCTGGTAAGTTACTAGTCAGTCACTTGATCCAGATCAGTCATAACATTTTCTATTTTTAAAAAGGGGTAATTACCGTGACCCCTTTTAATGAAAACCCTTTTGCGCAAGGTTCTGGAGAAACCGTCAGCAGGAATTTCGTGAAATTCTAGGACAAGGTGCTCTATAGGAATATCCAGTGCGGAAAGGAAGATAGCTGAGATACTGTAAGTGGTTACTGAGATATCTGATTTTAGAAATTAGAATATTCTGCCCAAAAGTGAGAATATTTTTTAACTTTGCTTTGAATGAAGACAACTCAATGAAATTTGGCACATATATAGTCCTATGATAGACGAATATTTTCCTTCAACATCCATGACCTTGACATCAAGGTCAAGGTCAATTAAAGTGAATGGATAGGTACATTTTCACGTCGTTTTTGTCATTTTTCAAGCATGGTTGTTCAATTGTAGTCTAGCATTTCCAATCAAGAGTAACTTGAGAGATCTAAAAAATATTTGACCTTGTGAATAAGTTCATCACATGTCAAGGACATGGATGCAATCAAGTCAAAGAGAGGAAAAGTGAAGAAATTAGTAAAGTGCAAAGTAGAGTAAATTAAAGAATGAATCAAGTCAATTTGAAGTCAATATGAATATCAATATGAATGTTAATGTGAAGACAATGTGGAGTCAATATGAATGTGAATGTCAAATCAAATTGAATGTCAAAATGAAGGTCAGTGTCAATATCAGTGTCAATATCAGTGTCAATATCGGTGTCAATATCAGTGTCAATATAAATGTCAATATGAATGTCAATATGTATTTTAATATGAATGTCAATACAACCATCAATATGGATGTCAATAGGAATGCAATTTTTAGTTAATACGAACGCCAATGTGAATGCCAATATGAACGTCAACATGAATGTCAATATGAATGTCAATATGGATGTCAGTATGAATGTCAATAGGAATGTCAGTATGAATGTCAATATGAAGTAAATTTGAAGTCAATATAGAAAGTCAGTGTGAAGTCAATATGAATGTCAATATGAAGAGTGTCAATTTGATAGTCAAGTAAATTATGCGAATTGGTGAATGCTCATTACTGGTTCACCAGTAATATTGATGTCTAGTTATTATTATTAAACTTCACCTATTACATAGGTGAAGTTTCTTGTTTTCGTAAATATTTTTATTATTATTTTTCCGGACAAAAATTTCTTCAAAAAAATCTCAAAAAAATCACATACAGAGTATTACATGACCATATTACACTGACAAAATCGGAATGACCTTGACCCATTTTTCAAGGTCACAGGTCACTTCAAACTCAGTTTTTTCATTATTTCAAGTGATCATTTTTCAGTTAATTAGAGGCAAATTTCATTTTCCAATTACATGGCATGTACTACATATAAATAACATAATCTGACCTAATTTCATGAAAGTAGGTCAGGGTCAAGGTCAAACAGTTCAATTTTTAGTCTCAGAGGTGTGCGCGCGGGATCTCAGAACTGGCAGAGCACTGTGTCACATAATTGATGCCAAAAGTTGCCTAAATGTCTGGCGCATGGTAAGTGCCTTTTCTTATAATGATCTCATGCTTGGTTATTGAGTTATGTAATTTTTAGTTACAACCGCGTCAACAAACTGGTGACCTTGAACATTTCACCCTGAAATATCGATTTTAAGCCATAACAATGTATAGTGAACCCCCCCAAAGTAGCCCCCAAAACCCCCATACCCACCTTCAAATTTGACCTTGACCTCATTATTCAAGGTCATTTGGCTCTTCAAAGTGTGAAAAGTGCTTATTTTCAAAAATTCTGAAAATTATGTTTTTTTCATGATATCACTTTGATATTTTTTCGCAAGACAGACAAAAATATACAAATTTAGAATATGTAATCCAAAGTCCTGCAACAATTTTCCTTAATTTTCTACAAAATTTCAAATATTGCAAACCGGAGAAGTTGGAAAAATGACAAATTATCGCGTATTTGACATAGAAATATCGATCCGAGAGAGTTACCATAATGAATTGACCCCCCCTTTTTCATACATTTCCATTCAGAATATCATATTGATTTTGACCTAGAAAATCATTTTCAAGGTCAAATTCAAGGTCAAACATGTTGAAAAATTTTACTTTTTTGACACTTGATTTTTTACACAGACAAAGAATAAAGATATTGTTACAAAAATGCCAAACACACTTACTACAATAGCCTAGAGGCATTGTGTAAATTTTGGAGGTCCTCGAATAGACCTACGTCACACTGTAAAGGTCACAAGGTCAAAAAATGAAGGAAAAATTTACGATATTTTTTCACATTTCTCAATTATAGCGTTAATTCAATCAGCCCTAGCTCCGGTCCTAATTAAGTTACAGAGAATCTGAAAATAGATTTGGAAAGCCCAAATTCTCTTCTAGTTTTCATTTTCTGAACATTTTGTCGTAGCTCTGATGGTTTAAAAGATCGCCGGACCCTGAAAATTTCATGTTTTTTGTCAAATTTTCACAAAATATCAATTTTTTGACAAGGAAGGAATCATCCTTTTTTGATGAACCTGTCTAGTTATATTTCTAACTTATATTAACATAATCCTGCAAAGTGATATATATTTCCATTCAACCGTTTTGGTTCTAGAGTGATTTCAAGTTAAAAATGCATATTTTCAGGAATATCTTAAAGGCCATATTTCTGAATTGTACCATCATTTTAATCTGTGGTATCTCCGGTCCTATTTAAGTTACAGAAAATCTGAACGCAGATTCGGAAAGCCCTGATTCTCCTCTAGCCAGCATATTTAAACATTTTATCGTAGCTCTGACTGTCAAAAATATCGCCGGACCCTGAAAAATTCATGTTTTTCGTCAAATTTTAACAATTTATCATAATTTTGACAAGGAAATAATCATTTTATTTCAATGAAGCTATCAGAGCATAGTTTCACCTTTCGTTTAGATAAAACTGGCAAGTTATGTATGTTTTCATGGAACGGTTTTGGTTCTATAGTAATTTTAATTAAAAAACTACATTTTTTCTGAAATTTCTGATGTCCATATTTCTGATGTCCATATTTCTGAATTGTGCCATCATTTCAATCGGCCGTATCTCCGGTCCTCATAAAGTAACAGAGAATCTGAAAATAGATTGTGAAAGCCAAAGTTCTGCTCTAGTTTTAAAATTTGAACATTTTCATGTATCACGGACGGTTAAAAAGATCGCCGGACCCTGAAAAATCTATGTTTTCAGAAATTGCAGTCATTTCCAAATGTTTTCAGGACTAGAAGCACTTTAGCCAAGAAATTGCTAAAATTCCAATATGAGAACGGTGCCAGTTTCAATCAGCAGTAACTCTAATCGATGTAATGGTTGATGTACTGGTTGATGTTCTGGTTGATGCACTGGTTTATGTAAACCCTCAGAATATTGTTGTTTCAGTGAGTGTGTCAGTCAGTGCATCAGTATGGGCTTATTGCAGGGTTTATCTGTCTGCTGACTATATGTCACATCAAAACTAGTCCATAGACAGATAGTTTATAAGTACTTCCATATATCTTTGCACACTGTGTACATTTTAATTGACATGCAAAATTACAGCTAATAACTTGATATTGCATGTGATATGATTTAGCATGATATTGCAAGTGATATTGTATGTTTAATACATTGCATGTAACTTTGCATGTGATACTGCATAATATTACATGTGATATTTTTTGTGATATTGCATGTAATATAACATGTGCAAGACGTGTGCAATTACATTCATGTTCAAGTTCATGTTCAAGTTCATGTTCAAGTTCATGTTCAAGTTCAAGTTCAAGTTCATGTTCAAGTTCATGTTCAAGTTCATTTCCAAGTTCATTTCCAAGTTCATTTCCAAGTTCATTTCCAATGTCATTTCCAATGTCATTTCCAATGTCATTTCCAATGTCATTTCAATGTCATTTCCAATGTCATTTCCAATGTCATTTCCAATAATTTGTATGATAGGTGAAGTTTTGTCACCGCTTCGCGGTTACCCGATTTCTAGTTATTATTATGATTCGACATAAATGGAGAATCATCTTATTTTCTTTTATTTTATTAGCATTCACCACCACTATGGTGAATGCTATTATTTTTGTAGATTTTTTTATTTTTATTATTTTTATTATTTTTATTATTATTTTTCCGTCATTTTCGGTTGAGTTCAGGGTTGTCCTTTTGTGGATGGATAGTACTAGGTGAGATATTATAATCCCCAAAATTTTTTTGACCTTGACCTATTTTTCAAGGTCAGAGGTCACTTCAAAGTTGGCATTTTTGGAGTGCTAACTTCTAAACTAATAAAGATAGAAATGTCTGGTTTTCACTGTTATGTAACCCATCACTGGTACAAACCATATCAACCATCAAATTTGTAATTTTCGAAAAGGGGTAATTACCCCAACCCATTTAGTAGTTTACCCTTTGCTGTTCTTCTTCTCAAAAACCGGAAATGGTAGGATGATTCTGACAAATGGATTGTGTTGCCAAAAGATAGTTCTAGTGCAGCAGCAACTTTCATGTTGATCACTCAAGGGTTCTTTGAGATATTGAAATTTCAAATTTTGATGATTTCACCCAAAATTTAAAATGTTGAAAATTTTGAGTTTGAATGAAGGGAAATTTGTGAAACTTTATATGGAAATAGCCTAATGCATAAAAAAGTATGTTGCAAAAAATGAATGACCTTGACCTTGATTTCAGAATTGTCATTTTTTAAAATTTGGTCAATTTGCTACAGATGAGGTTCCAGCTAACTTCTAAACTAATAAAGATAGAAATGTCTGGATTGCAATGTATCATTACTTATCATAAGCATAAGCAATATCAATCATCAAGTTTGGCATTTTCGAAAAGGGGTAATTACCCCAACTCATTTAGTAGTTTACCCTTTGCCGTTCTTCTTCTCAGAAACCAGAAATGGCAGGATGATTCTAACAGCTGGATTGTGTAGCCAAAAGATAGTTCTAGTGCAGCAGCAACTGTCATATTGATCACTCAAGGGGTTTTTGAGATATCAAACTTTCAAATTTTGATTATTTCACCAAAAATTTAAAATGTTGAAATTTTTCAATTTGAATGGAGGGAATTTGTGAAACTTAACATGGTAATATCCTGATGCATAGAAAGGCATGTTACAGGAAATTAATGACCTTGACCTTGATTTCAAAATTGTCATTTTTATAAATTTGTTAAATTTGCTATAGATATTTCATACTTCATTGGATTGAACATTTCATTTTAATTTAATTTCACTGATCATATCATTCATCATATCATTGATCATTTCATTGATCATTTCATTGATCATTTCACTGATCATTTCACTGATCATTTCACTGATCATTTCATTTGAGTGATAAAATGGTGAATGCTCATTCCCAGTTGCACTGGGAATATCTAATGTCTAGTTATTATTATTATTATTTTTCTTGTCCAGTTAACTTTGAAGCTAGAGCCTTGAAACTTTGTACATATATAGTCCATGGTTAGTACTTCATTCTGGCAGAAAAGATTTGACCTTGACCTTGAACTCAAGGTCACAGGTCATCTCAAAGTCAAAATTTTCTAATTTTCAAAGTTGATTAATTCATTAAATTTTATAGTTACAGACATGAGATTGAAATATATGTGTACAAAAGTGGTTCTCTACAAATGTGGGTAGAATTTGTTTTTCTGATGTGACGAAAAAGGGGTATTTACCCCATTTTGATAAAAATCAATTGCTCCTGTTTTTAAAGAAAACTACTTCACTTAGAGACCCAGTTTTTGCTGTGATTGGTAGCCTGACTAAATATCCATGGTAAGAAACCTTTTATATTTTGATTGAATAAGGGGTTGTTGAGTAACAGGACTTTCAAAAATGGGTGTTTTGACCAAAAAGTGAAAACATTTTTTAACTTTGGTTTGAATGGAGGGAATTTGATGAAACTTGGAGTGTATATGGTATTTGTGAATTAGAGTCATATCATAAGATAAAAATGACGTTTTGGGGTAGTTACCCCAAAAAGGGGTACATGATTATAATTTGTGATTGACATTGACGATTTACTTCAAATTTTGCAAGAGTTTACTCTTTTGACTTGAGGACCTAATGAAAGTGTAAATTTGAAGTCATGGGGTAATTTACCCTCATAACCAAGGTCGAAAGGGGTAAATATGTATTTTGAACAGTTCTTAAGTTTTTAATGGTGTATAAGACATCGATTGGGTCTTGCCTTTTCATCACTGATGTTACTGGATAAAATTTGTCAGTTTTAAGTAATTACCCCCAAAAAGGGGTAAATAGCTGTAACTTGTGATTGACATTGACGATTTTCTTCAAATTTTGCACAGGTTTACCATTTGGACATTGGGACATGATGAAAGTGTAAATTTGATTTCATGGGGTAATTTACCCTCGTAATCAGGGTCGAAAGGGGTGAATGTGTATTTTGAACAGTTATTATGTTTTTAATGGTGTATTTCACATTGATTGGTTTTTGCCTTTTCATTACTCATGTTTGAGGCTAAAATTTGTCAGTTTTAAATAATTACCCCAAAAAGGGGTAAATAGCTATAACTTTTTATTGTTTTGAACGATTTTCTTCATTTCTTGCAAATGCTTAATATCATGGTTTGGAGACATATTGAAAGAGTATATTTGATTTAATGGGGCAATTTACCCTTATAATCAGGAACGAAGGGGGTAATTATGGATTTTGAGCAATACTTGTTTTTAAAAGGTGCATTTGGCATCGGTTACTTCTTGCCTCTACACTTGGGATGTTAGGGATGAAAATATGCGTATTTAGGTAATCACCCCAAAAAGGGGTAAATGTCTATAACTGCTGATTGACTAGGACGATTGTCTTCTAATTTTACATAAGTTTATTATGTGGTCCTGCGGACATGATGTAAGTAAATTTTTGATGTTAGAGGACAATTTACACCATAAATCTTAGTCGGAAGGCGTTAATATAACATTGTGTTGATAATGGAGTATTAGGTTTTCCACCTTGTTCTACGCATATTATCGAATGTTTTAATGTCGAATCATCCCTTTGACCTTTTAAGGTTGAAGTCCCCTGGGACCCTAGTTAAACTTCACCTATACCATAGGTGAAGTTTCTTGTTTTCGTAAATATTTTTATTAAACTTCACCTATTACATAGGTGAAGTTTCTTGTTTTCGTAAGTATTTTTATTATTTTTTTTTTTCTTTTTTCCGCACAAAAATTTCTTCAAAAAAATTTCAAAAAAATCAGGTATATAGTGTCACATGACCTCATTACACTGACCCAGTATCAGCGACCTTGAAGTATTTTTCAAGGTCACAGACCATTTCAAAATTCGTTTTTTCATATGTTTCTCAAGAGCACATCACAAGCAATTACGTGCGTATTTCATTTTCCACTTAGTGTCTGAATGCTACAAGTGCATTAGATAATCTGACTGGATTTCATGAAAGTAGGTCAACGTCAAGGTCGCACAGGTCCAAATTTAGTGCTGGAGATTGTTTCGCATAGAATCAAATTGCGTGAGCCATACGGTATCAAAATTGATGTAGTTTGATGCCCAAATGTCTGGCCCATGGTAAGAAGTTATTTTTGTGATGATGTCATGCTTTCTTTTTGAGTTATGTACTTTTTAATAACAACCGCGTCATCAAAACCAATGACCTTGGTAATTTCACCCTGAAATATCGATTTTAGGCCATAACAATGCATAGTGAACCCCCCCAAAGATACCCCTAAAACCCCCATAACCACCTTCAAATTTGACCTTGACCTCATTTTTCAAGGTCATTTGGCTCTTCAAAGTGCAAAAAATGCTTATTTTCAAAAATTCTGAAAATTATCATTTTTTAATGATATCACCTTGATATATTATCTTTAGACAGACAAAAATATGTGCATTTAGAATATGCAACCCAAATTCCTCTAACATTTTTCCTTAATTTTCTACAAAATTCCAAATATGGCAAACCGGAGAATGTTAAAAAATGACCAATTATTGCGTTTTGGACATGGAAATATCGATCAGAGAGAGTTACAATAATTAATTGATCCCCCCATTTTCACATGCTGATTTTGAAAATAATATTTGTTTTGACCTAGAAACTTATCTTCAAGGTCAAATTCAAGGTCAAACATGATGAAAAATTTTACTTTTTTGACATTATATTTTTTTACACAGGTAAGGAATCAAAATATTGTTACAAAAATGTCACACATATTTGCTACAGTAGTCTAGAGGCATCGTAAAAATTTTCAAGGTCCTCGGATTAACCTACGTTAGACCGTAAAGGTCACAAGGTCAAAAAATTAGGGAAAAATTTATGATATTTTTTCACATTTCTCAATGATAGCGTTATTTCAATCGGCTGTAGCTCCGGTCCTAATTAAGTTACAGAGAATCTGAAAACAGATTTGGAAAGGCAAAATTCTCCCCTAGGTTTCGTATATTGAACATTTTGTCGTATCTCTGACGGTTTAAAAGATCGCCGGACCCTGAAAATTTTATGTTTTTTGTAAAATTTTCACAATTTATCATCATTTTGACAAGGAAATAATCATTTTATTTTAATGAAGCTATTTGTGCATACTTTCATCTTTCGTTCACATAATCCTGCCAAGTTATATATGTTTCCATTGAACCGTTTTGGTTCTAGAGTAATTTTAAGTGAAAAACTACATTTTTTCAGAAATTTCTGAAGTCCACATTTCCGATTGTACCATAATTTCAATCGGCCATATCTCCGGTCCTAATAAAGTAACGGACAATCTGACAATAGATTTGGAAAGCACAAATTCTCCTCTAGTTTCTATATTAAACAATTTCTTGTATCACTGACAGTTAAAAAGATCGCCGGACCCTGAAAAATTTATGTTTTCAGAAATTGCAGTCATTTCGATGTGTTTTCAGGACTAGAGGTATCTTAGCCAATGCATTCCTAAAATTCCAAGGTTGATGTACTGTTGATGTACTGATTGATGCTACGGTTGATGCACTGGTTGATGTACAGGTTGATGCATGGTCAATGCGCTGGTCAATGCGCTGGTCATTGTACTGTTCAATGTACTGTTCAATGTACTGTTCAATGTACTGTTCAATGTACTGTTCAATGTACTGTTCAATGTACTGTTCAATGTACTGTTCAATGTACTGTTCAATGTACTGGTCCATGTACTGGTCCATGTACTGGTCCATGTACTGTTCCATGTACTGTTCCATATTTTCTGTATATAATATTCGGCAAGCTCAAATTTTCCTCTAGTTTTCATTATCTGAATGTTTTCTTGTAACTCTGATGGTTTAAAAGAACGCCCAACCCTCAAAATTACATGTTTTCGGTCAAATATTTTTGTATCAGTCATTGTATCAGTCAGTGTATCAGTCAGCGAATCAGTCAGTGTATGCCACAAACCGATTGACATGTTACAGTAAGGGTTTATCTGTCTGCTGACTATATGTCACATCACAACTAGTCCACAGACAGATAGTTTGTAAGTAATTCCATATATCTGTGCACACTATGTACATTCTAAGTAACATGCAAAATTACAGGTGATAAAGTAATATTTCATGTGATATCATTTTGCATGATATTGCAAGTGATATTGTATGTTTTATACATTACATGTAACTATACATTTGATATTGCATAATATTAAATGTGATATTGTTTGTGATATTGCATGTAATGTTACATGTGCAAGACGCATGCAATTGCATGTACAAGTTTATGTACAAGTTTATGTGCAAGTACATGTGCAAGTTCATGTGCGAGTTCATGTTCATGTTCAAGTTCATGTCCAATGTCATTTCCAATATCATTTCTGTGTTTTCTCACATTAATTTCACTGCCAATAATTGTATGATAGGTGAAGTTTTGTCACCGCATCGCGGTTACCCGATTTCTAGTATTCAAGTTGCGTTCGTACTTTCCAAAAAAGGTCCTCGAAAAATTTTCAAAAAATTCATGAAGGAAGCCCACCATGCCCGTATGACACCCACCCGGTTTCGCCGACCTTGATTCATTTTTCAAGGTCGCAGAGCACTTTGAAGTCAGATTTTCCATACTTTTGAAATGCCCAAATCTCATCCGGTTACGCCCGGATTTCGTTTCTGTCACTTTTATTAGGTTCCACATGCTTTTTGCAAGTTACAAAGTGAGACTTCCGAAAACGCAGGTCCAGGTCCAAGATGGCTACGGCCATTTTTAGTACTAAGCGATTGTCGCACGAGATGTCAGAAACCGTAAGCCCCAGGGTTTTCAAAGTGAGGCCAAAAGCTGGCTTGGTGGCCGGGCCAGTGCTGTAAGTTATAACTGTGGTGATCCCATGTTTGGTTATGCAGTTACATAATTTTAAATATTGACCGCGTCATCAAAACCAGCAATTATCCTACGGTGCACCCCCCCCCCTTTGAATTATGCTTTTTGCTGAAACTCCTGTGGTCTAATACTGTAGAAAGCCAAAATATACCTAATTCAAGCCTTCTCTATGTTATATAAGCAACCTGCAAGCTGAAATACTTGCAGAAGACTCCATTCTAGCAGACGACACATGTCTCATGGTTTCGAGTCCCGCAGTAAACAAAAAGCTGTGCTGTGATTGGCTGACTTAATGCAGGTGAACTTTGAAGTTGAGGCTGCAGGCCAGTAAATAGCATGGAAATTGGTTAGAATGGAGTAGATTAGCATCACTATGGCTGTTACATGGACCGGGATTGCCCCGGAAACAGGTCAAAACAGAAAAACCGCATATTTTTGGCGGAAAAGCTGAAACACCGCATTGTGGGGGTGCCGGTGGCAGTTTAATGCCTTTCTGGACCCCTTCCCCCTAGAATTGCATGGTTTTGTGATTCTAGGCCTTTGCATAGGCCTATGTGGGTCCATTACGGCATTCGCATGCTAAAAGATAGGAAAATGGGCCTTCCGGTCAGAATCAACCTGAACGTACTCGGGCCAAATGTCTTGACACATTACTAATCCTCACTAGTAGAGCAGCATTTCCTGCAAAAATGATGAAAATCGCATCATTTCTGAGCCCCCAAATTGCCAAAAACCTCCGTTTTTGCATTTTTCAAGAAAAAATCGCCCCGTCACAGGAAATTGATTTTGAGGGCTGAAAGTGGCTCTGAAAGATTGCTTGGAGTCGGACCCATAACCTAATACCCTTACTTTAGTTACATTGTACCAATAACACCCCGATTATAGGCGGTGAAGTTTTGTCACCGCTTCGCGGTTACCCGGTCTCTAGTTATTATTATTTTTTTTTTCTTGGCCAGTAGGTTTTTGTGCTAGAGACTTGAAACTTGGTACATATATAGTCCATGGTTAGTACTTCATTTTGGGAGAAGATGGTTGACCTTGACCTTGAACTCAAGGTCACAGGTCATCTCAAAGTCGAAAATTGGAAAACTTAAAAGTGGAATAACTTTTTTAATATTTCAAGAATCAATTTGAAACTTTGGAATATATATATAAACATGTATCCCAACATTTGTAACCCATAATTGTTTTTGTGCAATGAGGGTAAGGGGGTAATTACCCCAATTTGACTAAAACAGGTTTGCACAGGTTTCCAGAAAAACTAAGCAAGCTAGAAACTCAGTTCTTTCACTGATAGGTAGCCTGACTAACCATTCAAGGTAAGTGATATTTTATATTTTGATTATGTGAAGGGGTAAATATGTAATGGGGTGTTGAAAATAGGGTGTTTTGCCCCAAGAGTGAAAACATTGTAAAACTTTGGTTTTAATGAAAGGATTTCAATGATAGTCTGGTAATATATTAATGGTTTCTGTATAATGTAATCCTTGTTGCCCGAAGCTTGGTAATTACCCCCCAAAAAGGGGTAAATGTCTATAACTTGTGATTGACCTGGACGATTTTCTTCAAATTTTGCACACGTTTGGGAATTTGACTCAGGCACATATTAAACGAATAAATTTAACAGTATTGCCAACATAGGGTATTTACCCTCGTAATCAATGCCAAAAGGGGTGAATATATATTTTGAGGAGTTATGTTGTTCAAAATGGAATATCAGCTGTATGTTTGGTCTACGGGTATCCGGTTGGATTTTACTGGATGAAAAGTTTCTGTTTTGGGTAATTACCCCCAAAAGGGGTAAATGTCTATAACTTGTGATTGACATGGACGATTTACTTCAAATTTTGCACACGTTTGGGATATTGACTCAGGCACATATTAAACAAATAATTTTAACAGTATTGCCAACATAGGGTATTTACCCTCGTAATCAATGCCAAAAGGGGTGAATATATATTTTGAGGAGTTATGTTGTTCAAAATGGAATATCAGCTGTATGTTTGGTCTACTGCTATCCGGTTGGATTTTACTGGATGAAAACTTTCTGTTTTGGGTAATTACCCCCAAAAGGGGTAAATGACTATAACTTGTGATTGACATGGACGATTTACTTCAAATTTTGCACACGTTTGTGACATTGACTCAGACACATGCTAAAAGGAAAAAATTCACAGAATAGGGTGATTTACCCTCGTAATCAAGTTCTAAGGGGTAAATACATATTTTGAAGAACTTGGTTGTTTAAAATGGAATATTAGTTGCACGTTTGGTCTAGGTTATTCGTATGGATGTTACGGGATGAAAAGTTTCGGTTTTTAATAATTACCCCCAAAAGGGGTAAATGACTATAACTTGTGACTGACATGGACGATTTACTTCAAATTTTGCACACGTATGGGATATTGACTCAGGCACATGTTGAAAGAGAAAATGTTACAATATAGGATAATTTACCCTCGTAATCAAGGTCAAAGGGGGGTAAATACGTATTTTGAGGAATTTGGTTGTTTAAAATGGAATGTCAAGTTTATGTTGGATCTAGGCTTGTACTTAATGGATGTTACTGGATGAACAGTTTCGGTTTTAGGTAGTAACCCCCAAAAGGGGTAAATGGCTATATCTTGTGATTGACATGGACAATTTTCTTCAAATTTTGCATGGGCTAAGTGTGTCTACTTTACGACATAATATAAGTAGAAACTTCAGCTTACAGGGTCTCTACCATAATAGTCCGACATAGTCTCATATAATTTGTTTTACTCATATATTTGAGGTCGAATCATTGCCTAACCTTTTTAAAGGTTGAATACTAGTTCCAAATTAATTTGGTTTTCACAACCTTTCGGCTTGAAATTGAAGTTAACCAAATTCAGACTATGGACACTTACAGATTTTTTGGAAATAGACTAGGCCATCAGCAAATGCTGGGACTGTCCTGGTTTCTTCCAGACAAAGTTTTGTGAGTTCCATGCAGACAATCAGTTTCTGTTGACAGCTCACAGGAGCTCGCGAATTTGGCCCCTAGGTGGAAGCAAAAGCGGTCAACTTGTAAGTACAAATTCATGAACAGTGACTGACTGAGGCCATATATTTGACATATTCAGATTGCAAAAACGCTCTTTAGTAAAATTTTATCTTGTAATGGAGAAATTGTATGTGCTTTTCATTGTTTTAATTCACACATGAACTACGTGTACCCATTCCACAGAACCATACAGATTTGTTACATATAATAGACAGATAGAAAGATAGATAGATAGACAGACAGCTAGACAGATAGATGGACAGATAGATAGATAAATAGATAGATAGATAGATAGATAGATAGATAGATATATAGATAGATATATAGATAGATAATGCCACACACAGGTGATGTTTTCAATTTCATTTTGTGAAGTTAGGCATATTTTTGGCATGTGGGGATATAAAAAACGATCACAACTGACTAATTAGTATTTTGCTTTTTATAAGTCTCCTCCTCCCCCTTTTTGACATCTCCGATTTTCCCAAGTGTTAAATGTTAAACTCAGATAATCAGATTAAACCCCAGTTATGTTGCTTTCTGTTTGCAGTTAGTTGTTTTCTGTTTCGATTTGTTGTGTTCTGTTTGTAATCTTGTTGATAGTTTGTTGTTATCACTTATTGTTTGAAATTTGTTCAAGAGTGCTCAGTGAATGATTTGTCTCCCATCCCACTCAGCTCCGCTATGAGGGTGGGTATTCCTTTCTGCTAAGATGTCACTATTAAACTTCCATGGAACTATTACTGACTCAACCGAGCCAGAAAAAAGGTGCAAGAAAAAACCAGCCTGAAACTAACTGTCAGTAATGATTGCTGTTATGGCCCTCTCTTTGACCAAGTTACCTTAGTGCTGCCTGTCTGCAAGATGATCAGTTTGGTTTGTGGTTTTGGTTTGTGGTTACATGACCACACAATTCCTAGCATAATAGCCTAGATTCAATGGTTAAATACATGCTTGTTTTGACTCTCTACCCCACATACGATAGTGAATAAAGCCAAAAACAAAGTTCGTCCAGAAGTGTGAACTGGTCATTAGGGGAATTTAATGGTAAAAATTAAAAAAATTGTCATTCAGAACAACATAATTTTCGAATTGTCTGCCTGCCATTGAACTTATAGCTGTTTGCAGATTGATGGTCCATTGAACTTATAGCTGTTTGCAGATTGATGGTCCATTGAACTTATAGCTGTTTGCAGATTGATGGTCTATTGAACTTATAGCTGTTTGCAGATTGATGGTCCATTGAACTTATAGCTGTTTGCAGATTGATGGTCCAAACAGCTTCAAAATTAACTTTCAACTTGGTCGTGAGATGTCACTGGCTTAAAAATGTTTTGTTTATATCTCAGAAAACACTCAATGACGTGACAAAGCTTGTTTGCAGATTAGAAATAAGAAAATTTGTCTTTCCAGTGGACCGCCAATCTGCAAAGAGCTCTAAGTGACTACTATAGTTGAACACTGAATTTTATTTTTTCCTGATGGTCAATAATCTTGAATTTTAACTTGAACTCAAAACGAAAGTGGATTGAGGTGATGAGGCTCACATTTTGCCTTAATTAAGACCTAGTAGGCCTAATGTCTTTTCCTCAAGATTGAAAGTGCAAACCTTGCCCCCCCCCCCATGTCCCCCTATTCTGGCACCCTTGCCATGCACACACATACTTTGATATGGGCTTTAACACCTTTGAATATATATTTGGCTCAGCTAAGTAGTCTTTCTAGAACTCCACAATTGAGAAGGGGGTGTTCCTAAAGGCACCATAACCATTGCATAATGTATTTACATAGATCGAGGTCACAGTCTTCACGTTGCTGTAGGCAACGCAGACTGAGGACATATCATTTGCTGAGAACTCTTTGAAAAAAATTGCAAGCAAAAGGTGTTAATAACAAGCAATCGAACCAGAAAACTGACAGAAAACAACAAACTGCAAACTGTCAGCAACAAAGTGGTCATCAGGTTTGATGTGATTTGTTTTTGAACACAATGGGGATCTATCTATCTATCTTGGATTGGGGGGGGGGGGTGGTTGGTCTAGTGGCAGCATGTTAGGCTGCAAATCGCTCAGTCCCAGGATCCAATCCAGCTCTTGCTGCAATTTCAATCATCCTTTGCATCATTGCCCTGTCCTCCTTCAGTCCTAATTAGCCTACCAAGTGCATAAATACAGGATGTAAAGGCCCAATCATCCATTCATCATCTATATATCTATCTCTCTCTCTCGCTCTCTCTATTGCTGTAGTTTTGTGCTAAAAGTGGGTAAAGTAGGCATTACTGGAAAAGAAGAGATATACCTTGATTAACACTTTACAAAGAGACCCAAAAATATAATTTAAATGCCATCTGAATTTGTCAAAAGTGGCCAGTGTCAGTCACTGCATGTTCTTTGCTCACCATGCTGTCGGCAAAAGCAACCAATCAGATCATATCGTTTATGAATGGCTGATGATCATTGACAGTTACATATGGCACTAAATTTCAAAACAATTCACACACAAACCAAATAGTAAAACATGAACAACATACAGATTAACAGCTATCATTTTATGCAATGTCCCCCTTCCTTCTACTTGGAACTTGTGTCATTTTTGTTGGTAAATGTTTGAAAATCGGCCGATTTTGACACTTTAAAATACAGGAAAGTTCTGAAAATAGCACACAATACATTTTAAACCATTTCCTATCAACCCATACCTTTATTTTTGATGGGAATAGGCCCTAAACTGCTGTGACACGGTTTCGTGTCGCAAGTGTAGTTCTCAGCCTATGCAAAGTTTCCCATCCTTCTCAGCTTCACTGAGAAGGTGGGTCTTCCTATCTAGTATTTACAATGTATACGCAAGCTTAAAATAAATTGGGGATTCCCCAACTCACTACTCACTACTGGAACTGGTGCAACCATGAGCTGGAATGATGCAATCTGGAACAACCACAGTTGTAAACAGGAATTTTATAATTTATTTTTAGAAAACAAAAGTTGATAAACTGCTTCTGCTGCCATGTGTATACAATATCATATCCAATTGTGAATTTATGTAGAGCATTATATAAATTATAAAACTATAGAACGGGCGCTCGGAGAGCACATAGCTCCGCTTCTATACACAAAGAGTAATAATCCAGAAATACATATTTGTCTTTCTATCTGTCTATCTTAAATATGTCAAATTTGGAATTTGAAGAAGGTAATAATCCGTTGATATTAGCCGGTTTATATAAATTGTAAAGAGATAAATTGATTCTATCTGTCAATATGTCTGTATCTCTGACTATCTTTCTGTCTATCTCTCTATACTTGCTTTCTTTTTTTTTGAAGTTTTATTTGTCCCTTTTTCTTGTTCAGTATGATGAAGAAAAAGTAATGAGCTTAAAGAAAATGGAAGTAAAATTTCTGTGCAATTGATAGGTGTGCAATTGATATGTGTGTTACAAGGAAAAAAGATGTAAAACTTCGGATAAACGACCAATTAATTGCATTTGAAGATTTCACTCACCAAAGCCAAGAATCGTCAAAATTTTTAATTAAGTTAGCTTCAATCAACTCACAATTATTAAACAGACTGTGTAGAAACATCGGCCTATCCCCTGGGCTCTCAACAAAAAATACAATAGGAAAAAACTTATGTAAGTTTACACTGTAGGCCTGCAGTGCTTCGCAGTGGAGGTCTCTTTTGAAATTTCTTCAATTTTAGACCACAAAATGGTCTGAATCCTACTAAAATGTAATCAGATGCTGTGTAGGGCATTTGAAAACATTGTGCTCAAGGAAATCTGAATCCATTGAGTAGTTTTTGCAGGAGTCAACCCACACACAAAAGAAATTGAAAGCTGCTTGAAAAATCCATTCCTCACAATCACTATAATAGAGATTATTTTAAAGATGTGCCCATTGGGTTCGCTGGTGTGTGGAGTGCTTTGTGATATGTGAGAAGGTTGGTTTTTATTAGGGCATTCTCTGGAATCTCGTGGACAAATTTTGAGACATAATACTGCACCAATTTCATTCAAACTTTGTACACGTGGTTTAATTTGGCAAAGATTGTGTTGATCAACTTTACAGGAACAAGCACATTGTTTAAATACCATTTTAGAAACCCAGGAAAACCATCTTAGAAAAACTGGAAAGAGGGAGTCCTGTGATGTCATTGAGGGGCTTCCCCACCCCAGATCTATTTAGGGGAACGAGGGGCAAAACGGGCCGCCTAACTTCGAAGGCTCGCTGCACGAAGGTGGTATATCATGCAAATGCCAAATAAGGTCTGATCCATGAAGAAGTACCAATACCACTTGCTCAAGCACAGAAAAGTGCTTTTTTAATAGTTCCAATTCTAATTTTTCCTTATTTTCAAAAATGCAACTTTATCCCGTTTCGCCCCATGCTTGGGGCAAAATGGAATTTCGTATTGGGCAAAATGGGAAGAAATCAAGTTGCAAATGTTCTGCAATAAATCAGCTGTCTTGATAATAGCCTAACTAAAAATAGCATGCAATGCATGCATCGGGTCCTTGGTCTATTTCAACAAGTTGGGCCTCTTCAATATTCTACCAACAATCTATCAAGTTAGGTATAAGAAAGCAGTATATTGTGACTATGCACAAGAGGGCAGCACAGTCCAACTTTTGGTGTGTACACAGAAACCAGTTTTTGTGTGAAGTACTGACAGCTCAGAAGAAATATGTTTAATAGAAGAAAATTTGAGCACTGATGAACACAATATTGTAGCCAGGGGTGCATAAGCACCACCTTGATCACAAGGGCACATCTGTTGGGGTTGTCATTTTTTCTGTGAAATGTTTTAGTGAGTACACCAACTTTGCCTGTTCACAGGAAATGAAGCTGACAACAATGGTCTTGGAATGAATTCCAAGGACCCAAAAAGCATGTTTACAAACAAAAATGCATTAATTCATGTCATTGCAATGTGAGAATATTGCAGAATACTAAGAGTAAACATAGCAATAAATTATGAAATCATCATCTCAATACAGGATGCAATTATAGCTGGGAAGTGATGCTAGTAATTCTACATTCTATGTACTTATTTGACAAATTGTTTAACCATTAACATTAGGTTTCAAAAGAAACAAAATTACTTAAATTTTGTCTAAATGTGACATTTTGATGAATATTCACATAACTCTGATTTCCGAGTTTTCTTAATAATTTAACAATTTAAACTAGTTGGTATTGGATTTGACTATGCTTTTTGAAAGGCAGTTACATTCATTTCAGTTTCAACAATACAGGGCTTTACCACTAAGCCTAAATCCTCAAGGTATTACTGATGACATGGATTAGATCCACAAATCTCTTGTGATTTTTTCAGATTTTGCCTGTTATATGACCAGAAAGTGTATCAAATGTCATGGTTGAATTGACCCAATATCAAGCGTCAACCTTTTCTAGGTTGGGATTGCTTTTTTTGTGCTTCCCGTTTTGCCCCCGCAGGAGGACTCCATCTTGCCCCAACCATACAGGGTAGATTAATAATGACCTACTTACACATGACTAAGCACCAGACTACATTTTTTTGCTTAATATGCAAGCTTAGTAGTCCTCTAATACCACTGACTATGAATTATTTGGCTGGGAACGTCATTGGAGGTTACACAATTTCCAAAAATTATGATTTTTTTTAAAAAATCGATCAAAAACTTCAAATTAACATAGCTCCATGAAGTCCATGGTGACGGAATGACAAAAATGAACATTATTTGTATCTTCTTCCTTTAAAAACACAAAAATAATGTGAAGGAGGGCTGATAAATATGCATATTTTGCTGAGACACACTTGATAGTTAATGTTTTTCCTGAATGCAAAATGATATAAAGGGCTGTAAAATATATATGATGCGTATTCACTGCCGTGACGGAATGACAGTGAAATGGACATTAGAATTTCATCATTTCAAATAATTAATTTTTACTGCTTATCTTATGTGTTTTTACCATATATTTTGGTTAATTTTCAAAGCAAATATTCTTAGCTTGTCTTTCATTCAGAAATTGTGAAGTTTCCATATTTTCTGTGTTAGAACAATGAGATATACCCACCAGAGGTAGCGTGACGGAATGACAGTTGCAAGATCTAGTTTGTGACGGAATGACAGGACCAATAATACAAATAAAAACATGTATATATTTTATTTATATTATTGCATCGGATATTCTTGTGACACACACCAAACTGGGTATACTTGAAGATTAGCTATAGTGGAACATATTCCAAAGTTAAAATTCAAACAATATAAAATTTGTATATCTTGCTATATGTTTGAAATGTATCTGCTGCTGTGACGGAATGACAGTGCATGAAAGAAAAATGTATTTTATATGAATTTGTTGCACATACATGTATTCTTCCAATACCTGTTTTAACCACATAGATTTGTATATTTTACAAAGTCTATAATGTGAGCTTGTCTGTCATTCAAAAATTGTGAACTTTTCAACAGTTTCTGTGTTGGTATCAAGATGTGCTCCAGCCAGGGGCACTGTGACAGAATGACAGTTGCCATGACCTATCAGGTAATTGTGGCTTGACTAGCAAAATATTAATAGGAATAACTTTGCACTTGCAAAGGGACAAATAAGTAATTCAATTGCAATTACAAATATTCAGATTCCAATGCATACATACACATGCACTAACTACTATTACATGTTGTGGAGTGACCACAAAATTTTGGTGTCAATTCTGCTCAGTCAATTGTCAAAAATGTGAAATTTTGTTATCTGTTTATTGCTCCAATCTGTTCCACCAACCTCATAAATGTATTTCATTCTCCAACAATATATCATAGGAAGTTTCATTTATGTCATCATTAGTGGAATTTGTAATTATGTTTTACATATACAGTAGTTTTTCAATTACTCTGTTTAGTATTGCGTCATTCCGTCACGGCCATAATGGCATCTCATTTGTTGTAGCTAGGCATACTAATTGACCAAAAATTTGAAAAAACGAGAAAGAATACTTTTCTACTTTTGCCTCATTCCGTACAGGGTAGCTAGGAAGACGAATGGACCAAAAACTTAAAGGATACCAGCCAAAATATTTTTCTGCTGTGGTCTCATTGGAGGATTTAACTTTTATACATTTCTAAACTATACATGCTATACATGACAACAATAAGCAGTCTTGAAAACTCTGGAGTTGGTTGTCATGTAGGTAATCAGTATACTGGAGCATTGGCATATGCTGATGATATTACGCTGTTATGTCCAACCTTAAGTGGTATGCAAAAGATGCTTGATATTTGTGAGAACTATGCTAATGATTATAATATATTATTTAATGGTAAAAAAGAGTCAATTATTGTTATTTAAAGGTAAAGGTTGTAATGATAAAAAGGGAATTTTGAAAATCTTTGGTGATTCTTTAAAGTATTGTAATAATGTTGTTCATCTTGGTCATAGCATCTCCGTGGAAGACTCTGACTATATAGTGGATAAGTCATGTTCAGCTTTCTGGAAAAGTTTTAATAATCTTATGTCTGATTTCGGTCATATCCACCCGGTTGTAAAATGTAATTTATTTGATAAATACTGTTGCTCATTCTATGGGTCGCCAATATGGCTATTGAATAGCAATGCAGTTAATGACTTGTGCACAGCTTGGCGTAAGGCTTTAAGAAGTTTATGGGAGGTTCATCCAATGACTCATTGTGACTTAATTCATGCCATATCAGGTTTTGATCCCCTAAGGATCCAATTGTGTAGAAGATTTGTTAAATTTATTAAGAAATGTCTAGTCAGTGACAATGATGTTGTCAGAGTTGTTAGTAAAGTAGCACTGTGTAACCCAATGTCTGTGATAGGTCGTAATTATAGCTATATTGATCACACTTTTGGTGATACTATAAGATACAGTATTAATGTTGATACCCTTAATGATGCTGCAGTTCTGGAAGAACTCATTAATATCCGTGATGGCTTTATGTCATGTGAGTATCTGTCTATGGATGATGTGTCAGACATGATTTTAAAACACATTATGTGTGTCATAATTGTTTTTAAGTAATACTTTTGTAATACTATTTGTTTTTATCATTGTTTTGTTTTTACCTTGTTTACTTTTATTTAATTAACCTGTACCACAATATATGTGTGTGAATAAAGATATTATAATAATTATTGTGACGGAATGACATGACTATAACTCATCCAGGACCCTTTTTGAAGTGGGAATAACTCATTATACTCCATGACACGGTTGAGAAAAATATTTAAAAATGACAGATATTGTCATTTTGTACAAAATGATATGCTGAGTAACCATGAGAAGTGAAAATAACTTTAGTTATACTTCATGAAAGATGAGGTATCCATCCCCTTTTGCTGTCGTTCAGATATTGGTGTGATGTCATGTACAATGTTGGCTCAAAAACAGGGGATCCCATACTCCAAATAGATTAAAACTGCCCGAAGTCCGAAATATAGGTTTTTATCTATCATTTAACACCGGTTTCTATACAATTACTTATATTTTAATATTTCATTGGTTTGTCCACATATCTGTGGATTTCATGAGAGCTCTGCATACCTGTAACGTTCTCATCAACGAAACTCTCAGGAAAAGTTTGTCATGTATC
Organism: Platynereis dumerilii; assembly: GCA_026936325.1. NCBI lineage: Eukaryota > Metazoa > Annelida > Polychaeta > Phyllodocida > Nereididae > Platynereis > Platynereis dumerilii. The sequence goes on from JAPTHN010000242.1 coordinate 167,812, forward strand.
CTATTTTATTTTCCAACCAAAAAATTAGAAGGCAGTTCAAAACGTTCCGAGAAAACTTAAAAAACCATTTTGCCCCGCCGCTCCGTTTTGCCCCTCGTTCCCCTATAGCTCCCTGAGAACTTGTTAAAACAAAGAGGTCAGCAATTAGGACAAAAGACCACTGCATGCTTCACCAATGTGATGCTGAGGACTTCAGATGATGATGATAAATCAGTACGATGTAGTTAATGATGTGCAGAATGCCCTTTAAAGTGCCTTGTGCACGTTATTTTATAGTTTTACGTCCAGCATTTTTGCACAGAGTAGGCTTACAGCTGGTCAGTTTGTTATGTCGAATGACAGGACAGTTTCATCATTAAAATTGCCCTAGATTCATAATGCTGATGACGTGTCATGATCATATCAATCCTGATTGATCAATCAATAGTAATTTGATTTAAGGACACGGATACTGTTTGTTGGTGACAGACAAGCACAAGGATTATACGTCTGATTCTTACACAAAATCAGTTATGACAAATAAAAAGGCCTCTCTTGATTATGGCCACTCAAACAGCCTCTGTTGACCCATACCTAACCCCAAGTATGACGATCACACATCATATACAACATGGGTACCGTAGAACGGAGTGACTTTGAACAGTTTTCGGCTCTATTTGCCTTTGAAATTTTTTAAAATCAAAATCAACAGAGTATTTCATGGGATAAAATATTAGCAACTGGCATGTAGTTACATTGTGCGTCAACATTTTCAGAGTTTCAATTTTTTATTGACTTTTTTATTGACTTTTAACAATGTAAATGCCACAAAATTAAAACCATTGTTTTTCAGAAAATATAATGTTTAATTTGCAGCACATTATAAATGACAGCAAGCACCAAAATCCTGTACATTGGGTCTCTTCTTGTTCCATTTAAGCATCTTTACGCCTCAAAACAAGGAAGCAAGGGCGGACTGGCTTTTGTGGCAAAGTGGCAACTGTCACGGCAAACTCGCACTTGCTCGGATTCACGGAGGGAATCCGTCACTCGTATATGCTCTGAATTCTTGGTAATTTTCTCATTGGACCCTTACTGTTGCAACGGCCGCCATTGAAAAACGTTGTAAACAGGGTACTGAGGGCAGCCATGCTGTCACGAAGCTGCTACTTTGCAATGAATTGTCAACACTGCCTAACATCAAGGATAGATGCAACAGCATGGTATTTCCAAGTGATTCAACAGCACCAACAATTGTGTCCAAATACGAGATAACCAGAGGTAGATAGGAAGACCCACCTTCTCAGTGAAGCTGAGAAGGATGGGAGACTTTACACAGGCTGAGAACTACACTTGCGACACAAAACCGTGTCGCAGCAGTTTAGGGCCTTTTCCCATCAAAAATAAAGGTATGGGTTGATAGGAAGTGGTTTAAAATGTATTTTGTGCTATTTTCAGACCTTTCCTGTATTTTATAGTGTCAAAATTGGCCGATTTTCAAACATTTACCAATAAAAATGACACAAGTTTCAAGTAGAAGGAAGGGGGACATTGCATAAAATGATAGCTGTTAATCTGTATGTTGTTCATGTTTTACTATTTGGTTTGTGTGTGAATTGTTTTGAAATGTAGTGCCATATGTAACTGTCAATGATCATCAGCCATTCATAAACGATATGATCTGATTGGTTGCTTTTCAAGACAGCTTGGTGAACAAAGAACATGCAGTGACTGACATTGGCCACTTTTGACAAATTCAGATCGTATTTAAGGTGACTCAAGCATGGTGGTTAGATCACACAGTTTTTTCTAAAATTTTGCACAGGCACTCTATTGGACCCATACATTTCAAAATTGAAAAACAAAAATATTTCACCAACTCGTTTCGGTGCCATGGTAACGGCATGTTTTGCCTGATGACTGCTTAAAAGTCATAAATGGAGTTTTTGGTTATGTACCACAGAATAAAGCATTACATTCATTTGTCACACAAAAACATCAGAAATGTCTTCCCAAGGATTTACACCAATACATTTGCCATAAATTTGAAGAAAAAGGTTAAAATACTTTTTTTCTGTAAGAGCTCAAAGGGCACCAACACACCAATTAATTGCAGATTTAGCATGCATCAATTTTGGCAATAATAAAATTTTAGGAAAACGATCATACAGATTTTTTAAAAAAAAATTTGCATATATCATAAAAAAGTTATTGTCACAAAAATGGCAAAAAATATAAAAAATTCACCGAGTCATTTTTTTACTGCAGTACCATGACTGAACCAATGTCAATTTAAATAAATAAAGAAAATCTTTGACACAGTTGACTGAAATTAACTGAGAAAATGTTTTGGATAAAGCTGAGAAGCTGAAACTTTAAACTAGCATAGAATAGATGTTACTGCATTCAATAAAAAAATTATTATGTTTCTAGCTGCATCAGATCCCATTTGAATAGCAAATTACTAGCTGCCATGCTGTTAAAAAAAAGAGAACAGAAAATGGTAACGTCACAACTGTTTCAGGGCCTGCAGCAGTTGTGACGCTATGTTGCTAGGCAACCAGGCTGCTCAGAAGTATGTGCAGTGTAGTACCACGCTTGAGTCACCTTAAATTATATTTTTGGGTCTCTTTGTAAAGTGTTAATCAAGGTATATCTCTTCTTTTCCAGTAAAGCATACTTTACCCACTTTTAGCACAAAACTACAGCAATAGAGAGAGCGAGAGAGAGAGATAGATATACAGATGATGAATGGATGACTGGGCCTTTACATCCTGTATTTATGCACTTGGTAGGCTAATTAGGACTGAAGAAGGACAGGGCAATGATGCAAAGGATGACTGAAATTGCAGCAAGAGCTGGATTGGACCCTGGGACTGAGCTACTTGCAGCCTAACATGCTGCCACTAGACCAACCACCCCCCCCCCCCAATCCAAGATAGATAGATAGATCCCCAT
>JAPTHN010000242.1:170771-310137 GCA_026936325.1 Platynereis dumerilii
TAAAACGGCTTCATACCATTGTGTTCAAAACAAATCACATCAAACCTGATGACCACTTTGTTGCTGACAGTTTGCAGTTTGTTGTTTTCTGTCAGTCCACACGTCGCCGTGCAAAAATACTTAACTGAATTCTTGCAAATTCTTTATACTAGAAATGATGGGCTGAACAGATGGAGATGGATGTTTGGAACTTTATGTTCTGTTTAGATGCACTGCATTGACATGCTAATAAAGGCAGATGGAATATAAAGCAAGCAAAGGATGCATGACTGAAGTCATTCAAAAGATCAATAAATTTAGATAAAAAGCACACATTCACTAAGATCATTTTATTACAGATATTGTTTGTGTCGGAAAAATAATATTATGAAGGCCTAATTTTGGTTTGAATTGCATTTGTATTTTGGGCATTGATTGTCTCAGGTTTGATTATTACATTTTTCAATTTCACACAATCGACCTGGCCAAATCTGCATTGCTTTCCTATACAATTTAAATGCAAATACCCTCGTCATCATATGCAGTTACCTTCGTCTTTCCATTATTGGAAAAGCAGTTACCTTTGTCCTTTTTTAACATGGGATCCAATGGGATGACCTAGTTTTTTCAATTTATTTCAACAAAATGAGACGAGGGTAACTCAGTTACCCTCGTCCAGTTTTGCAATGTGCAGTGCTAATGTGCGCTCACTACCACTTCTCATGAGTAGCGAGCCACCTTATGGGGGCGACTGTCTTTTTTCCAGGAGTTTTCCTCAGTGGGTAATTATTTATTTCACGATAACAGCAGCAGTAATAATTTATTTTGAGTGCGACAGCTGAATATTCAATCCTAAATCAAGCATCGCTTGTTAAGAAATACCCCTACCAGTAATTATCTATTTCAAGAGTGTCCAAAAAGAATGTACTCAACCAAAACCGAGCAAGAAATTATTTATTTAAAAAAAGACTCCAAGCCCCCTTGATATTAAATGGTTGCCCCCTAAGTTAGAAACTGATAATTTCATAACATGGGTTACATGGGGAAGCTGCTTTGAGGAGGAAAGAGTGCTGTCCAACCTTATCCCCCCCCCCCCTCTCAGCGGGGGGAGTGTTGGTCTAGTGGTAGCGTACAGCTCTTGTCGGTTCACCGAGGGCCTATGTTGGACGCTGTTTCAATCATCCTTCACCTCATTGCCGTGTCCTCCTCCTGTCCTAATCAACCTTCCAAGTGCATAAATAAAGGACATAAAGCCCCAATCATCCATCCATCCCCCCTCTCAGCTCCCATGGTTAATTGAGAATGCATATATACCACACAATGTGGCATTCTATATGATTTTGTGAATTTGTGAAAGTTTTTCATTACATTTTATAAACAATTACAACATAGGCCTACAATAGTCTGTTTATCTATATATAATACATGTATGAGTTGCTATTTGAACAGACTAGCATGATACCCATGAAAATGTGAGGAGAACATTATCTAGAAGAAAAACAAGTCCTTACAGTATTGGACTGAAGTATTCCTTGCGAGGTCAAAGTCCTATCCATGCCATGTTATTCTCTATAAGTCATGAGCAATTTATGAGGTCATAGCCTATACCTGCAATGCTATCAAAATGAGTGACCAACTGAGTGTCAATGAGGTCACAAGTTACTCAATGACAAGTTGACAGCTTATTAATGCTGCCCTGGGGGTTCCCCCCTGCGCAATCAGCTCTTGGTTAGTAAGGAACATTTTTTGCACACACTAAAATGTCACATTTTGGCCTAATTTTATGTAACAGCTACTGGGCACCTGTCACTACTTTCACAACCTTTCTTCACTGTATGTTGTGTTACTGTCATAAAGTTTGTCCCCGAATCTTTAAACTTACATTTAGTGGCTTTATTGTGACATTTTCAAAGTATTTCTTGCCTAGTCTTTTAACCACTTCTACACACACGCTCTCCCAGCCTGGGTATGGCTGCATCACTGTCAACATTGAGGGGGGCACTCGCTTTCAATTCAGTGAGATATGTTTTCCAGCTTTCTGGGTTCCTCTCTGATGGCAATTGTCCTCTATTCAGCAGTTCCAAACTATCAATTTTTGTCCATTTTAATTCAGTGTATTAAACGGACACCCAGTGTTTGATATGGCTTCTTGTGAGGTCATTGATGGCCAATGGCCACCAACAGCTTTTCTGTAAGAACTCGTTTTTCGTCTAACAGAAGTGTCCCAGGCCAGGCTGATACTCTGTGTGTGAAAAATGTATAATATCCATGTTAGGCATACAGTAATAATTTAGCTAGTTTGTAGCACCAAACCCAGCTAAAGACCTTCTTTGGCATAAGGGAAAGCTACTTACTTTTTCATAACTGTACGATGATGTAGTTTGGCTGGGATATATGGATGATTGGGGCTTTAGGTCCTACATTTATGCATTTGGTGAGCTGATTAGGACAGGAGGACTCAGCTATGAGGCGGAGGATGATTGTAACAGCCATCCAATATAGGCCAAGGTGATCCAGCAACAGCTTGATTTGAACACTGGACCAAGCGATCGGCAGTCCAGCACGCTACCACTAGACCAATAGTTTGATTGGCTAGGAAGGAGTGGTTCATGAATCAATAGCACAGTGGAACCTCACCTAAATACCACCTCAATATTAAGACCACCACCATTTTAAGACCACTTTGTTTTGTCCCAAATTTTCTCCCATTGACAACAATGATAATTTGATTCAGAATCGAGACCACCTCTATTCTCAGAATTAAGACCACCTAATTTGGTCCCAAATTACCACTTAACCACAGAATTAAGACCACCTGATGGGCCAAACACCCCAAAAGTTGCACCCATAGGGGTGGTGCCTGTCTGTCTACCCCTTCAAGATGTTATGTAATCAGTGAGAGAAAAGGTAATCTGATAATCTATTTCAAAGACTAGGCCTACTGAATTTTAAGAATTTAACAATATATCTTAATAATTGTTTTTAATGATTACTGTAAGTGCTGATGAGATGTACTATAATTTTTTGGCACTCAAACAAAATAAACTGTTTAACATAATAAACTGTATAATAAAGGAACCCAATCATATTTAATGCTGGTGCACTACTGGTCTCTTCAGCTTTACTAACGAAGAACTCAACATTTTTTTTCTCAAGATTGACACTTTTTCCCAGAGAAAATTTCAATCTTGAGACATTGTTGACTCAGAAGAAAGACCACCTCAATATTAAGACCATTTTGACTGGTCCCATGGGTGGTCTTAATTGTGAGGTTCCACTGTATGCACATACACACGAACATTACAATGAGTTTCTGCTTTATTCCACAGTGTTGTGTCTCGTCTCTAAGCTCTCCCCACGTGTAAATTTAGCATGTTCCCGAAAAGCTATTCTGATTGAAGCCTAGCCCTGGGACCCATGGGTCACTACACTGAAAATCTTGAGATAAAGTGAAAAATAGTAAGCAGCCTCATTTTGAAGCGTGACAACACAATGTTGTCGTCATCACAGCTATGACATCACAGGCGTTCGTTGGTGATATCATAATGTCAGCCAAAACTTGGACCGATCCGAGGAAGCCATACTCCCAATGCATAAGGAAAAATTCACTTCTTTCAGTTCAAACAAAAATTTAAAGTGAACCACAAGGTCTTGGGAGAAAAAGATTTATTGCAGTCAGCTTCTTCTTCTTCTTCTTCTTCTGAATTCCTGCCTCTTTTAGGCAAACCTCCTTCTGGGAGTAAGTATTAAAAGTCCAATAAAAACGTCAGGAATAAAAGCAGATTAAAATCATGGGTTAAAAACATGATTAAAAACTGTCACTAGCTAAAAGCACTACATCTAGTCCTAATTAGGGAATCGCTATAGCCCTCCGGCAGTCCAGTTTCCAGCAGTAGGTAGAGCAGATACGATTTCCCTGTGCCGTAGCTGAAAGAGAGATCGTCCCTTGATCTCGGCGGTAACTGCCCCCATTCAGAAGGGCCCAACACCATTGCTCAGGATTCTCTGGGCTCCGCAGGTCTTCTTTCTGATATAGCTTCACCAATTGCTCGATTGCTTCCTCTCGGATGTCCTTTGTCGATGGGCAGAGAGCTATCATGTGGAGCATGTCCTCTTCTGTGAGGCCGCATAGAGTGCACTCCGGCTTACAGCTTTTGGTAAATTTTGCCCTTAGGACCTGGGTCTGGTATCTACCAACTAACATTTTCGCTCTGGTGCTTGCACCAAGCAAATTGAAGGCATCAGAGCTATTGACCCATACTGGGTGTGTCTTAGGTTTGTCGTCTTCCGGCAGAAGCATCCAACATAGCGATGACTTGGAGAGAGCCTGTGTGCGGAGATTTATCAAGGCTAAATTCTGAATCTCAGTTTTAACATGCCTCTTCCATACGGTTTTCGGCCAGGGGTAAAGCAGCTGTTTGTGGAAATTTATGCCATATTCACCCGCTATCCTGGATACCAATGAGAACCAACTTGCAGGGTTATCCCCTCTTACTGCGAGTTGCCTTCGGGCCAATTGTTGAATTGGCCCGAAGGCAACTCGCAGCAGTCAGCAGCAAATCTCAGTCTGTGTTCTTGGTTTAGCCATTTCTACTGACAGAAACGGAGATATTCAATTCTCCCAAACACTGTCTTTCAAATCGCATGATTTTCCAATGGGAGGGTCTCCAGGGTCCAGGGCTAATGGAAGCTGATGGAAGGTGTCTCTCTTATTAGAAATACACTTGCGACGAAAATAGGGATTTATATAAGGGGCCGACCAGATGATCTTGGGGGGGGCTATGGATATTTGGTGAAAAAAATGATTGTTTCCCTCTTGACACTGAAAAAAAAAGTGTGTTCAGAACATGGAAAACAATAAGTTTGTTTCAACCTGTAGCTAGAGTACCCTAATGTTAAAATTCCGATAAAAAAGTTTGTTGCGACTGCGTATGCGAAAAAATTGTTCGTTGACGTGCCTCGAACGAAAAAAAAAGTTCGTCCCGGGAGTAAAGTCCATAGCCCCCCCCAACTATCGTCTGGTCGACCCCTAAGCATATGATAAGTGTGCCCCCCCCAAAAAAAGAAAAAAATTAACAATAAAAACAAAAACAACAGATATGTGTTGATTGTCATAGGCCTACTTTACTAACAGGATGTATTTTTTTAAACAACACTTGAAATCAAATACTCAAGATAACATTTTTGTTGTATTTCACTTCTAGTCCATTGATCTTGAAAATTTAGTTCATCATTAGGTCTAGATGAGAAAGCCAGCAAGACGTGTTGTTGAAATGTTAGGCCAACTCTGTGTGGGGGTTGAGACCACTGTGGGGAATCCCCTAGAATGGGCTTGGAGTCTTGAGATGCATTGTTGGCTATGGTTTGAAAGGCTATTCAATTCATGTATCTTGTTGTATGGGGACTCCGAGACTTATTCAATAAAGTCAAGTTTTGAACAATAAAAAGTGTAAATGTTCAAATAAGAGTATGACACAAGATAGTTAGATAGATAGATAGATAGACATTGTAGATACATCATAGATAGACAATGTAGATAGATCATAGATAGCTCATAGATAAATCATAGATAGATCATAGATAGATCATAGATAAATCATAGATAGATTATAGATAGATCATAGATAGATCATAGATAAATCATAGATAGATATTATTAGGTATATCATAGATAGATCATAGATAGATCATAAATAGATCATAAACAGATCATAGATAGATCATAGACAGATCATAGATAGATCATAGATAGATCATAGATAGATCATAGATAGATCATAGATAGATCATAGATAGATCATAGATAGATCATAGATAGATCATAGATAGATCATAGATAGATCATAGATAGATCATAGATAGATCATAGATAGATCATAGATAGATCATAGATAGATCATAGATCAAGTCAAATTTATTTAACCCATCATGATGCAGGTCATATTATGCGTGCACATCAGCAAAAATGCTAACACAAATAAATATTATACAAATTGACACAATTGGGTTAATTTGTGAAGTTTATGTTGAATATCCTCATTGCCTGAGGGACAAATGAGGACATATGTCTGTTTGTTACTGCTGGAGGTCTGACTGACTTAGACATCATATGCTTCTTTTATTATACGTTTTAACTTACAATTGTAGTTAAATCCACACCATAATGTAGCATCTTTGAAACTTTGTTGTTAATGGTTTACTTCAGCCAATCCTTCATCAGTCACCACCAAATTTCCTCTGCTGCACCTTGCCGCCATTCTCCCTTGAAATAAGGACTGCTATCCTTTTAACATACCTATATCCTCTGAAATCTGTCTTTATTTCACGCTTAACCATCCAATCTCAATAAAACATCCATAATCTGACATTTTGCCTGGAGCTTCCTCTCAGTTGCACTAGGTGGCTTCCTGCATAATGCACAATTGCACCACCTGGTGCTTTTATCTTTTTCTCACTGCCACTCAACCTACAGACATTTAATACAGCCATATTTACGACATTTCTCCTCCATCAACACTGTATTATGTCTGATAAACCTTTATTCTGCAGACTGGCAAATACCTCTCTCACTGCCATTTCAGTTTTTATCCTCTATCACGGGTAAATCCTAGTAAACAATAATCTGATTGTTTGCTTGCTGTTGTTTAAAGAGTGCTAACATGCAAAATTGTCAGTTAGATGCCGGTTTTTCCAAAGGTATAAGTATCTTGGTCATGTCTAATGTTGGTTAGAATCATATAGATTGGGAATTATACATGTTAACAACTAAAGTATTATTAATATTAACTGTTGGTCACAGGATTTAATTTAATTTGCAAACAAACCAGATAATATGTCATTAGGTGGGCTTCCCCAAAGACAAAAATATAGCCCTGTCACCTTATCGTCGTGCCACCTGCCTATAATAGACAGCTAGACAGACAGACAGACAGTTTTTATTTTTGCCATAATAGATAGTACGAAAGATGTAACACCGATTCAAAATTTTGCAAAAAAAAGTGGCACAGGCGATGCTTAATTTGCCTAAAAAAAACACTATCGTAAGCACCCTCTGTTGAAATTGAAAAATGTTAAATAAATTAATTCACAATCACTGCAGAGAACTGAAGCCAATATATAATCGGATATAGATAGAACATATTGTTGTCAGTAATTTAATGATAAAAAAATAAGCTAATCATGTGGTAAATTGGGTTGCGGAGGGGGGGGGGGGTTTGTGTTTATGACTAACATATATAGCAATTAACAATATGGCATTCATTATTATAAAGATTAATAAGATATTTTTTGAAGTAGGAAGCAGAACCAAACTCGCTGTGAGTATCAACTTTATCAAGTACTTGTACAGACATCTCATTCAGGAGTCTTGGCAGCTGATGGCGCACACATTTCTCTGCAAAGACATGATACGTTCGTGGGACTACAAAATTGTGACTTCTGGGGAAATGAGAATGAGTTGTTTGTTGGGAGATGAGAAAGGTGGAGGGGAAGTATTTTGGTAGCATACCTTTGGATAATTTGTAATAGAATTTAAGTAGCTTAAGTTTATATATATCCGCAATTTTAAGAATATTAGTTTTTTTGAAATTTGGATCTGAATGTGCATTATACCTGCTTTTTGAAATTATTCTTATAATTTCTTTTCTGTGAGGGCATGAGGTGAGCAGCAAGATGGCCCCAGAGAAGTATGCCATAGTCTGAATGTGAATTTACAAGGGCAAAATATAGAATTCGTAGAGTTTCGACAGGCAAGTAATATTTAATTCTTCCAACTATTCCAATAGCTTTAGAATTTTTTTAGCAATTTTATTTAAATGCAGATTCCATCTATGATTTGAGTCGAGCAAAACTACCAAGAAAACAAATTCTTGCACACAGTCTATGGATTGGCCATTAATTTCAAGTTGTGGAATTGTTATGGCTTTTTGATTGGGACAGAAACGCATGAACTTTGTTTTAGATATATTTAATGATAGTTTATTTAGGTCTACACTGCAAAACATTCTCATTAAATTTTACAGTTAAATTAACTGGCAACTTTGTTTCAGCTCTAAGAACTGTAAAAGTACTCATAAACCTTAACAGGACAATGAACCGTAAAAGGCAGATTGATACATTGAACTGTAATTATGCGGATTCAACAAAGTGATATTACGGTATAATGTACATTATATAAAACAGTTAATTTAAATTATATTTTTTAGTTATATCAACAGTCAGACATAGAAAGTAAAGCATGCAAGGATCTGTAGAATCTACCGTAAAAATACGGATATAATCTGTTATTTTCAATTTTGCTTTTAGTGTGAAACAACAGACTAAGCATGCGATTTAACAGTCGCATAGCTGCAGGGATGTACCGAAGCTGGAATCGGCCGAGAGAGTCACTGACTCCAGGCTCGGCCTTGCTCATCTCTTACTTGACAGCAGGGAAGTAAGTCCATCAATTATACCCAGCAATTAATTCGCACAGGTTTGCGCACAAATTGCTGCCATAAAATTGTTGGATATTTTCCAAGAGAAACAGGTGTCAAGTTTACAGAAGTATGTTCTATTCATGCAGACTGCGCTTGGGTTATTTTGGTTTTAATAGTGTCATTCTTTAGAACACATCATAAGACTTTTCCGTAATGACAACATCTTTAAGATCATATGAATGAGGATATTCCCTTACCTTCAGATACAAAGAACTGTAAATCCCCAGACAAAGTCTGTATAAGAAATACTGGTAAATAACAATAGATTAACAGTTCCATTAGCCACAAAAACACGCTCATTTCTTACAGTGTAGCTATTTACTAAATTAAAAAAGTTCAGCGTTCATTTCAGTGCTCGCAGTAGGTAGATCAGTTATTGCTAGTGAAAGGAAAAGGGTTGTGTCATGAGCGTAGCTAATAGTTTCAAGTATGGTTGAGCAGAGATGCAGGTCATTGATATAAATTATGAAAAAAAAGGGGGCCCAGAATTGAACCTTGTGGATTGTGGAACACCTGTAGTAATTGGTAACATGTCAGATTTGCTGTTATTGATGTTAACAAACTGTTGTCGGTCTTTCAGATAGCATTTCAGCAATTTATAAGCATTATCTCTGAAGCCATAGTAGTAAAGTTTATGTAGAAGCATATCTAGATCAATGGTATCAAAAGCTTTTGATAAGTCTATGAAGATATTAAGTGGTATATAACCCTTATCCATATCAGCTATTATTCTATCGACTAATTCTAGAGCAGCATGTTGAATGGAGTGTCCTTCTCGAAATCCATACTGGCTATTATAATAAAGTCTGTTAAATTTGAAGTATTCGTGGATTTGTGAACTAATTACTTTTTCAAAGACTTAAGACAGACTATTTAATAATGATATTGGTCTGTAGTTAGTCAGTAGTTGGGGGTTATCTTTCTTAAATATTGGTGCAATTTTAGCGACCTTTAATTCAGCAGGAAAATTTTCAGTAGTTATTGTTTGATTTATTATAGAAGTCAGGGGTCGGCAGATCTCATGTTTTATCTTTTTTATTAGTATCGTTGAGATGTTGTCTGCACCATAGCTTGTTTTTTTGTTTTTAGATTGCCAATGACTTTCAAAATTTCTTCTACATTCACTGTTTTAAAAGTAAGTGTTGTATGGCTGGGGCTATTAAGGTACTGTTTAAAGCTATTGTTTGAGTGAACTGTAATTCTAGAAGCAAGTTCAGGTCCACTATTTACAAAATAGTTATTAAATTATTTGGCTATTGCTAGACTGTCTTTGATTAACGTACCGTTAATGTCTAAACAACCTGGAGCATCATTTTCCTTGTTATTTTTATTGATAATTTCTTTGATAGTGCACCAAGTCTTTTTAATGTCATTTTGGTGAGTTTTAAAGCGATTATGATAGTAACTAATCTTTGCAGATCTGATGGTTTTTTTAAGAATTTTGTTGTACGTCGACAAATTAATTTTAAGTTGAGAATGAAGAGGAGAGTCCACGGGTGTTTTCTTGAGTCTTAGGTAAAGTTTATCTCTGAACTAATTGATTTCAACATGCCGTGAGTTATCCAGCAATCTTTTTTTATGTCTATGTTTGTCAAATTTTACTATTTTTGTGGGCATACATTTTTCCAAAGCTTCTTTAATAACAAGTATTTAAGAATTTTATAACTATCGTTTGGATCTATATGTGGATCTGGTATGATGTCCTGCAACAAATTACTATTGTTAATATATTCTTTGACTTTTAAGATATTGCTGGGGGTCTGACTGGAGAATTTAATGTATTTAATTGAGGGTTTCTTTATCTTTAAATAGTCTAAGCAGATGAAGTAAGGTTGATGAACAGAAAGATTGAAAGTTAAGATTCAATAACTGTTATAATCCTCATAAATATGGAGACAGGGAAAGACCTATTCATTGAGGGGTGTACTTACTTTCCAATGCAGCTGTATGAGACAGTGCATTGAAGGATCATGTGATAAGGCAATTTCCTACATATCGTTGACCTGAATTGCTCTGGTACCTGGCTTTTTGAGAACAACCCCTGCATATTATTGCCCTGAATTGTTTATTTTGAGACATATAATTTAATATCTCTGTTATTTTAATTTTCAGCAATTGCGATATTTTTTGCTCTGCTATTTGGCTTCGCCAGTGGAACCATTTCTCCGTTGGAATTCAAGCTGATATCAAAAACCTTACATACCACCACACTGGAATGCTCATACACTGGAACAGTAAGTTTCTTTAGACTACATGTATAAAAAAATAAAGAAAAGAGATTTTATTGAATTGTTTTGCGGCACTATCTGACTTTTATCATAGTGCACTGTGTGGCCCTAATACATCTGCATTTAACTGTGGCATCTTTCCAGGCTGGCTCTAATTTTCACATGAATATCAAGCACAATGGCAGGAAGATCCACTTCAGCACAAAGACACATTTGTAATTTTCTGTGGAAACGCCATCATGCCAAGAAGTCAAATCATCCTACACATGCAGCGCCCATTCTGGAGATGGTGTATCTCAACAGACATATTACAATTACCCATTTTGTAAGTACCTTTGATTTAGAAAACATTTAAACTAGTCATTCAGGACAATGACCTGGTTGTTGACGAGACGATCCTTGGATGGTATTTTTTGGTTTTAAGTATGTGTCTTGATACTGTAAAAAAGTGTGTTTAGCACATGAAAAAGAAATTTTGTATCCACCTGTAACTAACGGTACATTGTACTTAAATGTTTAAATTGCCATAAAAGAGTTACTTCCTCATCTGTATGCAAAAAATTGTTTGTCATCACTTTGCATGTGAGAAAAAGTTTGTCCCAGGGATAAAATCCTCCACACTATCATCTGGTCAGACCCCATTTGAAGAGCATGACATGTAAATTTGATTGCATTTATTTTGCCCTTTCAGATGGCGAGGCAGAGATTTTCATACATCCCGAAGGATCATCAACTTTTCCCTTAAACACAACTGTGAAAATTGTGTGTCAAGTTAGCAACATGTGTTCGAAAGATGACTTGTTCTTTGGTTATATTCCTCATTACTTCCTCAAACCAGTCAATACACAGGTTAATTAGACAACAAACGATACTTGGCAAAACATGTTGCTGAGGCCAGTTTTGAACAACCAGGAACATTCAGTCTTACGTGCAACAGCAGCAAGTGCTGTCCCGGAAGGAGAACATCAACCACCAAAACAGTCACTGTATTGAAGCCTGAGATCCAGAGAGCTACACTACAACAAGGTCAGTTTTATTAATTCAAAATATTATCCTCCAAAACAGTCACTGTATTAAGGCCTGAGATCAAGACTACACTACAACGAGGTCAGTTTAATTAATTCAAAATATTTTTTTGATTATTATGCCCCGACCTGAGAAGCAGAGCTGCCATTGGTCAAATTTGACATTGGCTCAAAAATGTCAATGACTCAAACTGTCGTTGGCTCAAAGCTGCCATTGACTCAAAGCTGCCATTGACTCAAAGCTGTCATTGACTCAAAGCTGCCATTGGCTCAAAGCTGCCATTGGCTCATAGCCACATGTCAGTCATGACGTTTGTTACATTGCCTCAATATGACCCTCACAGAGCCTTTGGTAAAAAAATACCCTGCAATACAATGGGAGATCAAGCCATGAATTGACTGCCTGTAAAATAAAGTGCTATTGAAACTAAAGACAAATCATCAGCATCTTGATTCGCAAAGCACAATTTTCACAGCGCAAATTAAGGTCCTTTGTTGGATGGCTGTAACACAGTCTTGTCGAGGCAAGTTAGGAAGTGATCATTAGATATCTGAGAAGGGGGGGGGGGTTGGAGTTCTCCCAGTGTTCCTAGTGAGAAATCATTAAAAAAAAAGGCCCGGACACAATTTTGTATGTGCGATGTCCAAATTATTTCTAGCTTGAACAATACCTACCCACCGCACATCTAATTGTTGCCCCTTAGTTAGGTGTTCATAGATAGGCTAACAGCAAAATTAGACTGGGCGCTGATTATCTCATGTTATTCTTTTACATGCAGTTCTTCCTGATTCTAATTTCCATTTCCCTGAGTCAACAATAATTAACAAGATGAAATGCCTTTTGAACATGGCCAACAATAGGAACAGCTATTTATTTATCTGTGGTAATGTTTTGTTCTTCATGCTTTTAGATGATTATCACATGACCTCAAATTAGATCATTCATTAGCTGATAAGTCATTAAAAACGAAAGGAAAACAATAAAATTTGATATATGTCACTAACAATTAGGGCACAAGATAAAAATTGTTGAGAGGAGCCCAATTGATAATAGTTATGGCAATAAGATTGCTCATTGTGCAATGATAAGAGAATTATGACAAATGAGATCATTATGCAATTACAATGCTCAGTGTGTTGCAATGCAGCCATATATTGAAAATCATTCCATTTTCAACGATGTAAGCAGTCTTGTTGTGATGCTATGTCCTGTATTTTTTAGAAGAATGAACAAAAGACAATACGCAGCTCTCCTTTCAAGAAAAAGTATCTCTCAAAACATCAGACTCTGAGGAGATCTGCTCACCACTGTCATAATATACAAATCATTCACATCAATGTCCTCCTTTGAGAAGTGTTTGAGTTTGTGTTACAGTGCTCACCGCTGTCTTAATATACAATCATACACATCAATGTCCACCTTTGAGAAGTGTTTGAGTTTGTGTTACCTTGCTCACCGCTGTCTTAATATACAATCATACACATCAATGTCCTCCTTTGATAAGTGTTTGAGTTTTGCGTTACAGTGCTCACCGCTGTCTTAAAATACAATCATACACATCAATGTCCACCTTTGAGAAGTGTTTGAGTTTGTGTTACCTTGCTCACCGCTGTCTTAATATACAATCATACACATCAATGTCCACCTTTGAGAAGTGTTTGAGTTTGTGTTACAGTGCTCACCGCTGTCTTAAGATACAATCATACACATCAATGTCCACCTTTGAGAAGTGTTTGATATTGTGTTACAGTGCTCACCGCTGTCTTAATATACAAATCATGCAAATCCTAATCCACATTTTAAAAAGTTATTGGTAAAGGTATATACGCCAGTACTGGCGTCAGCCTACCATCTGACTACTAATTATTGTTCTACATGTAGATATCCCTGTTTATGTTCATGTAGAGTGGTTAAATGGTTGATAAAATTGAATTGAATTGAATTGCTAAACGTTTGTGTTACAGTGCTCACCACTGTCATAATATACAAATCATACACATCAAAATCCATGTTTTAAAAAGTTATTGTCAAATGTTTGTGTAGCAGTGCTCGCCACTGTCATAATATACAAACCATGCAGATCAATATGTACACCTTATGAAATGTGTCATTTATGTTTGTGTTGCAGAAAGACACCAAAATGCTCTATTGGGATCTACAGCCAAAGAGCCTTCAGTCCAGGAATCTCAACACGAAAAGCAAAGTACAGCTGCAGGAAAGGATGCTTCAGTTGCAGTTCGACTGGATTTTGGATTTACTTCATTTATTATCACAATTGTTGTTATAATTATGCAAAATGGTTTCATTTCATAGCTTGAGTGAGCTTTGCTTATTAGTAACTCAAGTTTACAGCAATTGTACAATGTACAGTACAACCCAAAATAAAGTATGAATACCGCAGCAGGAAGGAAGAATCGGCCACTACTTTACCCTTTCACACCTTTTGACTACCTCTGAATCACTTCCTACTTTTACCTACTTGAAACTACCTTTTAAAATTACATCAAAATCACATGTAAACAACACCAATTTGAACTCAATCACCCCCATTGTCATTGATTTACTTGATATTTTGCACCTCTGCTAATTGCAGTTACATTGGTAGCTGTCAAAATAGAGTTCTTAATGTAGGCTAAGGTTGTTGTAAGGAGTCAAAGGGAGCTGTAAGGAGATTTCGGGTGGAGAGGAGAAAAGAGGGCAAAATAGGTAAACAGAGGACTTCTGACAGAAACTTTTCTTACTTTATTTTGGTTTGTACTGTACAGCAACTGAGAATGCCAACAATTCACGGTGTTGATACATCCCTGTAAAACTGTTATGAGGGAATATCCCACATGGACAAACTTGGACACAATACAAGCTGTAATAAGGGGAATGTGTGATAAAAAGGACACAATCTGGCTCAAAATGACAGATGAGCAAAATTGTGCTTACGTCCATGGAAAGAAAGGTGAAAAAGACGTAGTCGCAAAATATATGACATGATTACAGTAGGAAAGGCGAGTAATACTGGCACCAAAAGTGACCTGTGCAATGTTTTGAACATACCAATGATCTCTGAACTGAGCATAATTCATTTGGTCAATTGAGACGTCATCAGTAAATTAGTGACGAATTAGCTAAGTTACACACTTTTTTGGTTCATCATTGCACTGCTTTGTTAGTGTTACATTGAGATTATGCATTGATGTGATTTGTGGCTGTTGAAATTGCAGTAGTCTATTTTACAGCTTGAAATTATGTAAGCTGAGTCTCTCACTGATTGAACATTGGCTTCCCAATAGCTAATTTAATAAGGCAACTGCTAAATTGACTCTCGCTTCCAATACAGATAAATTCTTGTTTGATGTTATTAATCATTTATCCAATTTGAAGATGCATAGTGTAATTATTATCACCAATCAAGAGCACTGCTGTGTTAGCGAATTGATGTGATTTTTATGCGTCTTCGAGATTGCAGAAGACCATTTTACAACTTTTTTAAAATGTTGTAATCGGTGTCTCTAACTGATTACATTTTGGCTTCTCTGAATTCAGCATTAGCGAAATTGACCCTTACATCTCAAAGTTGGGGTTATGCTTCATTTTTGTTTGATTCATATTCTCAATCATTCTGATTCTTTCTAGGATAGAAGCTATTTCTATACCTCCGAGCTGTGATATCACATTGTATTTATGGCCTTTTGCCTCTATTTAGGATAATGATTTGAGGCTCTGGAGCTGATGGTTTATATGTCTCCACTCTCCATATTCCTTGGCTTTTGGTTGCCTCTAAAGTGCCCACACCGGTGCTGATGGGGACGTAAAACACAAACTCACTCACTCACTACTTGGCTTCTGATTTGCTGGTCCACATTGGCCTGCATGCCCACCATGAGCTACTTCTTACGTATTTTCAAATTTCATGTACTTTTTATGCATTTATCAATGAACATTTAAAAATTATTTAACTGTGAAAATGATGAAATTTGATCGAAGTGAAATTTGAATATCATAAGTTTACTATGACTGTTTGATGAAATGTTTCTCATGTTCCTGCTGTAAATTCTTACCTTCATAGAGCTTGATAAAGTGTAACTCGTACCAAATATTTGCCTAATTCCATCAACTGAGCTTAAGGCTTAGTGTTAAGATTAGAGCTACCCTTAAATGTAGTTTGTGCTGTACCACAATGAAAGTTAAAATTGTCCCTTTCTGGCTGTTGTAAAAATTGCACCATTTTTGTGTCTGATTCTTGACGGAATTCTGCTCTGCGACAGGTCAATTTACACAATTGCAGCAAGTCTGGTTTGTTTCTAATTTTGAACAGCAAAAAATCAGAAAAAAAAATTATAACAATTTTGAAATGATAAGCTGCTCACCACAGCTTTGAACTTGAACTTAGTGCTGCACAAAATGGTATATGGTTGTTCGGAATCTTACTTGGCTGGATTTAGGCCTCTACTGGCATATGCTATCACTCGACGCTTACCTACAACAAAGGATAACATTCAGATACACTGGTAACTACCCATACAATCCCTCTTCCTATCATGACATTTTCTTCGGATCAGATAAGAATCCAAGCACCCACAAGCAAATTTCTCTAATGACTAACAACAAATGTTACAAAGTGATTTGAAATTGTAATGACGAGTGTCTTGTGAAAAACAGTAGAACAGGCCTTGTTTGGGAAACATTGAAACAGCGACTCCTCTGTCAAGGTGTAATAATCGACCTAGACAGAAGATGTTTGTTATGGTTGTACACAAACGATAATATTGCCTGGCCGTTTAAATTTCCTTTGTCATAAACTGTAATATCAAACTCTGTACTAATATGTCACAGATTGAAGATTAGACCAATCACATTCACAGATACCCTAATGATGTCACGGTTTAACTACAAAACGAAGTTTTCAAAAAACGTGTAGCTATGAAAAGGATAATAACAAAAATTTTAATATCTCAAAGATCTTCTCTGATATTTCATAAAATTTTAGCAGTTTGTATATAGATTGATGATAGATAAACTTTACTTCATGCGGGTAAAACCCAGGGTGAGCTCAAAAGTTGCTGGATCAGCAATGAATAATGGCATCGAGCTATAAATACACACATTTAAAGATAATTTTCTTTGCTATAATTCAGCCAACCATCTTAAAATAAGAGAAAAAGTCTTAGAAATATCCAAGTGTATTTATGGATGGACTTATTCTATTGAACTATTTAGATAAAACATTCTCCAGTGTTACAGTCAATGACACATTTACCAATACTCTTGCGAATGAAATAAAATAATATGCACCTCTTATTTTTTTATTAATGTTATTATCCCAAGCAAAGAATATAAGTATACAATGATTCAAATATGTGCAGGAATACATCTGTATGTCCTTCAACTTGGAAATGTAATTGACGTGTGAAAGTTAATATTGCAGAAATGTGACAACTTCTTATTGTTGACATATCGCGTAACTCAAATATCATATTATGCAAATAAACAAATTTAGTGTTGAATGGCACATGTGCAAACTCTAAAGATGATAATAAACAAATGAAAAAATTCTTACGACTTTCAGTTTTACGAATTTATGTATATAGTACATATCCGTAGATGCATGAGAACTGTGGTTAAATAGGCCATTTTTGATTTAATAATGAAATCCATTTTATAGTATATTTTTAAAGGCAAGAAAGTTATTCAGCTATTTTGTATCAACAGACACAGAAAATATATACAATATATTTTCAACAAAGGCATAACATACAAGAAATTTTTGTGAAAAATTGCAAAATGTGTAAAAAGGTTGAAAACATGCATGATAATGATTATGTAGTGCTTAATCATAAAATGTCCATGCCAAATACATCCTTGAGTGGGAAACAAAAGGAAGTAACTTGGCACAATGTGTTACAGGTTGAAAACGTGCATGATGATGTGTAGTGCATGATCATAAATAGTCCATGTCAATTATAGTCTTTGAGTGGGAAACAGAAGGAAGAGCGTTCTCTGTTATCAGCTGAGTACTCTAAGAACCTCCATCCTGTTCTTCTCTCAGACTCTCCTTAATTTCATCCACCATGATCTCAGACAGTTTCCTCCCAGCAAGTTTGTCATCTGAAAAATAAACTAAGTCTTTCAGTATACTACACTCCATATACCACTTTCTTTCATTTACTTTTGTTACTACTGAAAGATTTTTATTTGCATCCACAGGGCATACATTTTTATAAGGTAGATATCACTCTTTTAGTAAAATCAGACAGATACAGAAATTAAAGGAGAATCTCATTCCAAATTAATAAAATCAGACAGATACAGAAATTAAAGGAGAATCTCATTCCAAATTAATAAAATCAGACGGATACAAAAATTAAAGGAGAATCTCATTCCAAATTAATAAAATCAGATGGATACAGAAATTAAAAGAGAATCTCATTCCAAATTAATAAAATCAGATGGATACAGAAATTAAAGGAGAATCTCATTCCAAATTAATAAAATCAGATGGATACAGAAATTAAAAGAGAATCTCATTCCAAATTAATAAAATCAGACGGATACAGAAATTAAAGGAGAATCTCATTCCAAATTAATAAAAACAGACAGATACAGAAATTAAGGGAGAATCTCATTCCAAATTAATAAAATCAGATGGATACAAAAATTAAAGGAGAATCTCATTCCAAATTAATAAAATCAGACGGATACAAAAACTAAAGGAGAATCTCATTCCGAATTATCGCAACGGCCCAAGATCTGCTCAAAGATTATTTTAGGTTCTCTAATAATTTTTGCATCATCTCAAGACCATAAATGGCTGTAGCCAAGTTATCACACTTTAAAAAAAAAATTGACAAATGCTAAATTGATAGATAGGAGGATCTTGTTCCAAAATATTCCGATTTACGAATATCTGTTTATGGCATATCTAAAATTTTGTAATAATTTAGTTATGTCAGCTAAAGACACAGGTTTCGAAATGAATTTTGTCATCTTATCATACATACCATCATAGTAAATTAGTTTGACACAGTGACATTCTTCAGGAGCAGAGGGCCTTGTGAACAGGTGATTCAGGACCTCATAGAATATTCTGAGTTCTGCAGCTCTTTGCACTGGAGTCAGAGCAGCAATCTCTCCAGTCTCCATCTCATGCAGGACTTGGAGTCTGCTGCAGTAGCGAGCACAGGCATAATAAGTCTGTCAAAATGAAAAGTGATGAATCATGTATATAATCATAACAAAATGAGAATATTCACTTTCCACCCCAGACTTCCCACCAATTACGTATTGTGACTGTGTGTTCAATAATTGGAATTCAAAATTTCTCCATGCTGCTCTGTGTAGCCCTGATATTCCCTGTTTCCTAATTATTGTTGGTGAACAAATTGAATTACCTTTAGTCTTACTGAGAAGTATATTAATTAATATTCCCCACTCAGATTGTCTCAGCCAATCACAAGCGAGTATACTTGGATAGTATCCTTGCTGTGTTAAGGCAAAAAAAATGATATATTTGAATCTAAAAAGTTATAATATGGATCCAAAAAAGTTATATTGGATTCGCCACACCATATTTTAACCAAATCACACCAGGCATTGGGCAGTGAGGGAGGACCTCAATGGAAAGACATAGAAAACACTGTTGGTTACAAAAGTTACCTATCGATCATGACTATAAGATTAAGTAAATTTTGCATTGATATCGTAGGTAATAGCACCATGGTAGGGAGTTGAATGACCAAAAGTGCACTTTTTCCGCCCATTTTCAAAGCACATGTCTATGTTAATAAAACACACACTGGCACAGTAGTAATGGTTTACCTATAGTTTTTAAAGTGGCCCTATTTATGAAGAAAATAATACATATAAGATGGTTAGTCCTGCAATATAAAGTAATTTAGAGTAGAATTGGACTAAAAAAAAGCTATATTGGACTCAGCGCAAGCTCCTCGTCCAGTATAGCTTTTCTTCATCCAATTATACTTTATATTGGATCATTCTATATTTGTATATTGTTGCTAAATACATGCGCATTTAGGCTGCTTGGGGGCAAAACTAGAAATGGGAACTTATATCAGCTCATTTCGACAATCCATGTTATTACAGATCTCATATAAGTGTGCCATGTTCTTTTCAACTGCCACAGTGCACATGTGATGTCAGTATGAGCATACTGATGTCACTATGGTATATTTCACAGTTTCAGCTGTGTCACTTGGGACATTCCCTGATCAGATCATTATAAATCCACAAAAACTGCTAAAATGTTGGTCAGCACTGATCATTCTGTTTGATGTTTTGAAAACACCCAAAAGTTTCTAATCCCTGCTAACATGTGGATTTAGTTGTACAAGAAAATATAATTCTTATTTGTGAGCCAGTTGTCCCACAGAAAAAGAATCATGACTAACTTGTTTATGACAGGGATATATTTGGAACTTACTAAAAAAGCTGAAAAGCCACAGGGAGCTGCCCTCATGGAGGAGTTGGACTTTACGTCTTATGATACTTTGATGAATGGCATGAAGCAATTCATTGCCAACCACAGACAAGTGCCCATGGAGCAAGTCAAATTTATCAAATTGATATATTTTCCTGGCAAGAGGGCTGTACAAATTTCGAAAACACCTGATGTGTTTCAAGCCAGGTCAATAAAAGAACCCCAGCTTGGAGTACAATTTGGTAGGTAGAAAATAGTATTAAGTATTATGTAACCTGTAAATGGTTCCATGTGATATGTGAAATTGAACTATGGTACACAGTGTACATTTGCTCCTGCATTATAAGACCCCCTGTTGTAAAATTTATATGACTACCATCCACACCGGCTAAGTAGCATTTTTAGTGCAATTTGCACCCAACTAGAGACCATGGCCCCATGAAAGACCACTTCATGACCGCAGAAAGGGCAGTCTCATAATGCAGGGACCACTGTATTATCAATGTCCACCAATCCAACTGAATAAACCATCATACACAATAACACATATGAAAACAGATCAATCAGTTGTTATTCACACTTAGCCAGTAAGTCTGATTTTTTTGTTATTAGCAGTTGGAATCAACACTTCAGCTGTGGTCTCAAAAGCTCACAGGGAGTGCCAAAATAGTGATGTCAGTATTACCATACTGACATCATCTCTGCACATATTCACATGGGACATGGCACACTTATACGAGATCTGTAATAAAAAAACATTGTGTTGGCTTACTGTTTATGAATTTAATTGCAACAGTGATAAATTCATTTGTGGAAGCATACACATACAATTGCACAATGAGTTCCTTCAGGAATTTTCCTCACAATTAGCATGGATTTTCGCCATACTACCTGAAGTCTTTCGATACACTTATATCCAGAGGTAGCAACAGACCACAATATATAAATATTTGTACTTGAAACAACTCTGATTGGACAATTGATGGTACACTGGTTCAGGCATGCTAGAGCGAAAATGTGCAATCAACTCGTGCAAGTGCCAACTTGGTTGAGTTAACCTATTCAAACAAAAATTCAGTCGTGTGACATTTGAACTTTCTTGTAGGGTTAAAAAGAAAAAAGAAACAAGGTCTGATGTTTTGATTTAAATCTCAGTGATTTGGCAAATTTGAACAACAACAATAACTTCAATTCATATTCAAATTCATATATGACCATGATGGCATAGGGGAGAGTGGGGCACAGTGAGACACTTTTTTTATTTTCAAGTCTGACAAAATGTTGGCAGTAACGAGTTAAATGAGATCAGGTCCACATTATAGATAATGATGTTGGGTATGTTGTCAAGTAGTTTCAGGTTCCTAACTTTTACAGGTTTGGAGAAACTTTGAGTTATGTCCATGCTCGTTTAGTGTCTCACTGTGCCCCGTGGGCGGGGCACAGTGAGACAGCAGGCGGGGCACAGTGAGACAGGGCATCTGCTGCCATAACCGCCAATCATCAGGACCTGCGGAATTGTTCTACAGAAACTACTGCACTCTAATAAAAGCAGCTGACTAGGTGATTTTTTAGGTCTTGTTTTTAGCATGTTTGGAAACTTCATCGCATGGGACACATGCACGACTTATTTAACCTGCCGCACCTGTTACATCCTAATCAAAATTCTTCTTTGATGTTTCCCTGTGGATATTACTCACTAATATCAGTAGTTTATAGCAGGCATTTTGTTTTCATAGTGAATTGTGAGCCATGCATTACATTCAGGTCGTTTCGAGATTATTTTGTGATGTCTCACTGTGCCCCGCCTCAAACTGTCTCACTGTGCCCCACGCAGCTCTGTTTATAAATGTTTTTAATCCTGCGGACCGGATGCCTAGTTGTGAGACATCACAACTAAGACAAATAACCAAGGTTTGAATCCCTGGAAATTGATTTGCATTATACCATTTTTCTTGGGAATTATAACAAAAAGTCATTTAGCAAAATTATTTACTTTTACTGGTTAAAAACCAAAATATTGAAATTCCACTCTTGATATGCTGTGTAGACATTCAGGATATAGGTCAGTCTCTCACTTACTTAATTTTTGTACAATACAAAAAAGGGTTGATCTGTAAACAGCACCAGGTAGATGCTACGGGCTTTGTCTCACTGTGCCCGCCGTCTCACTGTGCCCCACTATCCCCTACTTGCTAACCACTTCGCTTCAGAGCCACATGCCCCTGAGATCACTTGGAGTTGACCAAAATTAATACTACCTATTTTTGACTCAATGAGACAAAGCTCCAATCTCACACGACTGTTTTACAGGTGAAGTTTAACTATATACATGTACATTGTATGCAAGAAATCACAAGTGGTTAAAACAAAGTAGGCTAAACTCTCAAAATGATGATTAATTTCAATTGAAACAAGGTAATTGATGAAGGCACACTTCTAAATGCCCTTCAACTGAAAATCATTCAACTTATTTTCTTTCACATTTTCACATTATAAAATAGGCCTGCACAGATTTCCACCAGCTGCATACAAGGGCTTCTTCTTTCAAAGTAAAAACAACACTACACATAATAGCCTTTTTTCAAATGCACCTATGATCATGAAATTTGGAGATGGGATTGGCAATGACAATCTTGAGAACACTTTCGTGCCATTTCCAGCTTGTGTGAAATAATTATTATTCCTTGACACAATTGGAATTTTTTGAAGACCAAAAGATAGAGGATTTAACCTATTTTTGTCTTCAAAAACGAATCAAATCTCAATACTTTTATGGTTTGTTAGTATTTATCTATTGTCCAGCCTTTATAATCCTGAGATCCCACAACCAGGAAAATCCCCTAATAGGTTTTTTGTAGATGCAAAATGTAACCTTAATCGCCTTAGATAATAGAAAAAATTATTGAAAGATCTTATTGCTTTATGAGAGCTGCATGTAGGTTGGCCTGTGGTATCGGTATGAACTGTAGATTTTGGCTTAAAATAGATTTGCAGCCGGAGCTCCCTTTACCAAACCTAACACATGGTGCAACAACCTGGCAGCACTGTACATTAGACCTGTTCAGAATATGCTTTTGATCAAAATTCATAGCCTACTGCACTGATTCCCATGCTTTTATGTCTGAGAAAGCCAAAAATCACAACCATTTTGATCTGTGACCATGGGAACCTTTGCCTCAAGAGCCCTGAAGTTATGATGTTGATTTCCGTCAAAAACGCCTAAAATTGTAGGTGTGGGGTAATGGTTTTTCTTGTCTATCTCCTCAGGAAATGAAGATACAAGAATCACACTTGCACTATGTGAAAGATAATCAAGTTGCCTTTCAAATGGTACCAAAAATATAAATTTTTATTATAAAGAAGGTACTTTTCCAGAGAAGAAAACATAAAAATTTGTCTTTCATAGGTAAAAAAATGAACAATTTAAATGTTTTTGAACCACCTGAGTGCAGTTATCACATCTAAAATTACAATCTAAGATACTGCAACACTTGTCTGGAAAAAAACAGCATTTTATACATGTACAGCAGGAGAGTGAAAATATAGCAACACCATAACGCATGCTTAGTATCGATAATACAGGAAGTTACGATATTTTATACACATTTTCTACAGTCACTGGCAAGTCCAAGTGTGTGAACACTACATATTAAACAAAACACAGCATGAAGCACACTCAAAACACAATGGAATCCAAATTTATCAGTGTTTCAACACTTATATCCTAGGTACACTGAATAACATACACCTACAGTCAAGAATTGACAGAAAACAACAGATTCAAGGTGAAAGGAAAACACAGTATATTCAAAGTTGCAGATGATTTTGGTTGAAAGTGGAGTCAAAATAATGAGTCAAAATAATGACTGATTTGGTTACAGATATAACCATACTTCAGGAGGTGAGAGATAACCATACCTCAGGAGGTGAGATATCTCACCTCCTGAAGAATGGTTATCACTGTTACCAAATCAGTCATTATTTTGACTCCACTTTCAACCAAAATCATCTGCAACTTTGCACATATACTGTGTTTTTTCAATAACCTTGAATCTGTTGTTTTCTGTCAATTTTCAACTGGCTGACTCCTCCCACAGGCAGTGATGACATGCTTTGCCCTTATTCTGTTATATTAAACCAAGGTGTATTGTTCAAGCTCCCCCTATGGGAAAATGACAGTCGTCGTGTGCGGTCATATTTGCGGAAGTTGCCATAAGTAGTGTTCTTGGGATATCCCATGGCCACCAGGCCTGTTTTGTGGTGGCTGGGAAACAGGCTATAGTATGCTCACCAAAGGGCAGACTGAGGTTCCAATTTAATCAAGAGATGGCTCTGTGGTCTCCTAAATTCTGATTGGCTGTCAAAGGGAATTCCCTTGTGATGTATGCTGATATGGGTGCACACATAGGTAAGATTGGCCAAACAAGGTTTAATGCTAGTCTAAATGCAGTGTAGTGGGTGAAAATCATCTCTAAGTGTAGCTGAGAGACTATTATCTCACAGAACCTACAAGAATGTTGTGAAAGGCTGCTCCTTGAGCAATTTTAATCAATTTTCTATATTTGCACTCCACCAGGCGGCACTTGAACCATACACCTTCCTCTCTATCTCTAGAACTGCTAAGCCATTGTGATCATTCCGCCTGTGCTCCTCCAAGAAATGTCAACATTCAGAGCATCCAATGGTATGAAGTGAGACTCTGCCCAACCAGTTTCAATGAATGGCAATGTAGTTTTGCCTCTTCAAAAAATGTCTTGTTTCTCTGTTCTCATTAATCAGCACTCAGCAGACTATCTTTTCCGTCATGAACTGTTCATATAGGCATGTCCACACACCACAAAACAAATGATAATCTAAATGTAAGAATTATTTTATGAATGTTACTTTTTAAATTGCACAGGTATATATTTTATCTTATTTTGTTGTTAGACCATTCTTCATATATTCTTAATAGTTTTTAAATCTTTATCTTCCTTTTACACAGGGCAATATTGTAAAACGATAATTTTGGATTCAATGTTTTACGCTGAATAAATATGTTTTATAAATAAATAAATCTCGCGGTGAAGCCAGGCATTTTTTCAAGCAAACCCGTTTTTGCACTCATCGAATTGATATTGGACACAGCTCCCCGATCTGGTTGGTCCAGCGTTTTAGTACTTGATGTTCTATATGCTGGACATCAACATACTTTGTCATTCAGTTGAAAATTGGACAGAAATTTCGTTTTCAAAGTGATTTTATACTCAGTCAAGGTAGGAAATAGTGTAGCTGAGTGTGGCATCAAACTGGTGGCCAATTTTGCAACTGCAATGACCAAAAAATCAGGACCAGCACAATCAATTGCTTCAGGTTGTTGAAACATGGAATTCGACAACTTTAAAAAATCTAGGCTGACAATCATGATTCTTGAATACATGTGTGATTCTGTTCCCTCTTAATGACAGTTAATTGCAGCATAAAAACTACACGTTTGAAAAAGTTACTGATGTAAAACAATATTGACTCAGTTGTGCTTGCATGTATAGGCTTACTCTTAATACTTTTGTGTTGTGGGTAGTGTCTAGTGTGTACTTATTGTGGTTTTGCTGCGCATGGATATGTCTGTCAATGTAGTTGATGCTTTGGATTGTCAATAAGTGTTGTAGGATTAGTAAATATGGACTCTGTTGTACTTGGAGATGCTTTGTTTTGTATTGTAAGTTTTAGTGTTCATACACTTGGACTTGCTAGTGTTCGATTGATAAACAATATAATTCCCTGCATTGTAGATACTAAGCATGTGTTGCTATATTTTCACTATCTCGTGCTGTTGATTTAGGTGATGCTCTTATGATCCCAACAAGTGTTTCAGTGTCTTACATTGCCAATTTAAGTGTGAAAACTGCACTTGAGGGGTTCAAAAACACTTAAATTGTCCTTTTTTTCCCCCCGAAACACAAATTTTTATGTTTTCTTCTCTGGAAAAGTACCTTCTTTATAATAAAAATTTATATTTTGGATACCATTTGAAAGGCAATTTGATTATCTTTCACATGGTGCAAGTGTGATTCTTGTATCTTTATTTCCTGAGGAGTTAGACAAGAAAAACCATTACCCCACACTAGACCTGTTCAGAATATGCTTTTGACCAAAATTCATAGCCTACTGCACTGATTCCCATGCTTTTAGGTCTGAGAAAGCCAAAAATCACCACCATTTTGATCTGTGACCA
This sequence comes from Platynereis dumerilii, assembly GCA_026936325.1. NCBI lineage: Eukaryota > Metazoa > Annelida > Polychaeta > Phyllodocida > Nereididae > Platynereis > Platynereis dumerilii. Next base: position 197,124 of record JAPTHN010000242.1, read on the forward strand.
TGGGAACCTTTGCCTCAAGAGCCCTGAAGTTATGATGTTGATTTCCGTCAAAAACGCCTAAAATTGTAGGTGTGGGGTAATGGTTTTTCTTGTCTAACTCCTCAGGAAATAAAGATACAAGAATCACACTTGCACCATGTGAAAGATAATCAAATTGCCTTTCAAATGGTATCCAAAATATAAATTTTTATTATAAAGAAGGTACTTTTCCAGAGAAGAAAACATAAAAATTTGTGTTTCGGGGGGAAAAAAAGGACAATTTAAGTGTTTTTGAACCCCTCAAGTGCAGTTTTCACACTTAAATTGGCAATGTAAGACACTGAAACACTTGTTGGGATCATAAGAGCATCACCTAAATCAACAGCACGAGATAGTGAAAATATAGCAACACATGCTTAGTATCTACAATGCAGGGAATTATATTGTTTATCAATCGAACACTAGCAAGTCCAAGTGTATGAACACTAAAACTTACAATACAAAACAAAGCATCTCCAAGTACAACAGAGTCCATATTTACTAATCCTACAACACTTATTGACAATCCAAAGCATCAACTACATTGACAGACATATCCATGCGCAGCAAAACCACAATAAGTACACACTAGACACTACCCACAACACAAAAGTATTAAGAGTAAGCCTATACATGCAAGCACAACTGAGTCAATATTGTTTTACATCAGTAACTTTTTCAAACGTGTAGTTTTTATGCTGCAATTAACTGTCATTAAGAGGGAACAGAATCACACATGTATTCAAGAATCATGATTGTCAGCCTAGATTTTTTAAAGTTGTCGAATTCCATGTTTCAACAACCTGAAGCAATTGATTGTGCTGGTCCTGATTTTTTGGTCATTGCAGTTGCAAAATTGGCCACCAGTTTGATGCCACACTCAGCTACACTATTTCCTACCTTGACTGAGTATAAAATCACTTTGAAAACGAAATTTCTGTCCAATTTTCAACTGAATGACAAAGTATGTTGATGTCCAGCATATAGAACATCAAGTACTAAAACGCTGGACCAACCAGATCGGGGAGCTGTGTCCAATATCAATTCGATGAGTGCAAAAACGGGTTTGCTTGAAAAAATGCCTGGCTTCACCGCGAGATTTATTTATTTATAAAACATATTTATTCAGCGTAAAACATTGAATCCAAAATTATCGTTTTACAATATTGCCCTGTGTAAAAGGAAGATAAAGATTTAAAAACTATTAAGAATATATGAAGAATGGTCTAACAACAAAATAAGATAAAATATATACCTGTGCAATTTAAAAAGTAACATTCATAAAATAATTCTTACATTTAGATTATCATTTGTTTTGTGGTGTGTGGACATGCCTATATGAACAGTTCATGACGGAAAAGATAGTCTGCTGAGTGCTGATTAATGAGAACAGAGAAACAAGACATTTTTTGAAGAGGCAAAACTACATTGCCATTCATTGAAACTGGTTGGGCAGAGTCTCACTTCATACCATTGGATGCTCTGAATGTTGACATTTCTTGGAGGAGCACAGGCGGAATGATCACAATGGCTTAGCAGTTCTAGAGATAGAGAGGAAGGTGTATGGTTCAAGTGCCGCCTGGTGGAGTGCAAATATAGAAAATTGATTAAAATTGCTCAAGGAGCAGCCTTTCACAACATTCTTGTAGGTTCTGTGAGATAATAGTCTCTCAGCTACACTTAGAGATGATTTTCACCCACTACACTGCATTTAGACTAGCATTAAACCTTGTTTGGCCAATCTTACCTATGTGTGCACCCATATCAGCATACATCACAAGGGAATTCCCTTTGACAGCCAATCAGAATTTAGGAGACCACAGAGCCATCTCTTGATTAAATTGGAACCTCAGTCTGCCCTTTGGTGAGCATACTATAGCCTGTTTCCCAGCCACCACAAAACAGGCCTGGTGGCCATGGGATATCCCAAGAACACTACTTATGGCAACTTCCGCAAATATGACCGCACACGACGACTGTCATTTTCCCATAGGGGGAGCTTGAACAATACACCTTGGTTTAATATAACAGAATAAGGGCAAAGCATGTCATCACTGCCTGTGGGAGGAGTCAGCCAGTTGAAAATTGACAGAAAACAACAGATTCAAGGTTATTGAAAAAACACAGTATATGTGCAAAGTTGCAGATGATTTTGGTTGAAAGTGGAGTCAAAATAATGACTGATTTGGTAACAGTGATAACCATTCTTCAGGAGGTGAGATATCTCACCTCCTGAGGTATGGTTATCTCTCACCTCCTGAAGTATGGTTATATCTGTAACCAAATCAGTCATTATTTTGACTCATTATTTTGACTCCACTTTCAACCAAAATCATCTGCAACTTTGAATATACTGTGTTTTCCTTTCACCTTGAATCTGTTGTTTTCTGTCAATTCTTGACTGTAGGTGTATGTTATTCAGTGTACCTAGGATATAAGTGTTGAAACACTGATAAATTTGGATTCCATTGTGTTTTGAGTGTGCTTCATGCTGTGTTTTGTTTAATATGTAGTGTTCACACACTTGGACTTGCCAGTGACTGTAGAAAATGTGTATAAAATATCGTAACTTCCTGTATTATCGATACTAAGCATGCGTTATGGTGTTGCTATATTTTCACTCTCCTGCTGTACATGTATAAAATGCTGTTTTTTTCCAGACAAGTGTTGCAGTATCTTAGATTGTAATTTTAGATGTGATAACTGCACTCAGGTGGTTCAAAAACATTTAAATTGTTCATTTTTTTACCTATGAAAGACAAATTTTTATGTTTTCTTCTCTGGAAAAGTACCTTCTTTATAATAAAAATTTATATTTTTGGTACCATTTGAAAGGCAACTTGATTATCTTTCACATAGTGCAAGTGTGATTCTTGTATCTTCATTTCCTGAGGAGATAGACAAGAAAAACCATTACCCCACACCTACAATTTTAGGCGTTTTTGACGGAAATCAACATCATAACTTCAGGGCTCTTGAGGCAAAGGTTCCCATGGTCACAGATCAAAATGGTTGTGATTTTTGGCTTTCTCAGACATAAAAGCATGGGAATCAGTGCAGTAGGCTATGAATTTTGATCAAAAGCATATTCTGAACAGGTCTAACTGTACATGCTGGACATGACTTCCTTTTTGATCAAAACATTGGCTTGGAGAAAGCGCATGTTTCAGAAAAAGTCAACTCATATAAAATCAAATTGCTGTCAGCTATGGAAAACCACTGGGAACCGTGTATGTAGTCATTGTGGACCTAATCTATGAGAAGTGTAACCTTGGAACATCTTTGATATTTGACTAACATCCTCCAAACTTTCAATGTGAGTTGGCAAGAAATTATTTGTTGACGTAACCATAGCAGAATTTTCTCTTACCTTTCTTGTCAATAAGTATCCTAGGATTTGTCCCGTTAGCCATTCCAAATAATAGATATCCCATGAAATATAAATATAGTCCGTGAACAATTCCATGCAAATAAACGGATGCTCAAATGTTTCAATTATCTTTTCTTGGGCAAAAAGTCCCTGGCTCAGTCATATATTCTTATGCTCTGACAGTGTTTTGAGGGGAACTGTTACGAAATAGCAAGCTGGATTATCTTGTTTAGCATTGTTTCGCATTGACTGTTTGTTGTAATCACCTGTTTCGAACCTCAGTTCAGTGGAGTGCACAAAGTCAACTGTGAATTTCATATGTGTGGTTGTGGGACCATGCTTACAGTCTTGTGAGATTCAGCCTTTTCTTAATTACAAGTGCAGGTGGTCAAATTTCAATGATTTGTGCAAATCATTCCATTGCCATTGCAGAGCTCTTTGAACAGATGGACTGATTCATCTCTAGTGATTTCCATAAATTGCTCTGAATTTCTCTGTGAATGTAATTGATTTTGCTTTGGTAATTGAGGAGTTAAACATGAAACTTGACCTTTTTCATGAAGAATTGCCCCCAAGAATTGCTGAAATAATAGCAATCAAAAGTTACCACTAAGAATTGCCACCGAGAATAGCAATTAAAAATTGCCACTAAGAATTTCAGTCAAGAAAAGCTATAAAATATTGAATCGAGATGAGGGAAAATGAGCAGGAACTGGTATATACAGGACCCGATGTGGTCCAGTGAACTCATGGCGCCGAGAACCCTAATTGGTTCAATTGGATTACTTAACAGGAATAACGAAGAATTCAGCGGGAGCCGATCGAGGAGGGAGGAAGTGACTTCAGCCATCTTACCCTGGTAAGAGACAACTGAGAAATAGCCAACAAGAATAGCAATCAAATATTGCCACTAAGAATTGTCACCAAGATTAGCAATCGATGGCGGCCACTAAGAATTGCCACCAAGCACTTCCATCGAGACTTGCCACAAAACTTATTCATATCATTCAACATTGTCATTTCTAGCAGGAGAATTTCAAGTGCTTGCATTCCGCTGTTGTAAGACATAAATGATGTGACGTACCTTCCGACCTATCCCATTCACATTAGGATGCACTATGCGTATGGTCAATTATACTTTGGAAAAAAAAAATCCAATGTGAAAAAACAAGGTCACTGACAAACAGGAAATTGCACTTGCATGATTTGTGACATAATATGATAGGTTCAATACTGTCTGCAGTAGTCAGCCTGCAAGGTGGATCATACCACTGCAAATATAAAAATTACAGGCTTATGGCATTCTCTGGCATATGTGCGATTTAGGATCTTTTGGAAACAACCACCCCCCCCCCCCCAATAAAAAATCCTGAATTTGATGACCCATTGACGCTGTGGCTTGGTCAGATGAATTTCACACAGTGACAGGAAAATATGCCGAATGTGCTAATGGGCTTACATGTGTGGCAGCACTGTGGCTGTCAACAATAAATCATAGTGGGCCTATATGCCTTCTCAAATTTTAATCTCACAAGTTTGAAAATCTCTGTAGCCCAGCTCTTGTGGTATGCCAGTGAAATACCTAAACCAATGCAAGGTTCACAGTCTGATGACTCATATGGTTTCTGAATATTGCGAAGTGTCTCTCCTAATTCTCCTGCAGCTACATGGCCAATTGTGCAGCGCACGTAATACGTACGTAGCTCTTTCTTGTGAATTTTGTAAGTAAATTGGTTGTTTTCACGTATGAAATACGCACGAAAATTCACGTACGTAAAACATACATACATTTTTGTACGGATTTCATACATGTTAAGTTAGTTTTTGGGCTATATCTCAACTTATTTGTTGATTTTTTTTAGATACATGTAGGCCAATGCAAGGTATAAGGGCCATTCTCAAATTTCGGGACAAAGGGTATAGCAAAAATGTCCTGTAACGGAGGGGACAATGTGGTAACGGAGGGGAATTTTGATGTAAAAAATTGACTGCAGGAACAACAATAAAAGGAAAAACAATAAAATATTAGTGTTACTATAATTTTCAGAAGTACTTCATCTCATATCAGTAGATATTTTGGTCCAAATGTCGATTTCTTATTTTGATCTGGTAACGGAGTGGACGGTAAGTTAGGGGAACAATTGTTTGCTTTTCGTTCATTACTGCTTTTTATTTTGGAGATAAGATAAAACAATTGCAGACTATTAAAAGCTGTCACACTCAGCAATACATACATGAAATCACTCTTTAAAACTATCATTTGGTAAGTTTGGAAATGAAGGAAACGGAGGGGACATTTTGTTGAGACCAAAAACATTTTTCTATGAATATTTTGTCTTAATTTATTGAATACATGTTTTATGAAGTCTGCAAGGCAGTGGTACTATTGCGCACATGCGTCTGATGATATTCATTGAAAATAGCTCATAAAAAAGAATAACGAACCGAGCTATGGCAAGTAACGGAGTGGACAAAAAAATTGACATAAATTAGTGGCACGTTTATTGTATCAATTTAATCAATGAAATAAGACCAAAAAAAATTTGAATGTGAATTAAATATTAAGTTATATTCTCATGAATTGTGCAAAGAAACTTTGAATATAATGGTACATTAGGAGGAAAATAAACACTTGATTTTGTCATGTCAGGTCCAGTGACAGGGAAAAGCCATTGATTTTGCACGAATTCCTGTACATAATGCACAAAAAAAAGGTCTAATGAATGACTTTTTTTTCCAAATGCAGTGGTCCTAAATAGAAATATGAATAACAGATGCAGAGTGATGCTTCAGATATTAATCGCATTCAAATTAATGTCAGGGAGCTAGAGTGACGCAAATTGTCCCGAAATTTGAGAATGACCCATAAACTTAAACCATTTATGATAACCATATTGCATTAAAATGGCCAAAGTAACTGAAAAGTACCTGTAAGAAATTTTTATTAATTCGTACGAAATCGTACGAAAATGTACGTACGTACTACGGATCGGCTCTTTTTTGTGAGTTTCGTACGTAGAACTGACGTATGTTATTCATACGCTGCACAATTGCTAGTGTATACCTAACAATTGCAAAGATATTGTTGCCACCAAGAAAAAAAAACCATTATAACAAAAATGTTTTTTTTTGTCTCAGCAACACATTTCTGTATTGCAAGCTTATCATAAGATGAAAAGATGTACCAAGTACATTCTGACTTCATAGCACCCACCACAGATCATAATATTATTACAGAATCATGTTGCTCCCAAGAAAATAGTTATTATAACAAATATATTATAGTTTAGCATCTGCATATACAGGGTGAGCCAAAAAAAAGTGGACACTTCTGTAAATGAACTTTAGCAATGCACACTGCAGCTGAAAAGTACACAATCTTCATGAAATTACATACAGAGATGAACCTACATATTGATAAAACACTGCTGAAGTTATGTTGCCCTAGTAGCAAAACTGACCTCACAGTGACCCTTAATATTACCTATATCATTGAAATTGATGTCCTTTGAAGTTTTTGTCTGTTTCTTGCATAACAATTTTTTAAAAAGTCAGCTAATAGGATAAATGTCTGAAAGGTAATGCCATCTCTATATGCCATTCTGATTTAGTCATATTGCTGGTAGTCAAGGCTTGACGAGAACAGATTACGTCTGATCGAAATTTACCACAATTTTGACTGACCAGGTTTGAGATCCTGTGCATGGGTTTAAACTGGACGGAACGTATATTTGTGTTCAGAACATAGTTTGTGCACCTCTAGCTGTGATTTGATGTATTATTCATCCAGGTTTACAATATATTTTATCAGCTCCTTTAGGTATAATGAAATATATGGCTGTCTGTCAACCACCAGGTTAGTGATTGCCCAAATTCCATTACTACATTGTACATGGTCCTGAAACAAAATTTTTTGGTTTTTATAGTATGTCAACAACATTTTCTGTCAATATCGTGACAATGCTTGGATTAAAGCATCCTCAGTGATTATCTACGCAAGGAGAGATTGGCGGCACACAATGACCCATCAAGTCCTCACATCTCCATTTCATATGCCACAATTTCAAAGTAAGACATAAAGCAATTCATTCTTAAGGAACAAGGCGTATGTTAGGCCTCCATACTTTATTTTAAGACACATTTTGGTTTTACTTTTGAAATATTTCCTGCTAATATGAAATAATCTCTCCAAGACCTGGCATATTATGCTTTACGTGACCATTTGACATTATTCTAAGGGGTTCTGATGTTTGCAGGATCACATTTTCCTGTGTCAAGCTTCTTTACATACCAGTAAACAGATTAAATCAGTTTTTTACATCTCAGACCACTCATATAGATATTTTCAACAGCCTTATTCGTGCATCCTCTTCCACCCGGCACAGCAAAAATCAGGGACAACTCATACTTTGTTATAGTGGAAAGGCTATGCAGGTGTGTCTGTCGTTTTGCCCTTCAAACGCAATGTGTTGATGATTACCGACAAAATGAGCCATAAATCAAAGTGCTGTGTCAAAAATTGATTGCTTTATGACCACTTAAAAAAGTGTCCACTTTTTTTTGGCTCACCCTGTACATTTATAACAAGCTTTTTTTTTAGAAAAAAATGAAAGATATATCAAGCAAATCTTAATTGCAGAACACTCATCTCTGCTGAACCATCCAGATAGAGCACATATGCAGAATGCTGCACTTTCATAGGTAGTAAGATGACCAAATTAGAAGTTGTGAACAAATTAATAACTTTTCAATTTTTGAAAGTCAATTTAATTTACTCCTTTGTTATATAGTATTTGTGGGGAGTTCTTAAAGAAGCCGTACCTATGCCAGATGTTCAGGATTTTGATTATTAATACAAAGACGCAGATACTTTATATGTTTTTGTGGTGGGTAAAAAATCTTGGCTTTTGTTTTGTTTATGTTCAATTTGTTATATTAATTTGTTCAATTTTAACCAGGTTGATATGGACTGTAGTTTGTCTATTGTCTAGATAGTTCTTTAGGTATGTGATACCATAATACTGTAGTTTATCTATCAAGAATGATTCAAGATTGTATGATCAATTGTATCAATGGCCTTACTAAGATCCATATGATTTTTGATTGTTTTTTTTTTTTTTATAGATTGAATATTTTATTCTAACAGCAGTTCTAGAGTAGCATGCTCTGTTGAATGTGCAGTACGGAAACCATATCGACTGAGGTAAAGTGATTTGTATCATAAAATATTCATAAAGTTGATGCATGACTCTCTCAAATGTTTTTGAAATGCTGGTAATATTGACATGGGTCGGTAATTTTGGAAATTGTACTTCTCTTTTTTTGTATACATTCGTAATATGACCATGAGAAATGTTGTGAAAAAAAAGGTTAAAATTATTTAGGTAAATTTTCTCCTCTAGTATAAATATATCCTGAATATTGCTCAGTTCTGCATATAATGAGAATTACATCCACAATACAAATAACTGGAAATTGCTGTTTTATTATATTAATAAGCATATCTCCCAAGAAGCATTTCAAGTTCAGCATGCACTGGTTGCTCAACACTGTAAAATGCGAAATGTTTGGTTAGCTTAAATAAATGAGTGAGTTGATTTGCAGAATTCCTCTAAGATGAAATAGCTTGTTTTTTTAAGTTATGTTAATATGTCTGATGTCACAACTTAAAGTTAGTCTTGAAATAAACAATTTCTCGTGTTGGGCATTTCTTAATATGTTGTAGCTTGGACATTTGAAGATATAAAATATTGGAAACAAACAATTTCTGTCTGTGTCACTGTGAAATAAATAACTTCCTGTTGAGGAAACCCCCCCCCCCCAATTATCTTATGGTTCATCCCGTCACCTGAAATATTCATGACCTGATATGCTTAAGAAATATCATTCTATTATCATAAATTATGACAATGTTCATACTTATCCAAGGATAAAAGGATGGATAAATAAGATTGTTATTTACAAAGGAAAGTCTTTTATTATTCTATCATGAAACAGGGATGAAAAATATAGGAAGAAAAACAAAAATCGAAATGAACATATAAATGAATAGTAAATGATGTCAATAGAGATGATAGTGTTTTTAGAATGAGTTACAGAATGAATAATTCGACTAATTTTATAAGTCAAATAACAGGTCAGCTTATATACTTGCAATGATAAAGAATATGATTACCGCTGGACCAGCTGAAATCTTATAGATGAAAATTCTGTATTCGTGATTGTCCAACTCCCCAATATGTTCAATGCTTTCCTTCTCAGCATTATTCACATAATAGTGTCTGAAATGATAAAAAATTATTCTGAAATTTTTGCAACAAAATACAAAATTAGGTTCCTCCTGCATGTTATTTATGGGAAATATAGATAGAGATTCAACCTGTAATCAATATTGACTTTGATGACTGGCAACTTATTAATAAGCAGAGATATGTGATCATCATTATTAATACCGAGATACATGTATGTGTTCATCATATTGGACATCAGAGAACAGGAGCAGTACAAAAAACATTGTCTTGTTGTTCTCTGCGACATCAATTCCATTATGTTCTGCAAGAAGTGGAATCTTACCAGAGAATAATACATTTCTTAGGAACCTCCCATAAAATGGTGATCATTGTTTCGATAACCCCATTTAAATGGAGATCATTGTTTGGATCACCCCTTCCTCCAACCCATCTGATCCCATCTGAGGTTCCGTTACATCCATCCTGCCTACAAGCTTTACAAATCACAGCTAATCATGCACCATTCACCTCATTATTGTGTCACTTTGTGTCCTGAAATATTAAAATGAGGACATTTTTTTTCAAAGCTGAGTGAGCGTACTGAATAGTGTTTTGTTTCAACATCATAGCAACAAAAATTTTCTAAGTCAGTCAAAAATCACATTGACCAATACTACCTATTATACAATATTTGAATTTTAACATTTGGGACTAGTTTAAGGCGTCAGGGCTGCAAAAATTTGAGTTGAAATTAGGTTTGGCTGAAAATATCACATCTCCAATGTTGAATATCTCAACATAGAGACTATTCAGGAAGATTATTTTCTGTCATATTGTAACTAGAACATCAAATTAGGATTCAATCAATAACTATTGACCGTATGATATTTTTTAAGACATTGAACATGTTTTTGAATATATCACTTCTTTCAAACTTTATCAGTGGCCATTCAAATTAAAGTATGTGAACTTAGCAGGGATATCACAAGCTTTTCCCAATGTCTAGACAAAGGTGATCCAGTACTGAACAGACAATGTCAATACTTATAAAACTTTAGAAACACTCAAGCGCAGACAAAAGCCGAGCAAGAGTCTTTTCTTTATTTATCATTAGTTTTATTATGACTGACGAGACTAGGCTATCAGGATTTGACATGAGACTCACAGTCTAGAATTTGTTCGAAAGGGCCATTGTCCCACACCCCAACTATAGGATGAGGGAATACAACAGTGGCGGCTCCAGGATTTTTTTGTTGGGGGGTCTGAGGGGGGCTTCACCATTATTTGGCGGGGCTACCAAAAACTAGCAAAACCTGTTGTCGATGCGCGTTTTTAAGCCGGCGCACTTTGAGCCAGCGCACTTTAAGCCGGCGCACTTTAAAAGCTGGCACATTTCAACAGATTCGATACCCCCCCAAAAGTACTTTTATCAAAGTTACTTTGGACTGTTTACAGTGGTGGCTCCAGGTTTTTTTTGTTGAGGGGGCTGAGGGGTGGCTTCTCCATTATTTGGCGGGGCTACCAAAAACTACCAAAACCTGTTGTCAATGCGCGTTTTTAAGCCGGTGCACTTTAAGCCAGCGCACTTTAAGCCGGCGCACTTTAAAAGCTGGCACATTTCAACAGATTCAATACCCCCCCAAAAATACTTTTATCAAAGTTACTGTGGACTGGTTATCATAGTCATAGCAGTCCCTGAGTATGAAAACACTTTGTTTTGCCTTATCCCAAAACAAATTGGAAGGTCTTCACTTGGCACTCAAAACATTCATTTGCATGTGGTTTTTCTTCACAGTTTAACTGGGCAATGCTAAAACTTTGCTTGAAGAACTACAGTGTGTTGTTTGCTCATTATTTTATATGGACAGTTATAATTTATCATTTTCTGTTCTAATTTGCTGCAAGGACATCAATAACCTTGTCCATGAGACACTTCATATTTGGCTCTCCTTCTGCTGGTTGAAATTACAGCAAGATTGTCCATTACCAATGGATTACACAGTGTAATGTGGAGAAAACTGCCTCATGACAAGTGGGATTCACATACATGCAAAGTTTCACGGTACAAACTAGTGTACAGATAGCAAAGAATGCTTCTTTTTAAGGCTTAAAAATGACACACAGCCAAAGAGAAATTGTGATTTCTAGACCTTTTTTTATATATTTTGTGCAATAAGTTGTAAAAGTCAGTATGAATAAGCACTTAAAAGTATCTCTGGGACCTATACAAGAAGTCATGCGCTAGGAGTATAGTTCAAGAGCAAGAACTATGATCGGGCTCAACCCTGTAATTAGATGCTGTGTTGGCATGGCTTTATCTTTCGAGGAAGAAGTGATGGCTCAAATTTAGAGCAGATATTCCAAATAATTAATTTTTTAGATTCACACTGTACCACACAGTCCCTTTCATTGGATTGCCAGTCAACTAGGTAACAGACAACTAGGCTACAACACTACCAACTGAGCGACAACCAACTAGGGGAAATACCACTACCTTGACAGTTACACTCACTGGTAACAGTCATGCCACTACCAGCTAGGCTACACTTTTTGGACAACTAGGTGACAACAGATACCCCCCATATACCATTCAGGTGACGCATATTTTTATTGGGGATACCAACCAGGTGACAGATCACCTTCAATGGTGGTCAATTAGGAAATATACCGTCACCCAGTTGGAAGTGCTGTGTAAATTTGTGTCACCAAGTAGGAACTGCTTGTCACCTAGTTTGGCTGGTATGAGATTTCCAAATTTCTGGTCACCTAGCTGGTACTAACAGGTGTCACCAAGCTGGTTTGTCGCCTAGTTGACCGTACAGCCTTTCATTGGTTTGTAATTGCAAGTACAATGTTGGCATAGCCCCTCCTAGACCACTGCCACTGGCATTTTGAAGAAAATATGCCGCAACGCCCGCCCGCAAATGTCGGAAAATGCTCGGGCCCCCTGAGACAACCAAGTCTAGATCAACCACAGGTTCGTTCTCGCGGAACGTACATGTGTCTTTTTTTTGATACATTATTTACAGGGACTTTATTTTTCTGTATAAGAACATTTTTTTTTTGGTTTGGGGGGCTAAGGGGGGCTTCAGGCTTTTTTGGGGGGCTTCAGCCCCCCCCCCCTCCCCCATGGAGCCACCACTGGAATACAATATTCTAAAGGTGAGAACTTGGAGCACATACGTCTGATTTTTCTAGAAGCTCTGAGGTCGTCATAGTGGGACATTTTGGTTATTTGCCCGATTTGACCTGGAATGGGCAGACCATGGATGGTGATTGGTGAGTATTGGAAATAAATGACCGGACCCTGCATGGTGAATGGTGAGTATTGAGAATAATCTGACCGGACCCTCCATGGCGATTGGTGAGTATTGGCTATAACTGAGCAGTTCCGGCATGGTCATTGGTGAGTGTTGGATACAACTGACGGCACCCTCCCTGGTGATTTGTGAGTATTGGATATTACTAAATAGCCCCTGTATGGTGTTAGGTGAGTGTTAGATGTTACTGAACGATCCTGCATGCTGCTTGGTGATTATTAGATATATCTGAATGCAAATAAACACCTTCAGACACAGCTGTGATTGTAATTTAAGACAGATGTTTTTTTTACTTGTGTGCAATGATGCCATCGTTGTCACCATGGAATTCTCTTGACAGCTATGCAATCACAGACCAAGATAGGAGGATATTCACTGTGATTGGTGATACATCACCCACATCAGATATAGGTAAACACCTTGGGGTGCATACTACTTTTGTTGATTACAATATTCAGCTACAAATTTGATGAGAGACCTGCACTCTGATTGATGTCCAGAAAATGCAATCAGCTGGAATCATTAGCTTTTCTTCTTTAGAAACATAACTTGAGAAAAAAGGTGACAAAGCTTCAAAATCAGCTGATCGAGCTGCATGCTTTTTTTAGTACTGTTACACTGGCTACATGTAATAGGTCTACCTTCACTAATGAATTAGTAATGATATGACAGATCTGTTTTGTTTTTTTTCATTAAAAATCAAGAATCGCACATTTTGACTTTCATAAAATAACAGGATAATGCCATATATCATTTCACCAAATTTGTGAAAATTTTCCCACCTGACAAGTTCAGAATGCCTTGAAAATTTACCGCAATGGAAGTTTCCCATCAGAAAGCAGAAATTCAAGGAAATACAGTGATATCTTCAGAACTGGTAGTTTATCAGAAAAACAACTATGATAAAAAGCAGCAGAAGACCTGACCTATGAAGAGCAGTTTTGCAAAACTTGTAATTGGAAAACCTTTTTTCATGTAGTCCAGGTGTTACCGTGCACTTTTGCAGCCATGCCAGTGCATTTACCTCCATTTCACAGCCTGTCCAATAAAGCAGAAAATGTCTGTCTGATCACAGCTTTTTCTGATGGTTGTTAAAAATTGCCAAGCATTTGGCAGTGGACTATTTTCATGTCCATACAAACTAAATTCCAGGCTTTTTCAGGCCTTTTTGTTCATTTCTCTAAGATTTCAAGGCCCGCAAATTTATAAACCAACTTTTTTTGTGCATAATTACTATGTTCACATGGTACACGAGAAACTTTGGAAATAAAAGGATTTATGCTGGGTTCAAGTTCACCATAATGAGGAGCCTCACTAAAAATATTTCCCACCATGATGACAGCACTGATGATGTTACCAGCTGCTGTGGCATTATGATCTGCTTCTGTCATGTCAGCAGTGCACGATTCTTCTGTGTCAAGGCCTTCTCCGTGCAAGTTACTGCTGCTTAGAATGCAAAGAAACACCAATCCGTGGAACCATTCATAGAAATGGTAAGTGGATTAGTAGGCCTATACCCAAAATAATGGTGCGAAGAGTAAACAGGTCTAGCTCTTTCATAAGCATAGCCTACTGCTGCAGAAGATCTCAGTGCAGTGCACACAGAATGGGCGGTTTATAGTTCATGTGTAGATGGATGCCCAGGGGCTGTTCCTCCAACCTTTGCGTTCACTGGATCGGTCATGAGGCAGATTCCAACATGCCAGGCAAATTAGATTGTGACCCAGTTACGTGACACCTGTCCGCATCGTGGAGATGACATTGTTTAAAATAGCTTCAAATTGTACAATTCATGCATTCACACACAAAATGATGAATCAAGAGACACAATGTAAATCTGTAGATATGTTTGTTGGAGTTATTTACTGTTCATGGCGCTGTTTTTACTTTGATTTTAACAATTTGAAGGCTCACATCACTTGTTTTATTGACTGAACATCTTGCTTGTTTTGTATCAAGTCAATAGCATGTTATAACTGTCTTTGTCAATCGAAAATCACTAATTTTAATTTTTTGACAGCCCTGAGCACATGGCTGCTGCCAAAAATATTCCGTAGTGGGGGCAGCGATGGAAGGAGGCACGAGAGGAAGCGCTGCAATAGCATGTATGGATGCATGTATTGCTGTGTCTGATCTATATCCTGGGGTTAATATTTCTTCTAAACTGGTTATTTGAAAAGTAATAATCTGAAACCGAATTGGTGGTTTATAGAATCATGTTCATATTTGGATGGATGCATGTACTACTGTGTCTCAGTCTGGTGAAAATGAGAACTGCATGCTGCTGCCACCTGGCACAAAAGTTGATTTTGTATGCTACATCATTGCTGTCCTAAGAAATAGTTCCAATTTCATTGCACATTCACAAAATTTCTATTCAACATTGATGTATACCAGAGTCAGACTCGGCAATCACATTCTCCAAGGAAGTGGACAAGGCCATCAGCACACTCAGAAACAGCCCTGGTGTCTTCCAGACAAAATTGTGAGTGTTCCTCTGGTTGAAATGATGTGGACGCTTGCTAGGAGCTCGTGGAATAGCACACTAATCACTAGGTGGCAACACAAGACAGCATATGTTCTGATCTGTGGCAATGCAAGAGCAGTCCACTTGTAGACAGGCTGTGTCTCATCTATATCCTGGGGTTAATATTTCTTTTAAACAGGTTATTTGAAAAGTAATAACCTTGGACAGAATGGGTGGTTTATAGAATCATGTTCATGTTTGGATGGGTGCATGTACTGCTGTGTTTCATCTATATCACCGACCTGCCCATATCAATCAATTAAAAATTACTGGGTATGGTGAAAATAGGCTGTTTTTAAATTTTTTTTTTAAATGGTTTTTTAGTTATCCCGCAGTTAAGTTATGCAAAGAAGTTGAGTGGATGATCTGCTTGGATTTATCCTTATTGGAAGTATCTTGGATTCATAGGAACATCAAATGTAACAATTTGTTGGGTTTGCCAGTTGCTGCTTTTTGTCGCTCTGTTTTGCATGAAGTCGGGAACAAGCCAAAATACGACTACCCTAGCATGAAGGATGAATCAGCCCCTACTTGCTGTCTTAAAATACACAGAAAATATTCCCATTTTATTATGGGTTGTTTGTTGCTACTGACAAGCCTTCCTTGGTAGCCAGTGGCAGCTACAATGAGACTGATAAGGGGAACATTATGTAGACAATGCTTAAGATTGATATAATTTCCCGATTGATGTTGGAAGGGGGGGGGGGCAGGGCCAGTTGGTGAACGAAGCCAAAGGCAGTTGTCTGCCATTTTCCTTGTGGACAAGTCTCAGAGTCTTTTGCTTCTTTGTTGATCACTTGGAATTGGCTGAAAGATCTGTGACATTGCAATGAGTCCCTAGATGTGCCCACAAGTGGTTTGCCTCTTCTGGTTTGTGACATCTCTGATGTAGGAGTCTTTTCAGTGGATACAAAGCCAGTTGAGGTGTTTCAGGCAGTGGAGCGTACTTGCTGTGGTGGACAAACAGTATAAACAAAGGTATCAGTCTTAGCCTCCTCGTTTATAAAGGCTCCAGTACCTATTCCTTCTCTCAACTTGTGCTGCATCACAACACTAGGCTGTGTTGAACATGGCAAATAGCAGCTACAGGGATAAGTGATCAAGTTCTGATCCTAAAGAAAAATTCTATTAGGTCTGAATTAAGGAGTATATATATATATATTCAAAACACGGAGGAGATGCAACACTAATCAAAAGCGTGATTCTGTGAAAGGACTTCTTCTGCAGGTATCAGTTTTTGATTTGTTTTGATTTGATTTGATTTTAATTTCTTAGTCATTAACCAACATGCGGCTTATGAAATTTGTGGTGAGCCTTCCACCTATGATACAGCTCAGGGCAGCTGCAGTGCAGTGCCCACAGGCAGAGGATACCGGAACATTGCCCAAGGTTCCCATGCCTCCTTGTTTATGAAGGCTCTACCTACTACACTCTAAACATTTGGTTTTCACTTTGACTAGTTTATGACTACTTTATGGTAGTAATGGTTGCAAAAATTTGGTACTGACTTCCTGGAAAGTCATTTTGACTATTCTGTCATAATGAAAATGACTATGTTGACTTTGTAAGTGTTTGAAAGGTGGTCAATTTGATTACCATCTGGCAGCTCTGATTACCAGAGTGGTACAGCTTACTAATCCAATATTTGTCACATTGACAACCTTTCAGTAATTTTGACTCAAGGAGTTGTTGGTTTAGGCACCAGGAATAACCACTTAGCGGGGCAGATTTGTCATGAATAGGGGAGTAATAGTGCATTTATACATAAAAGCATGAAACTTGGCACACATTTCAAAAACATCTTAAAGAAAAGATTTAGATAGGGAGCCACTTCAGATTTGACCTGGTTGAAACATGGCAGCCATTTTCCAAAATGGCGGCTAATTTTCTTATTTTCCTGCTTTCTGTGAAGTGCCTATAGTATTAAAGTATCGAAACAGTGCTCATTACTCCTTCTACAGATCTAAAAAACATTTTCAATTGATTTCTGGATTAAACTGACGAATTTTAGGGTAGTCAGGGTCCGTTTTGTTAGAACTGTTGAAGAAAATGTGTCATTTTTGCGGTTTCCCATAGTCTCATGGAATCTCAAAAAATTTTTTAAACAGACTACATATTTCAATTCCTTGTAAGAAGAGCTTTCAAATGAATGGTCGCATCAATAGTTTCTGTGAATTTTTTGTCAAAATTAAAGAAACAACAAAATTTTCAAAAATCATTTTATTTTCCTTTTTTTCCATTTTCGCGCCAAGTTTATAAAACCCATTGATGCCACCATTCATTTGAAAGCTCTTTTTACAAGGAATTCAAATATGTAATTTATTTTGAAATTTATTGAGAATTTGAGTAACCATCCGTAACCGCGAAATCCAGTGTTTGAATCAATATTTCTGACAAATGGACTCCAACAAGACTGAAAATAGACCAAGGCTACCAAAAAATGTTATAGTAATGTACTGAATACTTAGAGAAGCAATAAAAAACAATATTTACATGTATTCTATTTGGAGGAACTGCTCAGAAAGCATTAAAATAGAAGAATTTACCGCCATTTTGGAAAATGGCTGCCAGTAGCCACCTAAGCTAAATCTGAAGTGGCTCCCTATCCAAATATGTTTGTATAGATGTTTTTTAAGTGTGCGCCAAGTTTCATGCTTCTATGTATAAATGCACTATTTTTTTACATACCTGCCCCGCTACACTCTAGAGTTGTCATCTTCACCACCCTGTGTTTAGAGTGTACTTCTCTCAACTTGTGCTGCACCAAACCACTAGGCTGTGTTGAAAATGAAAAAATAGCAGCTACATTGGCTGCAGGAATAAGTGATCAAGTTCTGATCTTAAAGAAAAATTCTGTTAGGTCTTAATTAAGGAGTATAATTCAAAACACGGAGGAGATGCAACACTAATAAAAAGTGTGATTCTGTGAAAGGACTTCCTCCTGCTGCACTGCATTCTAGACAACTTGTTCTGGCACATCACAGATCATATTGTCATAGGTTGCTATGGTGTCATATATCGTGACGTCACCTGGTGTGAATCCTGCACCAATCACAGAGCAGTAAAATGTAAACAAGAAGCAGCTACATATTGTAGCGTATGAAATGAGAAATCTTGAAGCCTTGTTGCACCTTCTACAGTACATCCAAGCGCATGGGATTTTCGTTATTCAAAATTGTATTATTGATGCTTCATAATTTTTTTTCAAACAAATTAGATTTTCCCTTCCTCGTCTAACTGCCCTTGTTTCTTCAAGCACCCTTGAATTCACAAGAGTGACAGCTTTTCAATATTGGCATATTTGGTGCAAGCAATTCATGTTAGGAGGACTCATATCCCTGCTGTCATTCAGCAACAACATGGATAAAACTTCCAGGTCAGCACTTAAACCTTAGACACATTATATACAGAAAACTACACTGTGCAAAATTCATAATGAGGGAACCATGAACAACAAAGTTAAGAAGCTCTAAAATGTGCAAATCGGTTTACAAGTATCTGCACTCCTGGGTGTTTGATAGGAATTCAAAGTTCTTCCCTGACATTTAAAGTCACCATGAATCAGTTTAATCCATGTGCAGAAGCGATCTCCAAGGTCCTCGTAACTGAGCTGTTCCTAAATTGTGGAATTTCAGTGTATTTGGCTACAGCTGCATTTCTCACTATGAGTATGATCTCTGTAATTTGTGAACTGGTATACATTTTTTAGTATCACCAAAAGTCACAGAAGGCCAAATCTGGTAAATCAGGCAGATGAAGTTGTGTTTGAATCCCAATTTTCTTCAGCACTTCCTCTTGGCAGTAGATTGTTTAAGCTGAACCATTTCAAGAGCTGTGGGGCCACTAATGGAAAAAGTCTTTGGCTATTGCCTCAGCTGATCAGGTTGAAATATAAAGAAATGTTAATAATGTACTGGAGGATATCTTGAAACACTACCAGCCTATCAAGAAACACATTTTCCTGCAATCATTTGTTATATTACTGTGAATTCTGTCACTATAAACAAAACTAATTTGCCGAATTTTGTTCAAGAAATTGAGCAGGGCTGGGTCCACAGACCTTCCGTATCCATGGTAACAGAAAAGTAACTTAAACACCTCTAACAGTTTTGATTGTTTCTATTTGAAAAAAAAAATAGATAGTTAAATACCTGAAGTTAATTCTGTGAAAATTTCAATCAGCTACTTCAAATAGAAAGGTCTGCCAAAAAAAATCGGTCAGAACTTTTGGGATGCACCTCGTACAGGTCAAAAGATTAAACAAAAAGAGTTTGGACATCAGAATTCCAGACATTTTATTTTGGCAGTAAGTTTTTGGCTGATAATTAAAAACGTACCTTACTCTTGACAAAAATACTTGTCTCTTCCTGTTCCTGACACCTTGACCAAACAGTTTCATAAACATTTGGAAGTATTGGCATGTTGTAGTCCTGATTTTGTAGTCACATTAGAATAACATTGCTGTCAACACAGCTCAAGAAGCCATTTTCTTCTACTGCTTCTATTGTTGTGACGTCACCTTTGTTTCAGTGATGTCATAGAGCCAACAATGCTGATGACGTCACAACAGAAGGCTAAAAATAGCTCTAAAAGTGCTGAAGAACAGCAGTAATTTATCATTGTGAGTGCCTGCACGATGGAGTTGGGGGGCCAGAGGACATAAATTTAGTCTACATCATGCTTGGTCATTGTGTACTCACCCTGATAAATCAAAAATTAAACCTCAGACTTAATCATGTATTCTTACATTGGATAAAAACTTACTGCCAAAATAAAATGTCTTGACTTTAGTCACCAAGGTGACATAAAAACGAAAGTGATGACAACATTTTCCACCAAATTGTGTAGAAGCCCTATAGATGAAAATTTATTAATACACTGAGCCATTTTGACACCTCTTTCAAGGTGATAATTCCAATAGTCTGTGTTGCCCACTTATCGTCTCATGTTTGAGCGTTTGTTGCATGGTGTAAGCTGGTTATTCACCAAGGGATCGGGAATATGTATTAATCATACCTCCAGCTAAGCCCTCGGTTAATAATTCACATATTCCCTCTCCTGTGTTGAGTGGTCTAAATAAATATCTATGCAGAAAATTTATTCATGACTTTGCTCGTTCCAAAGACAAGAAGTAAGTTCAGCTGTGCAAACTCACAGCCAAGCTGAAATATAAATTACGGTCACAAACCTATGACAGCAAAACACAAAAGCATGAATGACAAAACTTAACTCATACTTCAGCTTGAATAAATGATCAAACACTTTCAGTCAGGGCTAACAAGCAGAAAATGAGTGCTGCAGGCATTTGGATTTGTTGTGACACCAGTGAAACAATTTGGAGATCTTCTGGATGGTTTGCACAGTTCATTCTTTGGGAGCCAAGATCCCTTGCATACTGCTGTACCACATGTGGTACATATACGTGTTTGTTCCATGATCCCTATGTAACAAGCCCCCTGATTGGCCAACGACCCACCTGCATAATGTGATGTTCACCTATGTGCAGTGGTGTGTGACAGGCAGGTCAATAACACATGTGTTATTCACTGATCATGCAATAAAACCTTTGGTGGGAGTGCGTTCCAAGAGATGGATGTATTACTTGACATGGTAGAAACCTAGAAGTCATAATATTGCAAATTGTATTTAAATAATACTCTCTACTGTTAATTCATATATGATTCAAATAGTAATATAATACTTCATTGTTAAATTTTACTTTTGAATTTTGAATTACAGCAATTGCACAAATTTGTGTTTTTGCTGTTTGTAAATAAAAATTATTATCCCAAAAAGTACTTAAAATAGAAAGCTGCAGTTAGTGTCAAACAAAAGTTGCAAATTTTTTGGCACAAAAGGAATTAGAAAGTAAAATAAAATAAAATCATTATTGGCTTCACAACATGGCATTAAGTGACGAAAAGTCCAAAATATTTACAGGTTTTCTGTGATATTGCTGTATTAAGAGATAAAAAGTCTGCGATAAAAGTTTTCAAAAAAAAAAATGTGTGTAGTCATCATCAAGGTCATTACTTCTAGATTCCAAAAATGTAAAACATTCTTATGACAGTCAAATAATTATCTATGACAAGATACATTTAAAATGTTATTCAGCATGACTAAAAATTAACTTCAAGCTTCTGAATAACCGCTATTTCCTGTATACATGTATATATTTAGTCATGGTGTAGCAAATATCAAGGTGTCAGCACAAGGCAGTGGCTTGTTCACAGAGCCACCACAGGTGGCTCTGGGGACTCCCATTGCATTGTGGGGGCCTATTTGATCCCTGCTCTCTCTTGGATCCCAGACGCAGAACAGACAACAGCTCCTCCTCAGAAATGTTACAATTGGTGTCAGAAGTGATCAGTGGAAATTGGAAACCGGATTGTGTATTGAAATGTTTGCATGCTTGTTCATCTTTATATGTTTGAGATGTTCTGGGCTTTCAACTTGCTTGACTTAAGTTTGGTCATTTGAGTTTTCTCAGTTTCTTGCTGTCACAGCTTGTGGCAGTGAGAGTTTTGCATTTTTGCTTGGCATGGCTGAGTTGCCATGTTGGGCTTTGTTTTCTGCTTGGCTTGGCTGAGTTCGCCAGTTGAGCCTGTCTCTCTATTTTATTAGGGGAGGAGAGGTTGATATAATTATCAGCAGTTACTAGTCTGTTTCAGAGTTGATAGACTATGATTTTTCACAGTTTGTTTTTTAAGTTCATAGACTTTGTTTGAAGTTTGTTCTCTGAACTTAAGGATTTTTGCAACTTAATTGGCATGTGATTAGGCAAGCACATGCGCTTCACGCTTGATGGTGCATTAATTGCAAGCGTTTATACTTAAAGTTAGATTATTTTGTTGTCACTTTGCTGATAATAGTTTTCCTGGGATTAAGTGATTAAGTTTAGAAAATTTCCAGTTATTAATTTTATTGTTTAGCTGGGAAGTTTGCTGGCAAATTTTTGCATTGCTGGGCTAAAGTCACATGTTTAACATTTGATATTTTGCCCGCATGCTCGATCTTGTTGGTATTACTTCTTTTTAAATACTTATTTTATAGGATTGCAAAGGTTAGGCTTTGGTTGCACTGCATTTCTGGCTTGATGGGCTTCTTGTCACATGGTCACATGTCTGACATTTGCCCGCTTGCTTGAAGTGCCAGCAATCATTTCATAACTTATTTCAAGTAATTCATTTTCATTAGTTTTTTCAGATAGCTGGGATATTATTTTAAAGTGATAGATTGTTACTTAAGTTGATTGTCACTTAAGTTTTGTTTGTTGCAGTCTTTGCTTGCTCAGTGAATGCTCAGTCAGTGCTAGTTAGGGCTAGTGCTGTTGAGATTAATTGGATTGTTTCCAGTTAATATAAAGTTTGATAAGTAGGCAAACATAGTACTAATCTCTCTGGTTTGCTATTTTCTTGTTGGTCAATTGATACTCTTCTGAGAGTCAGTTGTGTTGCATTCTCAGTGTGTTAGAATTTTATATCTGCTTTGATAGCATGTGTGTATTTTTCACATAGTGTGGTCACAGGTGAGAATTAGTTACATTTTCTGAGATTGAATATTTCTTTAGAATTGTTGTTTGTTGTTTCCCATTCTCTTGTGAATTAGGGGAGATTGGGGTCTGTTGCACATAGTTTCATTTTGTTGTCGATTCTGGAATCTGCTCCATAGAATTTCATATTTTTATCGCAGTTGAGGAATAGTGCACATCTTGAAACAACTTGTGCTGGCTATTGTCTGTTTGTGGTAAATTTGTGTGTTTGAGCGATTTTTGGTCAAATTGTGTGTTTGTGCCATTTTTGGTCAAATTGTGTGTTTGTGTTTGTGACACATTTTGTGTTAATTGTTGAATCTGTATTTGTCCATTTGAGTGCTCCGCACAGGTCGTTCCCTTCAAGTGTGAGAATTTCCCAGTGTCTGGAGGAATTCCTTTTCTGGTTTCTCAACTGGCTGGACTGTGATTCATAATAGTCAATTTTTGGTGTTAATTGCACTGAGTCGCGTTTTTTGTGTGGACATTCCATGTGTGTTCCCATTGCCATTTGGTCTTAATTTTTTGAGAGCAGTGGATATTTTGGAATATTGGTTGTGTGGTCAATTGTATTGATAAGTCCAATTTGAGTTGGGGCAAATGCAGGCATTCTAGTGTGTGTTGGGTTGCCTCTAAATAGCCCACACTGGTGCTGATGGGGCGTAAAACACAAACTCACTCACTCACTCTAGTGTGTGTTGGGCTGAGTCACATCTGCCCCCGCACTTGAATTACTTACTTTATCCCAAAATCCAATTGTTCCAAAATTGGGTAATTTGTCCATTTCGTACAAGTTGCTGTTTGCTCATCTTGTCATCAAAATTTGAGCAGTTTTGTTGTTCATGTGAATTTCGATTGTAGTTCTGTTGAAGTTATAGTGAAGTTCCAGTGGAGTTCTTGTGGATTTCTCGAGGTCTTGTGGAATTTGTGTTTTTGTATGTTTGTTGCTGTCATTTACAACAACTGTGAATTTTGTTTGTTTGGTTGTTTGTTATTGAGCTAAATTCATTGCTATTTTGTGATTGTTGTTATTTCATTTTGCTGGATTTAGCACAATCATCATTGTTGTACTGTAGTCAGTCCGTTGTTTTGTTTGGTCTCATTGGATTTAGCTGCCCTCTTCCAAATTTTTGGTGGGGGAGGGCTGTGTTGGGTTGATTTGTAATTTAGTCCCAATTGTTTGAATTTGGGTAATTGCAAACTTTCTTGTGTGTGTTGGGCTGAGTCACATCAGCCCCCACACTCGAATTATTTGTTACATTATCCCGAAGTTCAATTATTCAAAGTTGGTGAATTGCAAGTTTTCTTGTGTTTGTGGGCTGAGTAACATTGGCCCCGGCGCTTGAATTACTTGTTGTTTTACCAATTACTAATTATTTATCGTCATTTATTGACCAGTCTTTTGCCTGCTTGTCTTGTTTGCTGGGCTCTGTTGTCCTTATTTGGTCGCTAAGCCCGCTCACTTGACTTGCTGGTGGTATTGATACTTTCCTAAATCAACTGGTTGACTTCAATTTATAGTTAGTCAAATTTACAGTTGGTCAAATTTACAGTTAGCATTTTAGTTGTAGTGCGCTGGCTTGTCTTGTGTGAAGAGCCTTGTCCATATATTGAACTCGGCCTACACACTTGGTTTTGCTGGTGCAACATTTAGCAGTTAACCATTTATTAATCCTCCTACAAAGTAGTACGGTGCTAGCTTGTCTTGTGTGAAGGGCCATGCCAATATATTTTATAACTCAGCCCGCGCGCACCTTATTCGCTAGTGTGAGATTTAGCTTTATATTTTTAAGTTATTAACATATAAAGTTATTTATTGAGTTTATCAGCTAACCTTGGGTTCTGGGCTGTGCGGTTCAAAGATTGAAATTATCAGCCCGCTCCCTTGGCCTGTTGGTATTCTTAATTAGTTAGTGAATTAATTTATACTTTGTAGTTGATAATCAAATCAGTGAATTGTAGAATTGATTGATACTTAGATTTGTCATTTATATCTGGGTTAGTTTACTCAGATTTATATTGTCAATTGTTCAATTAATTTTACTTTGGTTAAAGTTGGTGACTAGTTTTGGTGTGGTCTGGCGCTAGCTTTCTTTGTGTGAGACCTGGGCCATTATTACTTTGGCCCGCACACTTGGTTTGTTAGTCACTTTGGTCACAGTAATCACTTAGATCAACTTAGTCACTTAGTCAGCTCAACATAGTCACTTAGTCATATCAACTTAAAGTGAGTTGGTCAAATCAACTTGATTGATTTAGGTGAGTTCAATTGCGTCTTGATTTAGTTGAGTTGAATTGCATCAGTTTATTGATCAATTAGTTTTAAAGTTATTATATGGCAGTTTAACTTGGCCAGTTAGCTTAGAAAACTTTGTTTAACTTAAACTTAATTGATTTATCACTTGATAATTTGTCAGTTGATTTGTCACTTGATTATTTGTCAGTTGATTTGTCACTTGATAGTTTGTCAGTGTGACTCAAGTTTAACTTAGTTCTATAAGTTTGTCGGTAGGGAGTTGAACTTTAGTTGAGATTACACTCCTATTACTGAGTTTAACAGTAATTAACATTAGTGTTAGTGAGTTCTCACTTTGTTAATTTAACATTGTTACAACTTTTTGAAGTTAGTTATTTTAACTTGCTTGGACTGCAATGAGTTAGTGTCAACGAATTGTTACATTACTGGTTGTTCTTGTTTGCTGGGCTCTGTCATCCATATCGGGTAACTAGGCCCGCTCACTTGATTTACTGGTAGTTGTGACTTTTCACATTTAGTTAATAGTAACTATTTACAAAGTTATTGTCTAATTATTTAGATTTTGATTAGGCTCTCTTGTGTTGAAGGGCTTTGTTATATAATTAACTTTGCCCCCTAACTTGAGATTCCTGATCTTAATATATTAACACTTAGCCATAACTAGTGGGCAAACATTGCAGGTGTGATGGGCTTTGTTTAATAATTGAGCCCGCACATCAGCTTTGTCTGTCTTATTAACATTTAGCTACAACTACACTTTGTGGTAGTAGCTAGTTTTAGGTAGCTAGTTTTAGGTATCTTTTAACAAGTTTTTGTTACTTAAATAAGTTACTTAGGCTTTGTTGTGTTACAGTTGTAAGTTAAGTAGTTAACTTTGTTGTACCTTACACCCTCTTTTTTAGTGGGGGAGAGTGGGTACTGTTACGAATTGTTTGATTTTGGAGATTGAGTTTCAGGTCTGTCATAGTGAAGTCTGTCACACTTTGAAGAAGATGGAGACTGTCCACATCCATGCTGCCGGTCTTGATGATCTTCAGCTGCTACCTGGCATCGGACCTGTCGAGGCTGTGAGGATAGTGGAAGCCAGAGGACTTCATGAAGTGACCGTGGACCATTTGGTGGCGATGACTCGAGTGCCCTTGTCTAAATGGCAAAAGTGGCTCTTGGTGGGAATCGTCAGCCTGGACCAAGGACCATCAAGGAACTCAGACCGTCAAGAAATCAGCCTTCAAGAACACCCTGCAGCCACCCAGGATGTGCAGAAGGATGTTCCAAAAGAAGCCTTCCGACTTGAAGAGACTGTGGAGACACAGAAGACTACGAGAAAGAAGACTGCCCCTGCCACTGCAAGTCTCCTGCAGAGGAGTGAATCTTCACCTGTTGTGAGCAGCCAACAACTTCTGCAGCAGATGGCCCTGTTACAGCAAGCTCTTAAGGACACACGAGGACAAATTCACATGGTAAGGAAGTCCTGCAAGTCATCCAGATCAAGCCGAACTTCATCATCAGGAGCCTTAGCTCAGCTCTTGCTCCAGGAGTCCGTCCTTCAGCGTTGTGAAGAAAGTATCAACAGAACATATGCGAAGTTCCAGCGGAAGTTATCACTGTCTACTGCAAGGACAAGCTTTGCTTCACTGAAACATGAAGTGGATGAAGCTGCCACGGACATGGACTCATCACTGGGCCAGTCTCGTGTTGATGGTTGCTTTCAGCTACCAAAGGTTCCATCTTCATATAATCCCGAAGTCTTATTGCCACTGCCAGAAGAGCCCTTTCAAGGATTCTCCACACCTCAAGAGATTGTGGCAACCATAAAGAAGGAAGAGACAGTTGAACCTGAATTGTATTGCAATAAAACATCTAAACAATGCTGTGTTCTTGCTGGAGTGTTGAATGATGCAACCGATTTTGATGCTGTTGTTTGTGATGATGCTATTTTGCAGCTCCCATCTATGCACCATCCCAATTTAGTGAATGAAGAGCCATCGAGATGTGACAGCAGTTCATCAGTTGGACAATTTTCAAGGGAAGCCCAGGCCAGCAGGATGGAGCAGCCCGGAGGTGTTTGCCATGCCCAGTTAGCTGATGATGAGGGTAACTTGAGGTCGGTCAATGACTTAAGCCCTGAGACCCATTTGTCAGCAGTGAGGCTGCATTATCAATGCTCAGCACCCAAAGATTGGATGGAACCGCCTTGCAGACCAACAGTGGAGTCATCATACTATGAAGCAAACGGGGACACTCCAGAGAAGATGAAGGATTCCCATCTACAAACTGTTGATGGCTGTGGTTTCTTGTGGTTACTCAATGAGCAGACCCGAGGGACCCAGTCTGAGACTGCTTCTTCTGCTTCATCATCACCATCGACAACCGACAGAACCAAGATATGTGATGTTTCCGCGGAAGTCGCAGATTCTTCTGGATTAACTCATAAAGGGAAGGAAGATGAATCGGCTGAAACAGTGACACTTCCTGACTGTGGCCAGCCACCCAAGAATATGCCCATGACAGGAAGTGATCCACTTGGGAAGGCAGCCTCTCTTCTGGCCCTTGATGAATCATCTTGGTTGCCTTTTGAGTGGGCTCCTCCTGATTTATCACCAACTTCCATGGTCATGTCTGCAACAGAAGTGGACCAGTATCATCCAAAGAAGATGCTCGATTCTCATCACGCTTCACCTGTTCATTTTGCTCATGAGGAATATATTTCAGATGTTGCTGTTGAGACTGATCTTGGTGATGTGTTTGCCTGCTCTACTGCTATGCCTGTTAATCCTGAGATGCCTACAGTCCATGCAAGAATGACTTCCTTGGTTGATGTGTCAAGTACTACTCAGTCCTATACGGCCGTGATTGCTGATCAACATGTCTCCTTGATATCCAGTGCAGAAGCAGCGTTTGTGATTGATTCACGGCCCTCTGATCATTTTATGGACGCTGTGGATGCTGTCACATCACATTCTTCTGGTGCCTGCGGAGAGCCACAACCACCAGCATCCATCAGTAACTTTGGTGACCCGAATTTTGATAATGTTTGTGGTCCCTCAGTTCATCTTCTAGAGATGTCATCCAGAGCATGTTTTGAGACACTGATAGTTTGTGCATCATCTGAAATCTCTGATGTCTCCGATTCCTCAGGCTCCACTGAAAGCAGATCACCCTGCAGTGTCAACTTCAGAGGACGACGTTGTGATCATTCTGATGCTTCCAGATTGCCCCTGTTGAATGAGACTGTGGGAGATCTGGATTTTCAGTCATCAGTCTGTGATTATGAGCAGCTATGTCCAGCTGCGGACCAGTGTACTTCTCCTTGCACTGGTTTTACAGAAGAAGAACAATCCAGGAAGGAGATACAGAATTGCGAAGACTACATTGACTTCATGTACCATAAGATCTGCAAAGACCTTCTTCCCACAGAGGATGTCATATTGGATCTATCTGATGACCCGACTGGAGTCAAACTATGTCAAAATGTGGATCCGTCACAAGAATTGAAGGACAGTTGTGTGTCTCCAGATAAACTTTATAGTGATTGTTTGGTTCCTGGAATTACTTTGCATTCAGATTCAAGGTCCGCACAAGATGCCATCCCCTCCAAGGATCAGAAATACAGTGCCTTTTCATCTGATACATGTCGGAAGGATGATGAACATCATGTCCAGATGAAGAGAAGATCAAGTTGCAAGAAGATTGGTGCCTTCCTGGCATCAGGGATACTGTCTTCAAGCCAATTGTCCAAGATGAACGCCCAGGAGGGCCCACCTTCAGCAACAGCAATGTTATCCGCAGATGATCTTCCGAAGAAATCAACAGGGGGAGGGGATGGTTGGATGTCATCTTTGAAAAATGTAATGATCTCGTGGACAGTGGAGTCTTTGAGCTCCCAGAAATATCTGGTTGTGGAAAAGAGAACTATGAAGGACCACTCTCTTCGAGTCTCTCACCGAATGAGGATTTTATCCTTCAGTCTAGAGCCTTTGTTTTTCGGAGGCCCAAAGTTTCCACCAGAGTTGAGCAAAGTGATCTGCAGCCATTCCAAGATGAAGCACCAACTGATGAGCCTTCAATGAACCTCAGTTCTTCATCCTGTTTGCAAGACCCTCCATTGACAGCATCTTGGCCGAGGATGAAGGAGGAGTTTCAACAAATCAAGACCAAGGTATCTTCAAGCCTCTGCTACTTTGCAAGTTCTCTGCATCAGCATTGGTTAAAGCTTCACAACTCCAGTTGTAACCTGAAATGGAAGGCCAAGAAGAAGCTTGCTGCAGTACCTGGCATCCTAATTGAAGAGCCTACTCCAATTTATGTTGAAATGGCTGTCCTGTCATCTGCTAGCTCAGCAGTCCCTACCAACCCAGGCAGTGGAAGTGCCAACAGGAAGAAGTCTTCCGCCATCTACGGTGATGCAAGACTATCAGCAGAAAATTATGCCTTTGGTAATTTGGGATATTCATCAGACCGCAGAACGACCAACACTTGGACCAGCCCTATTGACAAGGTTCAGCATGAGTCCGAATATCTTAAAGATGATGTACCTGGCCGTCCACCTGATGATCCACCCACAGACCTGACTGATGTTCTGTCTGATAATCTGCCTGATGATCTGCATGACGATGATCTGCATGACGATCCACCAGAAGATCCACCTGATGATTCGACTGATGACCTGGAGGATTTGACTGTGACGGGACAGCTACATGATGATCTACTTGAAGATCCACCTGATGATCCTCCCAAAGATTCACCTGGTGATACACCTGATTGGAAAGATGATTCAACGGATGATCTACAAGATAGTGTGCTTGATGATTCGATGGACAACTTGCCAGACAATCTATCTCAGGACCCAGCTGATGAGCCGCCTGATGATTGGCCTGATATTCGGCATAATTGGGCTTTGGTGAATGCTCTACCTGAAGGTCTGCCTGTCCCTGAGGAATTGTCTACTACATTGTCTGCAATGCTGGATGATGATGACAACTTTCTACAATGTGACGTGCAGGATGTATTGGAGAATGTGATGTCACTCACCAAGGAAGTCCAGCAAGAAGCCACAGATGAAACATCCTTCTCCTGCACTCTGGGACCACTGAGTACGGTAATTAAATTTACCGTCTCCGAAAATGGCGACCTGTCTCTCTGGCCTTCAAAATCGTGGATTTTACTGTGGATTTACACATCATATATGCCATAATCTAATGATTTTTTCACCTGGCATGTTAGCTACAGTAATCCTTAAGGCATTGGCGTACATGTGCATGTCTTTAATAATGAATTAGTTGAATATTTGATCATTTTAAAACTGAAGCGAGAGACGGTTAATTCATATGAGGGAGAATGGTGTGAGAACGGTAAATTTTATTCAGAGAGACGGTAAATTCAGCATTTAAGTTGAATAACTTCACATGTTTTCACAGTATTCAGCCATTCTGTCGGGCTGGTTGATGGTACTATATTGGGATGATATTACTTGAGTGGGACACCTGAATTCAAAGCATTCAGCGGAGTTCTAAACAGTTTATATAAAGTGATATCATGCCTAGTATAGACATATAAGTCACAGACAATCAACAAAGAACTTGGCCACTTTCACTCATAGAGAAAAAATTGCAAATTGACCTCGTAAAAAAACACAGAATAAGTGTTGATTTAAGAATCAAAGTAAGGCATGGAAGATGGTTGGCAACGTTCATCATGACGACATGTCAACAAATTCAGCAGATGTTTTTCTACTGACATTATGAATTATTTCGGGTCTTGTAACATCAAAGTGTGTTGCCTAAAGCAGTTTAGACTTCGTGATCGTCTTCTGCTATGAATTGTGACAATTGGAGGCACTGAAAACAAAGAAATTTCAAGAATCGGCGGAGGCCTTTTTCTGGCACTTAGCAACGAATGCCATTTTGAACTTTGAAAGCCCAGTCAACAATTTTTTCACAAGTCATCCACTTCCAAGAAGCCCTACAGTAGACAAAACAGCTGAAAACAATTAAAGCCGGCAGCGTAGGGTGACTCCTCGCTACTTTCAGGGAGAATTTCATTCTCCCTGATTTTAAATAATCAAAAAAGTCATGGCTCTCCGGAGCTGCGCTATGTCCTAACGGACGGAAGAGCGTTACAGAAGAAGAATGGAAGATCTTTGAGTGAGACAGTTGTTTGCTTAAAATAACCATATAGTAAAAAATATAGATACGACAGTTTGGTCCCTACTTTTAAATTTACTTCTGCAGTTCTGAATATGCCCACAAAGTGACGAAATAGGGGAGGGTCCCCTGTATCGGACCTGTGCCTGGATCGGACCACTCTGTTAAGTTATGCTGGGAAATCCTCCAGAATATGTCCAATAGAAAAGAAAACTTTTTTCTGTCTAGAAAATTCAGGGAACTGCCTTAAATTTTGCAAATGACATTTATTTCCTCGATTGGACCAGTTAGTGTGTCTTCGATCCGACCACGTCATGGATGTAATTGTATGCATATACATTGTATTGATAATACAGCCTCTAAATATGACAATTTTAGCTTTTTATGAAGAAATAATGCCCAGAGATTATGGTCCAGTGATAAGTTAAATTAGTAAACGTCAATATAACTCGTAGTTCTAGGCCTAAACTAACATGCCTTCTAACGGCATTTTGTTGAACTATGCTGCTAAGTCATAAGCCAAAAATTAAATTTTATGTGATCTGAGGTTATTTGAAAAAAAAACCCATAAGATTCTATTTCTGCTAAATGACGTAAATAGCTTGAAATATATGAAGCATTGCATTCTGATGTGGTCTGGTCAAGGCAAGTTGGTAGTCCAATCGAGGATACATTTGTCACTTGTGTGGTTGAAGTTCTGGGCACAGGTATACACAGTCCTGATGAACCCAGATGTCAAGATGTAAAAAAAAAAAAGCCTCAAAGCATTTAAAGCCTGTTGGCCTCTGAGAACATTTGTAAAATTTGAGAAATTTTGTAAAATTTGTGGAGTAGGCCGGCCTGTGTCAACATTTATTCATCACTATTAAACCTTTGTTAAATATGTCATTTATAAAAAATTCATTCTCTGTCTGTTTGTCTGTCTGCCGAGTGAATTTGGTTAGGCTTTTAACACACCCCCGCATGCTGAACAACCAAAACACAACTGTACAAATTTGTAGAATGCTTTCCATGCTTTGATAAACATTATTCATTTAGCTGTCGTCCTTCTGTGGGCACTAACAAAGCAGTTTTATTGCTCATCTTTCGAAATTTACCGTCTCCCTCAATCATTTTGCTGATGAAGTTACCGTCTCCCTCTGCTGAATTTACCGTCTCTCGCTTCAGATCTTCTCCCCCTCCATTCATAAAAGCAAGACATGTTCACATCAAAACTGTGGTGGTTATTTTAGCAATGGAACTCAATCTTTCATTTTCATGGAAAATCCACTGTCTCAGAGGTTTTATTAACCATTTATCAGCAAAATTAAATCCTTGCTTCAAACTGAAAATGTAGAGGTCGCCATTTTCGGAGACGGTAAATTTAATTACCGTACTCAGTGGTCCCAGAGTGTCCTGGTAAGATGCTGCAGCAGCAGCTCCCAACAAGGATCCACCCTTCAGTGATGCCGAGTCTCTCCACCGAGTGTGTAATCTCTTCTTTGGCCTACCCAAAAGCTACAGGGCAAAGATGATAGGCGGTCAAATCTTTGTCCACGGTTGCCATGTTGACCGCCCTCCACCTCCATTGTGACGGATTTTGTCTGACCCCTGAGTAATGAATGCCAAGTAAAATCTGGCTCTATGAATGTTTTTAGATGTGGGTCAGATGAAGTATGTGAATATAGTTGGGTAACAGGATGTTGGTGAACTTCTTGATGTCAGCGATCTTCAAGATCTCCATAATCGGTTCCTTTCTGGAATCGCTGTTCTGTTCCTTATTAATTCATTGTGGTCATTAGTGGTGGAGCTATACAACCAAGTCTGGAGTTAAGATAGCAGGAAGAAAAGTGAAGCTAGATGTTTGATGAGTCAAGCCAGAGGTCAGAGGAGTCGAGCCAGGGGTCCGAAGGGTCAGGCCAGAAGTCCGAAGGGTCAAGCCAGAAATCTGAAGGTTCAAGCTAGAAGACAGAAGAATCAAAGCCAGAAATGTCTTCATTGAATTGAATGTTGAGTTGGGACTTAATATTTATGACCTATAGCTGTTATTTCTCTCCCAGGCTCTGTTTGTCGGTTCCTGTCTGGAATTGCTGGTTATTAATTCAAGTCATCTTTAATCGTTACTGTGAAGATACCACCAAGCTACAATCAAGACCCAGTTCAGAGTGAAGCGTTGTTCGAGGTTATCAGGACAACAGGTTCCAGGTTGAGATTTCCTTCTCTTCCGAGGGCAAGACGTCATTAAAGAAGAGGAAGTTGGAAGTTTCTTCACACCAGCGCAAGGGAATGAATCATCTGAATGAACTGATAATGTGTTTCGATGATCTTAAAGACAGATTTTCCATTTCGTGTGCAAATTCCGAAAAGTGAAAATTGTACCTGACATCCAATGCAGTGCCATTTGAATACGTTTCGCCATCCCTGACAAGAAGGTTTTTGTAGGTTCAAGTGTGATGTCAGCATTTCATGAAGATTAATTGCATCGTCCAGACCTGCCTTGAAACATGTTGGATCTGGTCGGTCTTAATCACTGCTTTGCTCCGTTGCATGGTGAATCACCATTGGTGATGACACTAGGTGGCACCTTCTGACAGTGCTGCCATCTGCCACAGCTCCATTGTGATTCCATGTTTCAAGTCATCTTTATCATTGGCCATTTTCAAGATGTTTCTATTGCGGCCAAGCTCAAGACATCGTTACTTTGATTCAAGTTCAAGTCATTTGTAACTTTGATTCAAGTTCAAGTCATTTGTAACTTTGATCGTTCAAGTCAACTGTGATCTGTCAAGACATCTGTAACTTTGATCAAGCTCAAGTCATCTCTAATATCGCGAAGATGCCTCAACTTTATTGATGATGATGCTTGTTAAAGACATCTACATTCGCACAAGACATCTTTAACATCGCGAAGATATAGCTGTACTAGATGCATTTCTGTATGTGCATCAATGACTTTCGTGTCACCCATGACAACAGTGCCTTAAACGATATATTTTGCCATCCGTGACGTTATTTTGGCATTAACGCCCAAAAGTGACATTTTTGAAATGAATTTGTGACATTAATGCTGAAAAAGTGACATTTTTACTATTATTTTCTGAAAAAAGACACTCGCAGTATCTCTGCCATCCATGACATTTGTGTTTCAGAGACATTTAATAGTATATTTTGTCGATTTTTATTGGGTGCAGGCGCTCAAATTCCTCCCTGTGTTGTATATTTTCACAACATGTTCCAATGCCTTTAAATAAAGCAGGGAAAAGTGTAGCAAATATCAAGGTGTCAGCACAAGGCAGTGGCTTGTTCACAGAGCCACCACAGGTGGCTCTGGGGACTCCCATTGCATTGTGGGGGCCTATTTGATCCCTGCTCTCTCTTGGATCCCAGACGCAGAACAGATAACAGCTCCTTCTCAGAAATGTTACAATAGAACAAACCAATTATGGTCTTCTGTTTTGACCAATATCAGGTTTTACGGACCTGACCTAGTGATATTGACCTCAACCAAAGTCCATAATTGTATAATATTGTCACTAACACACTGCCTTTTGCTGCCCCTGTTGACTCCACAACTGCTAAATAGCCAAAGAATTGCCTCATCCGGGAACAAGGAGATAATTGGCAAGGAGCAGCTTGTTATGGGAAGGGAGTGGAATTGGGAGTTAATGCATCTCTTTATGTGAAGCTGTGTAGTTTTCAAATGTCTTGGAGCTTATATGTCCACTGTAGTTTCTGTGAGACATGTGCAAGTCAGTGAACTGTCACAATGAAAGAAACCTCGCTTCATATGGAGAGTGAAGTGTAACATCAATACCAACTGCGCTTTATGATGAGAACAATTACATTGGCCATACTGTAACAGAGGCTAATGAGACAATAACAAACAGCATCAGGAGCTTTGTAGTCAATTTCATGAGATGAGTGGTGCTGTAATTATCACAAACTGCAATTAATTCTAGGTCAAAAATTGAGTAAATTGCTCTCATTAATATTTTAATTCCTTGTTAGAGTACAACGGCAGCTGTTTTTGATTTTACCCTGCATGGCCCTTAGTAGCGGGCAAGAACTGCTAAACTGTTTTTTTTTCTGGAATGATGTCACACGTTCCAACCCAGATTGGTTGAATAACTAAATAAAGCTGTTATTCTAAAACTGTGAGTTAATTTGACTTGACTGTGCAACACTGGGGGAGAAAGAGAGAACTAACCATATGTGTTATGTTTAGTTTCATTGGAAATATATTGAAATGAAGTGAAATTGAAAGGGAGATGAATTGTACATGTATGTGCAAGTCAGTGAACTGCCACATTAACAGAAACCTAGCTTCATAATGAGAGTGCAATAATAGGCCTTTGATATAGGGGTATTCAGAGTTTGACTCCTGTACATTAAAATTGAAAGTGGAAGAAGTAGTACTGTGGATAATTTCATGACATGGAAGTGAGATCCTGGTGAGTAAACAACATTATAAGAGAAAAAAAAAAACAAGAGACCAATCACAGAGTATTGTGTAGTCTGACAATATCTGACTCAAAACGGCAGTCTTGATAACGCCAGAAATTTCAGTCTAATTAATATGCTTTCATCAGAAGGACATAATAGAATAATAAGGATAAGTGGAACTTTTAGGTTGGTGAAATGCCTGGGAAATGTGTTTATACCTGGCCCAAGAGAGGTCATTTGGCGTACAATATATGTGTAATACAGCTGTATTATATGAGAGGGATTACGGACATTTTTATGTTTAAATAAAATCAACTCATTCATGATGCATATAATGTTAGCACTCAATCCCAAAATGTTAAGTTAAGAACAAGAATGGGTTTTTAGACTGTGATAATGAATGGGTTGAAGCCATAATGGAAGTTCCTTCTGCTGTAAATATCATAAGTCCTTAAATTGGCCTCTACTCATATCAGCTTTAATAACTCGACAACCAATTAAGAAGGAAACATGACATAACATTATAATGTAACAAGCAGGAAATCATTTTAAAGCTGTTAGGTTCATGACGTGGGTTCATTGAGGAGGAGAATTTCGGCCCCACCGTGTGAACAGTAACGACATGCCAGCAAAATCTCCTGTCTCTGGCAAAATATTAATATGACTTCAAAGCCAAATTGTCAAATGTACTTAAATGCCACTCATTCTTAGTTCAAGTATTACAGAGACAAATTTCTTTAGAAGTGTAATCATTCTACTCTATTGCAGCCAGACAGCTAAATGACCATAAAAACAATTTTAACATTACGTCAGCCTAAAGCAAAATTGGCCTTAGTCATTTTTGGCAATTTTCGGCAAACAGCGAAAAACCGACTTAGGCCAAATTTTTTTTGAAACAAAAATGACTTAGGCGAAAATTCTTTTGCGGCGTAGCTGTGTTATTTAGCAATTCTCCATAAAATTTATGAATGAAATGCGAGGAAACAACTTCAATAAAATTAATACTCACACAATTATGACCGAAAAATATTGGTGATAACCAATAAAATTAGTGATAACGAAATTGGCCTAAGTCCAAATGGCCTAAGTCAACAGGACTTAGGCCATTTGTGCGAAAATTGAGTTGGGGTTTTGAGGGGTTAATTATTAATTTAGGAGTCCAAATTTTTTTTAGCACATGTACTATCATAAGGGCCTTCCCATGGTACCAAAAAGGAAAAAAGTCTGACTTAGGCCAATTTTGCTTTAGGCTGACGATATTTACATAGTACGTTCACACTGGATATTGAACATAAATATCAGAGACTATCAGCAATGCAAAAAACACCTTGTGGTGCCAATTGATAATACTTTTTTGCAGTTTAAACATCAGAAGTTAACTGTCCCTAGTGTCCAAGGTGTTGTCCTCAATGTACCTCTCAATGCTTTCCAACAGATTTGTTAACAAACCATGATAATCAACGGTGCCTCAATTCTTAACAGTGACCCAGGGGTGCCGGAAGGAATCGTGGGCGGCAGGGGCGCTGAGTCAAAAAAGGGCAAATCATATTCGTGCCAATTTCAAGTGACAAAATTCAGATAGAGAGTTAATAATAATTTGAAATATACTTACTAATTTGTGTGTAAAATTGATAAAATAAGGCCTAATAATATTTTTTCTTCAAGATCAAAAGGGCACCCTTGCCCCCCCCCTGCCCCCCTTGGGCAATGGCAGGAGGGGCAATTGCTGGACTGTGGCACTGTGAAAATGGCACTTTGTGACTCATGATAGCAGATGAAGTGTCATCTTCTCTACTTTCAACATGGGAAACATAGAGGCTGTTTGATTAGTCATGATCAAGAGAAAGCCATTTGACTTCTCATAACGGATTTAGAGTGAAAATCAGATGCATAATCCTTTCGTTTGGCTGTCACCAACAAGTGGGATAAGTCTCCTTCAATCAAATTAACATTGAAAGTATTGGGTTTGATCATGACAAATCATCAGCATGATGACACACAAAAAGCCATTTTCACAGTAAGAATAAGAATAAGAATAAAAATAAGAATAACTTTTATTTAAACTCGATTACAATAAACAATAAACATCAGCTATGAGCTGGTTTTCGAGTGGTAAAAACATAACAAACAATATAAAAATAATTATAAATTAATTATAAAAAAATTAAAAGCATAAATTACAGAGACATACAGAGCAGTTAAAAACATGTATATATATAAATAGACCTGACTAGCAAAAATTATCACCTTCATGACTAGTGGAATACATAATTAGCACATTTATCACAATATTCATCAGTACAATTCCAAGCTGACAATTTTGTTCTAAACTCATGTTCGTTGGCAGAATCTTTTATATAACAAGGCATGGAGTTCCACAATTTAGCCCCAGCATAGAGCAAAGACCTGTAACCATAAGTGACAGTCTGATACTTATTGATACAGACTCTTTTACTATCCGTTAATAGATAATATGTTTCCTTTTGTTTATATAAGTCATTCAGGTAAGGTAAGTTCATGTCATTAAAGCATTTATACATAAATAAGGCAATTTTCTTTAGTCGTCCCAATACCATAGTACTCCTACTACATTTGATTAACATATCCTTCAAATCCAGTAAGTGATCTTTATCATCAAGAATAAACCTAAGACTCCTTTTTTGAATACAATCAATTAGACTTGAAGGAGTTTTCAGACAAAAATGCCACACAAGTGGACAGTAATTAAATTGAGATGTGACAAGAGCATCAATTAAAGCAGTTCTTTCATTCTTTCCTTGTATTCGATTTGACATTCTTTTGACAATATTTAGGTTACGACTAGCTTTGCCACAAATACTTTTTGTATGCTTCTTAAAGGAGAACTCAGCATCAATACAGACACCCAGCAGTTTTACATCATTAACTGCCTCAAGAGTGATATCATTAACAGTGATTGTTCTTGTTTCACAGTTCTGAGAGTTTCTATCTAGTAGCATGAATTGAAATTTACCGGGATTTGCTCTCATCATGTTTTGTGAAAACCAGTTGATACAAAGTTCAGCATTACATTGTAATTTTGACAGTATACTTGGGAAACTTCATCACCAACTACAGCAATTGAGTTGTCATCCGCATAATTATAGAAGTAGTCACCAACATCATAAAGTAGGTCGTTAACAAATATATTGTAAATAATCGGACCAAGGACACTACCTTGCGGAACACCCTTGATTATTGAAAACCAGTCACTTTTGAACCCATAATGCTTCACTCGCATCTTTCTACCTGAGAGATAAGAAGCCATCAGGTGGCAGGATTGTGAAGTGAAACCGTAGGCAGATAATTTAGAAATGAGCAATTTATGCGGCAAACAATCGAAAGCTTTACTTAAGTCCATAAATAAGGTTCCAGCAACTTTGTTTTGATCAAGAGCTCTTTTCCAGTCTTCAAAAGCATTAATGAGAACATGTTCACAACCAATGCCACTTCTGAAGGCTGACAATTTGACATGGAATATATCTTTGAAGTATGAAGCTATCTGACTACTCATTTGATATTCCATTACCTTTGATATGATAGTTGGACAGCTTACAGGTCTATAATTTTCCTTCTTAAACCTGTCTTTGGCTTTATACAGAGGGCTTGTTTCTGAGAGTTTAAAGGAATTTGGATATACATTGTACCTGAAACAATGATTTATAAGGAGGCTTAACGGCATAGCTAAACCAGAGGCAGCAGTCTTGATAAAGTAAGGAGAGATATTGTCATATCCACAGGATTTTTTGACAGCCAATGACTTCATATGTTTATGCAGCATAGAAGGTGTGGTCTCAGAAAAAGAAAAACAATCCATAGATGGGATGATAGCTTTTATCTTCAAAACACTTGGATGGTCTTTATGATATCGCACAGCTTCATTTACTGTGAGCTCATTCACATTGTCTACAAAATTTTCAGGCTGTCCTATGTCATCAGCCATCGATTTATAATACTCTTTAAATAGATTACATACATCAGCAGGGTTGTTTACTACATTATCGCCTTCTTTGAGTATTATGTTATTACTTGACATTGATTTTCCATTTACATAGGGTTTGAAGGACTTCCAGAAATCTGATGATTTAGTGCCAGCAACACTTTTTTCGCGAAAGAATTTCGACTCAGATGTACGTCCGATACTATTAACTCTGTTTCGAAGTTTTCTGTACTCCTCCCAGTTATCTTTGGACTTTCTGTTCCAAAACCTATTTCTTACTTTATTTCTCCTGTGAATGGCCTTGCGTAACGCAGAATTCATAAAGGGGACAGGATCACTCTTGAGTGTTCTTTTCTTTAAAGGGGCATGGCATTCTATTAAATCAGCAAGGAGAGTTTCATGGCACCAAGCTACATCATCTACATCATCAAATAAATATGCGATGTGAAAAGGTATAATTTCAACTGCCTTACAGAACTCATCAGCATCAAAGTTTTTCATTCATCTATACTGGATTATCTTGTTAGTTCTCTTTGGGGCAGTAATCTTAGTACTTGTGCAAACCATTTTATGAAAGTCGCTAAGGCCGGTGTCAAATACAAGAGTATCATTAAACCTTCTTGCATTTGACACCAAGATGACATCAATCAAAGATTCATTTTCCAATGACTTAAAGCACGTGGTCTCATTGACAACATTAGTGAACGAGTAGCTCAGGCAAAAATTATACAGAGCATTAACATTATTTTCATTAGCATATTTCATATTAATATTGAGGTCTCCTAATATAACAATTGAGTTGGATTCAGTTAACATTTTTTCACAAATCAGTGCCACAGTCCACTCTAATTCTACCCGTATATCAAAGTGTTTGGCTGTAATAGACATAACACCTTGACTACCAAGAAACATGCAGTTTAAAATAACTTAGCCACATCCAACTTCTGTTTAAAGACTATCTACTCACTATATGTAATTAACATATTTGTTTTGCATGGATTTTGTGGTTTTGTACTCAGGTAGGCACACACAAACAAAACAAATCAATAAAAATATTTTAATTTTTTTAAAGTGAATTTAGGGCTTATATCCCTCCTTTATTGCTTCATGCGCCTAAGCGTGCCAAGTGATTTCCACTGCTCAACTGCACAAGAGTACTTGTGACGATGCAAAATCCCATGCTTCACTGACCACACTCCCAACAAAAACATAACATATATATAAAGAGATTAAGATCACTTATGGGCTGTGTCAGGGGAGGAGCAAGATCAAAATAACAAGGGGCAGTTGATTAACTTTGCTACCTTCATCTATTTATTTATCAATTTTTGAAAATCGGAAACCAGAAAGATGACATCAGCTGAAGTATATAGTGCAGAGATAGTAAATCATATGATAAGCAGAAGCCTTGGTTTCAGAAGTGCTCAAGAACTACAAACTATGACAACCAATGAGAAATTGATGGGAGTCTATGGAAAAAAAATTGGTCTCCCAGACATTACCAACCAAATCTGCCCACTGAGAGACCGTTTGGTCCCAGTTACAACGTGAAAAATGCACAGAGATGGGTTCCTAATTATCGTATTTCGATCTATATAATCTATGTATCCAGTATATCTTCTATCTTCCCTTCCTTTTCTCTTTATGCCTTCCTAGTCCCTATCTGACTCCCTCCCACTCTCCCTCACTCCACTTTCCACTATGAATATAAGGACGATAATAAGGTGCCGACGAATGTCACGATTGTGACTGACATCTAATTTTTTCGAAATTTTTTAGCAAAATTTTATTATAACTAAAAATCGTGACATTCGTCGCCAACACTGTGAAACGGCTGACTTCCGGCAATCTCACCAATCAGAGAGCTGTATTTTTGAAACATTAAACTGCTTGCAGTGTTGCAACGACGCTAACTGAACCCGCTGATATTCATAGTGCTTTCTTGTTCCCTCCCTTCCTAGAGATTGAGAGTATCAGAGTATGCCACTGAAAGATCATTACAGTGAGTCCACTCAGCAGGTGTGAAATACAAACACATGGATCTGCAGAATCGATCAACCCTGACCAAATGCATCGTCACAAGTACTCCTAATCACTTGGAAGCTGAGAATGGATTGGCACAGATAGGCGCAATAAGCTATAATGCACCACATCGAGCAAACAATGGACCAAACAAATGCAAAAATTCAGACTCGAGGTGGACCCATTAAATCTTCTAGGATTTTCATAAAACTTGACCAGTGATGTTTTCTAAGCAATTTGAAAAAAATTGACTGGGGACAGTTGGCAACTCTTTCACTTAGGCTCTGTGTCCACCACATTCTATGATGGAATAATGGCTCAGAATCAAAAGAGAACTATATTGGTTTACATAAGGATGATGTGAAGGGATGAATGTTATTTTACTAACTAAATATTTAATTGAGAAATTAAATTATGTGGCTGTTCTTTTAATTGAAACATTTTGTAAGAAATATGTTGCATGTCTCAGTACCCTACATGTGATTAAATATATGACATAAAATGTATAAGCCACTAACTTGAGCAGATGGAACAAGAGATAGCGCAGGAGTTCTCGATACATGAACATATTATGAATGCACAAAACTGAAGCTTTCTCTCCAAGTTTATACAAAGGACATTTTTCTTTCCAAACTAACTACTAAGGAACACCATTAGTTTTGCATCAAGCTCAGTCATGGTACAAAGAAACACCAATCAACTTCTTAAATCCTGATGTCTAGCTGGGGATTTGCTTGATGGTGGACTGGAAATATTTTTAATTCACCAAGGCTTGTAGCATGGTACTGGGTACAGTGGCTTTTTTTCAGACGAGAAAGCTTGTTATTTCGACATGATATGTCATTTGTACTTGGCATGTTTCTGATTGACTAGAGGAGAATGTGTAGTTTTCAGAAATATATGGTTTGCTATGTGTTGGTTGATTCGCCTATCACCATAAATCAAAATTCTGCTAAAAAAACACATTTTTTGCCTTGTTTATAGCTCATTCACAAATAGTATTGCTTATAAAGGGCGATGTTTTTGATATTTTAACAATTTTAAAAATGAAATAATTGGTTCAGTATGACAGACTGAAACACAAAGAACATATTTAGTAAAAAAAATTATGGTTTTACAGCGTTAGCGTTCACCAAGAGAATTTTTTACATGAAGACGCCACATAGTTTGAAAACCATTAATTTTCTTACATGCAATTTTGACCTCTCCTGGAATATATATGCTTTATATATGGAATATTGCTAATGGCTGCGTGGAAGCCCCATAGTATCCCTCTTCTAGACCAACACTTCTTCAGTTCCTGAGACGTTTATAAGGGCACATTTAGGATACTTTCGCATTGCTTATGCAAAGGTTCACAAGTACGTCGCGTTTTACAAATTTGTAGGTTTAGGTGTCAAACTATCAGAGGTAAGGTTGACATTTTTTTACAGATATCTATGCATCAAACTGCAATACTGGACAAAATATTAAGTCTCTAACCATCATATTGATCTTGTTAGAGCTGATCTTAGTCCGTTCACAAGTACGTCGCGTTTTATGAAACCGATACTTCATGCTGCTACGTCACCATGGTCATGCCAGTAGCATGGATACTTGTGAATAATCATTAGAAAACATATTTGAGAAGCAAAAAAAATTGTTCGAGGGCAATCTAAACTCAATTATGCGCAAAATTAGCATATTTTCAAAAATATGATAAGTGAGAGAAAATTGTCAAAAAAAATATTTTTCTTCAAATTATGCAATAGAAAGGTAATTCTGGATTAAATCCAATATCAATAATGCCAATTTGAATTATTTTATTTAATGGACCATGCCTTTATGTTAAAATGAATATTACTTGGGATATTTTGGGGAGAGTCAAAAATCTGCTATTAACTTGGAACAGAACCAAAACCCAACATCCAAAATCAAATACTATGTCTAATAATCTGGTTCCCTAGAGCTATTTCAAACTGATTTGGAACAGAATTTCCTTATTTTGATACCTTCATCTCTATATTATATCACATGATTTCTTGTAAATTTCAGGGAATTTATCATTATCGCAATAATAGTATTTAATCATCATTTACCAATTTTAAAAGGTTACATTGATTTTCAACTATGTTTTAACCATGTTCATTATTCATTTCATATGACATGACCCCCAATTGATTTTTTTGTGCATTTACCAATCGTTTACTTTCATCCAAAAATTACACAAAATTGACTTTGGCTTGGTTTTTGTTGAGCATAGTCAACGCTGTTATGGCTATGGTTACAATTTTTTC
This sequence comes from Platynereis dumerilii, assembly GCA_026936325.1. Classification (NCBI taxonomy): domain Eukaryota; kingdom Metazoa; phylum Annelida; class Polychaeta; order Phyllodocida; family Nereididae; genus Platynereis; species Platynereis dumerilii. The sequence goes on from JAPTHN010000242.1 coordinate 241,198, forward strand.
CAAAGTTGGTCAACACTATATCATGAACGTTTCTTGGTGGTTTGGTGGCTTTGACACGTATACTCTTTTTGGTACAAGTGTTTTGAGCAACTGTGGAGAATTCAATTTTTGCAGGGCGAAGCTTAAGGTGCAGCTCCTCACTGCCTGCAGTTAGAGATGTAAAACCCCAGCAAAATGTACTCCAGTATGTGTATTATAAGTGTTCCAATAATTAACTTCCTGGATTAAGTGGAAGTAGTTCTTTTTTTGAAGAAATAAACCATATTCCAGTTCTTTCACGATTCACCCCAGCGTACCGATTCACCCCATATTATGGAACAATGAAAGCTCATTAAGCTCAATCCTTCTGGATTTAGTTTCCCTAATATATTAGCTATCAAAATATAAGAAGTAGTTAATTGTGCTACAACTTTCATTTTTCATCATCGGTGGCCAAAATGTGTACACAATAGTGTGCTACAAGCCCCAGGTGCCTGAGTTTGAATAGAGGAGTCAGCCAGCATAGAAATTAATTGCATATGGGTGTTCTATTTGTGGGAAGCAGTTTAGAAACACACAAAGCTCATTTTTAAACTGAAAACAGTGCAGCCTGCCCGGGAAATTAAGCAGAATTTTTTGGTGCATAATTTCTCTATGTGAGCATATGATGACAAAAGCCCAATTTATAAAAGCTTTATATACATAAATTAATGAAATGGTTTCCTGATATCTACCTGAACAACAAAGACAGGTTGAATGTGAATTCTGCATGGAAAAGTGCAGTCTATCAATTACATTTTCATTGGATTGAGAATTACACTGCACAGAAGCCCTAAATCCAATCTGTTAGATGCAAGATGTTCATCAAAAAGAGTTAATATTGAATTTATTTGTAAAAAAAATAAAATTTCTACATACATGACACAAGAGTACGGCATTAGGATGAAGTATTTGGCAGGCATCTCCTTTTGGTGATAGAATTTTGTGTCCTTCATTGCTTTTTCCAAACCTGTTATAAGAGAAAAAAAAAATTTTTGTTGATCACCACTTTTTGTTACAACACACAGTCAATGCACTTGTCAAAGAGATGCTGCAGAAGCATTACAGTCTGTCACTTTGATATGCGCAAAATCAGTTCAGGTTTGCATTCGGTCAGTCATTATCGCCCGTAATTTGATATGATCATTACATTAGTACAGCATACATACACAATGTATATGCTGTTGACAATTCATGAACATGATACCTGAGAGATTGTAAGATCCAAAGTAATGTGTGAAATATTTTGAAACATGATGATGTGTCATCATAACCATGATTTGTCATAACCAATCTGTCTCCTATATTCATTGATCCACTTGCCATGTTGACAGCTCACCCGCCCGAGTTAGGACAGAGAGTTTTTCTTTATCTGAGAGTTTAGTTTGCTAGACACATGCTTTGACTGATCAACAAATGTTACTATCTGACGTACGCTAACCTGCAAAAATTTGAATACACCAGAAAAAGTTACGTTTCTCTTAACAATACTTAATTTTAAACACTTATCTTAATTTATAATACTTTAAGCATAAGAACTGGTATTAAGACTTTAAAATATTTTTATTCATTTTTTTAAAGGTAATTTGGGTATTAATCTCAAAAACTCTATTGACATCCCATGTTAAGATATTCCATAAAAAGTTGTTAATGCACATTTTTCTTCAAGCCTTACGAAATTTAATAGTTTTTCATGTTTTCGTAGACCATGAAAATGGATCTAGATAATAAGTTAATAACCTTTCATTTGATAAGAGTCATCATGTGATTATACTGCATGGTGACCAACAGAAATTTGTATTTTTCAGTGATCAAAGTCAAATTTTTAAACAGTCATTTTGTGTTCTGAAACCACTATTAAAATCATTCCAAAATTGTGAAAACATGTAAAAACTATCAAATTTCATAAGGCTGGCAGGTACATAATTTCCATAGAAAAGCAAAATATGGGATATCAACAATGTTATTTGAATTTGTAAAGAACCGACGTTAAATTTCTGAAAAATAAGGCACCTTGCATCCTTAATGTTAGCTCTGATATAGTTTGTTGTAAGTTTTGACCTAAATTTATGTGCGAATTGAAGTATTCATAAAGGAAATCTCACTTTTCCAGGTGAATTCTAACTTTTGGAGGGCAGTGTACATAGCCTAGATTCCCTGAGACAGAATAGTATCAATACTGTCACTAATACAGTGGTTCCTTCATAATAAGACCGCCCCTTCTGTAGACACAAAGCAGTCTCTCATGGGGGTGTGGTCTCTGGTCGGGGTACAATGTCGCCTGGCTGTCTATATGCTTGGTCAAATATTATTTGAATATCACATCTAGTAATTCAAAATTAGATCAAAATTCATCTCATAATTCTGATTATCTAAGTCCTCATCAGTCTATATATATATGTATTGTATGTGTTAGTGCTGCATTCGTTCTGCTAGTAATTTTCATTTCCGAAAAAGGAAAGGGTTACCTATTCAATTAGTTAAACAGTGAATATAGATTGAATTATTCTGTCACTTTGAGGCTCAAAGTTTGAGCAATGAATTCAAACAAAATGCATCATTCATGACTCACAAAGCTAGACACAAACGTTACCAAGATATGCAAAAAGTGTACCAAATTTTGTAAAAATATCTAATTTTGTTTATGACGAACCGAACCAGATGTATCATTAGGCCAATTTGAAAAACTTAAAATTGTATCAAAAGCATTTGTGTGCGACCAAGAAAGAGTACGAATTATCTATATACATTCCTGACAAATTATAGCAGTTATTGTATTAAGGAGACAACAAATTTTAAGTTCAATCTATCTAGTGTTTGATCCATTCGCCAACCTTTGCTTCTTTCTTTGTTATCCATAGCATTTCAATTGAGAAGTGTTTGGCGTTCGGCAAAATAGTCCTGTTACTCAAGCCCTCATTTGAAAGATCATTCCGGAAGTTTGGTGATACAACACTAAAATTGTCACTCTCGATGCCATACAGCATGTCATTATACACTGCTTCCAAATTGTTCTTTTTTTATTACATTTTGTCAAGTTATCTGATATGGAGCCCAGAACCATGTCAGCCCCCTTTTGTCAGCTCACTTGAAGAAATTGTGGCTGACTTTTCAGCTAGCTGACTTTTCTTGGCTGCAGCTGCAGCTGACCTAAGTCGGCTCACTTGAAGCGTTATTTTCATGAAAGATGTAGAGCTATAAATGTAAATCATCAAAAAAATTAATTTTTCTTATTCATATTTAGAATTAACAAAATGTGCCTACTTTAGTTTGATTAATTCAACAGTTTACTGTGGGATCACAGTCCCATATATCTGACAAAAATCTAATTTAAATATAGCTACAGGATAGACTTGAAAATTCCAATTATATTCACAATTGGAATAAAGGATATAATACCCTATCTGACAAAAAATATATTTATGAACTTCCCAGTGGGATAAGGGTGACCTCGTTAATTTGTACATGGTTCTTTAACAAGAAATTCTTTTAAAAAAAAGAATTGTAGTCAGCTTTGTTATGCGGCATAGGGATATTTTGCATTGATGATGAACTATTATACAAAGCCTTTTCATGAAATGCACATGGTAAATGTGGCGGCTGACATTTGCAGTTCAGGAAACAGTGGAAACTCTGTCAAATTTAATGAAAGGCATAAGCAAATATTGGTGTTGGATATTTTTGGGTCATTAACCGGTGAATAAGCAGCTTTGTGAATGGGTGGATTGAGAACCAGAGATGCAGAAAAAGGCATATTTTTAAAACCTCGTCAGTGGTGAATGCAGATTAGAAGTGAATATGCAGAACACTTTCTGGAAATGAGATTCACATGGCTACTATATATCAGGGGGGGGATCCAGAAAATTCCGGTGGGAGGGTCTATCGGGCTATCGCGTCGCGGAACGCACAATTCGCGAAATTCCGCGACTGCGCGCAGATAAAAGTAACATGTAAAAATATATAAATTTTGGTCTGGTGGGGGGGGGGGGGATGCATCCCCCCCATCCCCTCCCCTGCGTCCGTCCCTGCTATATATAATTGACATTTTCATTTCATGAAACTAAGAGTTGACAGAAGATGGTGAACAACGGATGTCAATTCATTGGCAGAAAAAATTGTCACAGAAAGACAATAGAAAATTCAACACAATGAAATGATAACATGTAGGGGGAACCGGGGCGCATTGGGATGCTTTTAACGTCTACTAATTATGCTCAATACTGAAAGCACTGAGCAACTCAGAAGTTTGCATGAATATCACCAATACTATTGAGTTTTAATGCAAGGAATAATAAATTAGACCGCACCTACCCTTTTGCAGCAAGACAGCAAAATGTGAGTCGCAATCATGACTGTCCCAATGTGGCCCAACAGGGCACATTGGGACATCAATTAAATTTTAACACTCCATGTGCAATAGATATTACATATAATTAGAGTGTAAGACAATATACAGTGCATTAGCACCTTGGAGTGCCTGAAGTTATTAACTTTAAACAGTTTTAAACATAAAGTGTCCTGGGTGCGGAGATCTACATATGTAAGAAATTAACACACAGTGCTTTGCAATGGATTTGTTCACACAGCATGGTAATCCACTATGCCTCTATTCACTGTGGCCTGAGTACCTATTGTGTGCTGTGCCAGGTCAGTCAGTTGACTTCGACACTTAAATTCTGCCATATTAAGTGCGTCCCAATGTGCCCCGAATTCACTGTCCCAATGAGCCTTGATATGACTTTTACACCAAAATGCTAATTTCTCAGGCACCAGTGTGTTTATCAGGATAGCAATTCATAAATGTTTGTTACGATATATCAATTCATACAAGCACTGAGAAAGCCTCATTGTTCATGGTTTGTCCACAGAATGGTTTGAATTGAACCTGTCTATGTTTACTTTAGTAGACGCCGTGGCCTAATGGATAAGGTGCTCGACTCATGCGCGCAAGGTCGTGGGTTCGAATCCCAGCCATGGCATGGAGGAGTTGGGCAGATCCTCCTGAAACCACTGCCTCACCCCACCCAGGCGCAATGGGTACTTGGCAGAAAGGCAACCACAGTAATGGTGCTAGAATGAGCTCTTAAGCCCCTGCGGTTAACCCCGTGTTCAAGGCTGAATACTCCCCAGGGAGTTGAGAAAGACTCTGGATTGGCCTGCCAAGGATGTAATTAGCGGGGAGGGAATCCGTAACGATTGTGCACTTGGTGACAAGTTTTTGCAATTTGGTATGGTGTTTTATATGACTAAGGAGTTTTCAAAAACCACCGCATACAAATTGGGCGTCCCCCCTGGTGGCCGGTATGCGCAAAATCCAATATGGCCGCCGCCAAAAACAAAAAACGCCATATCTTGGTCAATATTCGTTCTAAATTCAAGTGCAATACCTCATTTCCAATATTTTTAAGGATGCCAAGTCTGTTTCTGGGGTTAATTTGGTTGTAAAATGTGATTTTAAGGGTCTTTGCTATAGCTCCAGGTGATATTTTGACAATTTTTTGGGTTTTTTTCCATCAACATATTTTTGTGAAATATTTGAATATGAAATTAATCAAATTTGGATATATTACTTCATCAGAGTTGAAAGCAAGGTCCATCCTACAACCTGTCTTGGTTAAATGGTGTCTTTACTTCTTAATAACTCAACAAGGTAACAAACCGCCGCAACATATTTTGAGTCAATGGCCGTTCTTAGTCAGATGATCGTTGCATACTGTGCAACAATGATAATTGAAATATTGTAGTATAACTCTCAAAGAGGACTTTAAGTCTTCTCAGATGAATAAACCATATTACACTTATTAACGTTGCAACTACTTAATTATACCTGGCTGAATGTTGCACAGCCGAAGTCAACATTCTTCCCAGGCCAAATGCCAAAACTGTCAGAACTGGCATGAAATATCAAGGTGGTTAGAGTTGAAGGCAAATGAAATGGTAGCTATTGATCAAAGCTTAGCACAAAATTGTCTTTTAATTAAAAAACAATAACAAGGTACCCACCAAAATTTGGCAAGCAAATTCCCTGTATTTTCCCTGAATTTTCCCTGCTTCACCGGATGTTTTCCCTGATATTATTTGGGTTCATCGTCATGTTATCGCGGCATTATCATTGCAAATCGGAAACCAAAAATTATTACTTTTACACATTTTTGCTTAAAATAGTGGGCTTGTTTCACGCATTAACACATGTAAACCCAAATTCCCTTTGTTTTCCCTGTATTTGAGGTTAAATTTCAAATTCCCTGATTTTTCCCTGCAGGGAATTTTTTTTAAACATTTTTCCTGTTTTCCCTGTCCGGTGGCGACCCTGAATAATGATTGCGGGACAGCTACTTAGAAAATTTTCTACAACACTTCTATTTTGTATGATGGCAGTCAAAACAAGATATCATGGACCGTGAAGCAAGAAACTTCATGGTGCAATTTGGACCACCTCCAATGCATGGAAGTGCAGGCAGCTGGCTTTGTTGCACTTGCTGTTGCATCATCATGCTACTGTACATCAACCATGCAGTGAAAGAGAACATGCTTGTACTGCATCTGACCAGTCAGTCCAGTGTGGGACCAGCTATCTCGATTTGGCAGCATTCCAGCCCAACCATGAGGAGTGTCTACTTTGAATGCATGAAGAAACAACTTCTAAAAACCCGCTTTCTTTCCTCATTCAGGGAGACTGTATCCCTCTTTGCTGTTCATACACCAGCTCCATACACCAGCTTTTATTTGTATGTGCTAAGAATCAAGTTTGTCACATGCTGAATCTCAGATCAATGCTAAAAAATGTCAGATTAACTTCAGGAAAGCCTCTCGATATATATCGTGATGTCCAATCACTACCTATCATGACATCAAATAATGCACGCACAGTGACATATTGAGATTTCAGACTTATATACTATCTTAAGGTTTGTCATGCAAAGTCTAAACTACAGTTTAAATGGGCCAAACTTATTGAAGAGCTTTAATTGGCAGAACCATGACACTGTTGTTGAAAGCTGAGGAAGGCCTTGGATGGCTTGTAGGTGCATCATTATGAGTGTCACCCTCTTCCTGCTCACAGGGTGATAAGGTCAACTTGCTTGGTGCTCAGGACAGGACAAGCTTAACCACTATTGTTGACAACAATGCAGAATTGGGCGTATTCTGGCTCTTTGCTCACAAACTGCAAGACGCCTTCCTTGTGGCTGTCCTTCAAGACCTTCAGCCATGATTGAACTTATGGGTGTCCCACTAAACCAAAATGCATCTACTCAGGGTGTGCTGTTTGTCACCAAGCACCACAAGTAAGGTAATGACTGCCTTTGTGTTTACTTAATTACCTTTGATGCAAAGTTTCACAAAGTAAACCATTTCTGCTATATATATGTGACAATGCCACAGCATCTTCTTTTCCTGCAGGATAGCCACCAGTATCAGGCATACCTGGAGGACAATACAGTGCAGCAGATTTAGTCCCAGACCCACATTTACCATGTACTGATTGGGATGGAGACTCTCATGCCTGAAGAACTCATCCATGTCAGCAACTTTTCTGAAACTCCTCAACGGCTTTAAGGACTTCTGGCTTTGACTGCTCAATCACTTGCTTCTCTTTCTGAGGTCCTCCATCCACTTTCCAAACTTGATGCAATGCTCATAGCATTAGACAGGGGCCAAGAGAGAGAACTTCTTCTTACAGTGCAAGACAACAAACATCTTCCATGAAGGCCTGTTGGACTGAGGGGCACTTATTTGGAAGTTGGTGCTATGTCACACAGAAGGGCAGGCATCCACCATGCATAGCAGCAGTCTGCTTATGTCTCCAAACATGAATCATGGAGAGAGCCCACTGCATTATTCTAGGAAGGTAGGGCACTTGCTGGATTGCTGGCCACTGGCAGTTGATGTGAAGGTAATATCTCACCATAAACCAGTGAGAGATTATTGGGCTATCAAGTGCAAGTTGCTCTTTTCACTTCTGCAAGCCCAGAAAATGACAAGAGGTTTGAGAGAGAGAGAATAATTTTATTTGCCATACAGGCACACACATTCACAATTGTACAAAACCAATATCAATGGCAGGGATACATTCACAATTAACATACAGCTGAGGTGAGGCACCCCATCACTTTATTTGTCTAGGGATATGGAGCCAGGCAAGTGTCAATTGGTATACATATCTTGCCTTTTTTGTGTGGTTTTTGATTAAATATGTACTTACTAAAGCTTATCCCGGTTTGTGGTCTTGGGATACCTATCTCAATATTATTAGACAAGCACATTGTCAAACCATTGATCTTTGTCTCCTCAATGTTGCGTGGAACCATCACTGACATTACTTCTTCTGTGCATACCATGGGCAGTAGGCCTACAATTCCATGACTGGAACCGGTCTAGATTTACAAACTGCATGGCATTCTTCACTGCAAGTAGTGAATGCTTCTGCATGTCAATGGATGCGGCTATCTCACAAAATAGTGGAAAACTGTATGTACAGTGTACACCAACCCTTTGACTGACATCATCTGACTGATTTTGAGAAAATAAGCCAGAATATGTGACAGCACCTTTTGAAACACTCCTTGGTTAAAGAGCAAGGACTCATTTGACATGGTTACTTTGGCAGGAATGCTTTCATAAGGGTTTGAAGAGCATTCTGGCTTCTCTTTACCATTTCAACCCACATATTCGTCACCATAAGACACAACAGACAAGTTTGATTGAGTCATCTGAGTGATTCAGAGAAGAGGTGGTTCTTCATTATCTTTAAGTTCCAGTTTTTCGAGTGAGGTATGCATGCCTATATTATCCCAATTAGAATTGACCCAGGACACTGGTATTAATATAAATTAGCAATTCTCAATTACCATTGTTCTGATTGATCTGTAGTCCTGAGTGATATCAATATCTGATTGATGTAATTTGTTTCACCTTTAAGATTTACACTTTTAAGATGTTTGTTATCAAACATTAAACAGTGTATATATGAGAGATGAGAGTTATAAGTGACTTGGTGCATGTCATTCACATACTAACAATCTGTTAAATAAAGGTACATCAACAATTTTTAAGCCTCTGATGTACATAATAGGTTATTAAATATGCATTATAATAAGCATACCTGTAACTTTTGCGCGCCATGCACACTAAACAGACCATTATCCAATCTTCCAGGAAGAACACAGTTATAGCATCTGTTCACCCTATAACTTTCCATGACAATGATGAATCATGACAGTATTCTATTAAGTCACATGCAAGTCAGACATAAGTGACAAATCCCAAAAAAGACAATATACCAAGAGACGTCATTTTCACATCTTGTTGCAGCAATTAACATTGACTTTGACATTGAAATTCACATTTTAGCTACAAAATAACACCAAAAACACATTTTCCATTATCAAAATAGTGGAAAATGAGGTATTACACATTGATATAGGACAAATAGTGACCGAGATATGGTGTTTTTCATGTTTCGCGGCGGCCATTTTGGTTTTTGTGCATACCGACCACCAGGGGGGAGTCTCAGTTTGTATGCGGTGGTTTTTGAAACCCCCTGGGTCATATAAACCCCCATGCCAAATTTCAAAAACTTGTCACCAAGTGCACAATTCATGCAGATTTTGACAGATTCCCTCCCCGCTAAATTGTAAAGTCGGCAGAATATGTCTATAAGATGTAGATGAAGACTGTAAACCCACTACATTACATTATAGTGGGAAAGCATACTTTTCCTCGCCTTACTTCTGCATGTGGCTCGTCATTAAAACGATAGAAACGTCAGAATGTGAAATTACAAGATATGATGGGACTACCATATCATGTACCTTGCCAGGAACCAAGAAAACCCCACCGTCCCATAGTGCCTCCCGTCCCAATGTGGCCCGGTTCCCCCTAGTAGGGGAGAGCGGGGTACAGTGAGACGGAGGGCACAGTGAGACAAACCCGTAGCATCTACCTAGTACTGTTTACAGATCAACCCTTTTTTGTATAGTACAAAAATTAAGTAAGTGAGAGACTGTCCTATATGTTGAATGCTTACACAGCATATCGATAGTGGAATTTAATAATTTGTGTTTTTAGCCTGTAAAAGTAAATAATATTGCTAAAGGACTTTTTGTTATAATTCCCAAGAAAAATGGTATAATGCAAAGCAATTGCCAGGGATTCAAACCCTGGTAGTTTGTCTTAGTTTAGTGAGATGACGAACCACAATGCAGGCATCCGGTCTGCAGGATTCAAAAATTTTATAAACAGAGTTGCGTGGGGCACAGTGAGACAGTTTTAGGCGGGGCACAGTGAGACATAGTCCAGTCTATTTGTGAAAAATAACCCCTCAACCCCCAAAAAATTGCTACAAAAGGTTTTTCAACTGATTCTGTTAGGTATAGATGTACTTTTTAACATACTAAAAGTTTACCAAAATCGGACCATCAGAAATGTGTTTTTTTCAAGATGGCGTCCAAGATGGCCGACGAAACCTTCAAATGGCAATAACTCGGAAACTATCCGCTCAAATTTGATGATCTTTGCATCTAAACCTAGGTTTTTGGGGCCAAGGAACACATTGAGAGCATCAAAAATAACATTGGGCCATTATTTAACATTTAAAATGCTAATATGGTGTAAAATATGGTTGCCGACACCTCGATAAAGTCAACCATTCACTTAGATTTGACAATCGTTGTATCAATTGCCAATCAAAAGAATGCAGCTGCTTTAGTTGTCATTGAGTCAGACAGAGAAATGATTCATTGCATCATTATTCAATTTAGTTATCAGCAATTGGCCATAAATGACCATTAACTTTGAGAACGCCTTTGTTTATAAAGTCAATTTACACTGTTCTGAAGTCATCAATTATCCCCCATTTTTGTCTTAAGTGTTGTTTGCAGTATCACAGTTTTTCAGTTTGGCATTGATTATATACAGCAGTGGGCCCACAAGAAAGTCAAATTCGATGATCTTTGCTTTCAAACGAAGGTTTTTGGGGGTAAGAACACATTGAGATATTGGACAATTATGGAGCTTTTAAACTCCAATATGGCCACAGACGCTTTTATTTAGACAATTTTTTCCACTGAAATTTGAACCACTCTCTTCCCTGTAAGGACATCTTGGAACTAGCATCAGAAAACATGACAAAATCCCCTATCTTAGAATGCAGGTTTGCAAAGTATCCTTGAAACAGGGTATTCTTTAAGGAATTTCTGGTTTTTATTTTACTATGACTGCAGGATGGTATTTTTTGGGGGATATCCCTTGGCTTCAGACAGGTAACACCAAATTTGCATCATTTATCAGGACAAATACATGTAGCATCCTTAAATAGATGTTATAGGTCAAGAGGGTGGATTGATGCGATCTGAATCTGGATGAGATGCCAACAGTCCTCCATAACTCTGTAGGAGTTTAAATGTTTGCGGGAGAGGTGTGGTGCTATTTGTATTATTGATCAGATTGGAGACTGCTCAACATCTTACACGTTTACCCATGCAAGTGAGTGATGTGATCATTTACTCGCCAGCATAGATAATGACATCCACGCAGGATTTTGCTAATGATTGACCACTGAATATTTTGGGTTCTCCAACCAAGGTTCAAACCCATGCAGGCAAAGACCTTCAGCGGAGCAGGTGGGAACCGTTTTAAAACAACTCAGTCTTCCAACAGCTCAAATCTTGGACAATCCTCAGTTGCACTCTTCTCGCCCATGATAAATATGTACTCAGGATACAAGAGTTGCTTTTTATCCATATTAGACTTCGTAACCTCTTGATGAAGCAAAAGCTTCCTACTATCGTAAATTTTGACCAGCCCTTGACTTGGAATGCACCTGAAATTGTTATTGATGCACCACAAAATAAGAATTGTTATCTTGTCAGGGGGTTTCCATAATAGTATAAACTTTCTGAGTACTGTTGGGACACTGACAGAGGGAACAGGAATGAATAAAATGTGTGAAACCATCTGATGTGGCTGAATTATCAGAAATGGTTGACATGGCTGATAATCAAGGCAATTGTACTGGGTTGGTTCCTGCATTTGCAGGTATTTCAGATTGCTTACTTGCATGTACATTTGCCACAGCAGGTCATTTCAACTACTTGACGTGTGATCATTACTGACTGCAAGGAATGAGCAACCTTGAGAATGTACATCTTGATGTTAACCTGTTACAGGAGAGTTTCTCACTGTTCCTTGTCTTCATGGTTGTTGACAAAGCAAAGAATGCTGGGGACTGTGGGCAGGACTAGATAGCAACCTTGTAACAACAGAAATTTTAATGAGGTTTTTAATGAGCAATGGTTGTCCAACTGGAAGCAGTGTGATGGCTGAGGACCTGCAAAACCTTTGGACATAATCATGATAATCTGCACCATCTGAATTGTGCAACAGTGCAATGCAAGATTCCACAGACGAGACCTATTACATGTATATATGTTTTAAGTCCAAAACACGCAGATACATTGGAAGCATGCATCAAAAGTCTTACTTCGGGTACACCCCTGAGAAATATTTTCATAAGACTACTAGCTTGACAGATGTGACTGTGCATGACCTCAAAGGGATTGGGAAAGAGATCATAGAAGATATTGTCGGAAAGTCAACATTTACCAACCAATCCACGCCGAAACACAAGGCAAAAACTTTTTAGAATATCTCTGCCTTGTAGACTGCTCCTGACTGTGCCATTGATCCTGCACTCCTCTTTCTAAAGTTCCTTGGTGTGTCAAGATCAGGAAATCTTTCCCCAGATGATATATTTTGAGTTATGAACTGACACCCTATCATAAAGTTTTTCAGACGAAAGGAAAGACCTCTTGTCTCTTGACAAGAACAAGGCACACATGATTGCTCTAATCAGCACTACACCAACAGAGGATATATATCACATCATCAATTCACCTGGCGATGCAGATGTTGATATTGTTAAGGCACCTTTGAGCATGTCTGTCTTTGCACCAAAACTTTGGCAAAGATACCGATTTGCTGAACTTGTTCCTACTCAGTACAACAAAATTTATAATTAGGCCGTCTATTTCTGTTCTGACACCAATTAACATTCAAAAGAACGTAGAGCTTGTTACATTAATTTTACTTGTTGAAAGAAATATCAGGAGATGATGTACACAGTGAGTTTCCCTTCATCCAAGCTTACTTGGGCTGTGATTCATGCTCCAGAGTAATTGGCATCAGAAAAGTTGCCTTTCCGTAAATTAGTGAAATCTGATTTTGTCATGAAGTGCTGTGCAGGTACATTCATATGTCCAATAAATTTGAAAAGATTATGATGACAGAATTGGGCAAAGGTATGATGATTGCTGTGTTGTTGGCAAGTCCAAGAATAAACTTTCATTACTGTGTCACAACATTTTCACCAAGAAGGTGGCGTCTGCTAAGGCGTCTGTCACCCTTAAAGGACTTCCTTCCAACTTCCCCTACACATTATTCTGTAGCCTGGCATGTTCTACCAAATTAGGGTGTGGTTGGACATGGCATGCAAATAACAAGAACTCTACAGATTATGGATAGAAGGACGGATCCACATTAGTTAATTTCTGTCATGAAGGAGAAGAAATCGGCTCCGGACAAACAAATGAAAGTTATTTATTATAACTATTCGTCAGGATGCAAATCCTCCTAATGAAGCTGTAGACATAGTGGGCTTTCTAGGAGCCTACTGCAGCATGTGGTCAATACCAAACTGAAAACTATGATAGTCCAACCAAGACTCAAAAGATCGATATAGATGACAACTTCCGACAGTCAGCAAGATGGCGCCAGACAATTGAACAATGTAAACAGACTCCTTGGACAGAGGTATTAGTGGTGATTTACATATAGTTGATTGTTAGAAACTAAATTGAAAAATTATGCACTAAACCATTTCGTCTATCTCAAGGAAGACTCAGTCAAATCAATTTGACTGAATTTTGAAATATATCCGAAAAATAATCTCGAGGATTTCTAGCACCAAATGGCAATAGAAATAAGCCCGATGGTTCCATTTATTACCATACACTACTCCTTCAAACTCTCAGTATTTTGGGACATTTTCCCTCTGTTTTATAGCAATTTTGCATGAAAAGCGGACATCTTTCATGGCCCATCTGACTCAGCCCAACTGATTTGACCTAGTTTTCCGTGATACAATGAAAGAGGACAATCAGTAATGTCAACATACAAATTGATTTAACCTTTTATGCTTATGCATCACTCAAAAAATAGAAAGGTTAGCCTTTAGTAAAACTAGGTTTCAGAGGTTTGACTGAGTCTTCCATAACAGAATCTGAGTTGCACAATGGGAACTTTTGAGGTAAATAACAGTTAAACCTGCTTTGACTGAGTCTTCCATTGACTGTTTCCATCCAAAAAGTTGTTTGTTGTGCAAGCTAAAAAGGTCAAAGAGGTTTGACTGAAGCCGACTCTATGAATCTGCACAAGTCTAGTGGAAGACTCAGTCAAAACTATGTTTTGGATGGTTCATCCTCCATTTTTTAGTGGAAGACTCAGTCAAAGCTATGTTATGACTGAGTCTTCCACTAAAAAATGGAGGATGACTCAGCCAAAACATAGCTTTGACTGAGTCTTCCACTAGATTAATGGCAGATTCACAGAGTCGGCTTCAGTCAAACCACTTTGACCTAGTATGGAAATTAAAATAATGAAGCCACTGCCTCGCAGCTTCCTGGAATAATCAGTCAAAATTACTTTATTAAATAAATTCTACATTTTTTAAACATCATTTATGTATCTGCACGATCACAACACCAAGCTGAACAAAATGATATAACTCTCAATTCAATCAGCGACAGGAAACAGAAGTTATCTGCTGATTTGTTTAGTTTTCAGAATTTCAGGTCTGCTGAATATTGCAAAATTTGCTATATCTGAGTCTTCCATGAGAAATACGATTTGTCAACAATTCAATGACATTTAAAATGGGTGTGTTCCTAATTGGCAATTCCTAAGATGGCCAAATCTGAGTGAACAGTCGGCTTAATTGAGGTGTCGGCAGCCATGTTTTGCACCGTAGTAGGGTTGTACATATTAAATATTGGTCCAATGTCATTTTTGATGCTCTCAATGTGTTACTTGACCCCAAAAACCTAGGTTTAGATGCAAAAATCATCAAATTTGAGTGGACAGTTCCAGAGTTATTGCTATTTGAAGGTTTCGTCGGCCATCTTGGACGCCATCTTGAAAAAAACACATTTCCAATGGTCCGATTTTGGTAAACTTTTAGTATGTTAAAAAGTATACCTATACCTAACAGAATCAGTTGAAAAACCTTTTGTAGCAATTTTTTGGGGGTTAAACTGTATATAGACTGGACTAACATCACAAAATACACTCGAAACGACCTGAATGTAATGCATGGCTCACAATTCACTATTAAAAACAAAATACCTGCTATAAACTACTGATTTTAGTGAGTAATATCCACAGGGAAGCGTCAATGAAGAATTTTGATTAGGATGTAACAGGTGCGGCAGGTTAAATAAGTCGTACATGTGTCCAGTGCGATGAAGTTTCAAAACATGCTCAAAAAAGGACCTAAAAATCACCTAGCCAGCTGATTTTATTAGAGTACAGTAGTTTCTGATGCAACAATCGATAGAACAATTCCGCAGGTCCTGATGATTGGCGGTTATGACAGCAGATGCCCTGTCTCACTGTGCCCCGCCTGCTGTCTCACTGTGCCCCGCCCATGGGGCACAGTGAGACACTTAACAAGCACGGACTTAACTCAAAGTTTTCCCAAACCTTTAAAAGGTAGGAACCTGAAACTACTTGACAATATACCCAACGTCATTATCTATAACGTGGACCTGATCTCATTTAACTCGTTGCTGCCAACATTTTGGAAGACTTGAAAATAAAAAAAGTGTCTCACTGTGCCCCGCTCTCCCCTACTGACTAAAACACCTTGCAATTGCTAAATTAGTGGAATGGACAGACAACATTAGATTTTGAAATGAAGGTTTTTGAAATTATTTGAGAAATAATCAACCGAGAAAAGATGAAAGATGTGAATTAAATATCGTAGAAACCTTTCAATGAAATTCACATGCCAAATATTGTTGTGAAATTTTCCTGCCTTAAGGGCTAAAAACTTTGGTTGTCAAATAATGGATTAGAAGCAAAAGTGTAAGAAAAATTGAATTTGGAAACCTTACCAATGAAATTCACAAGCCAAATATTGTTGTTTGACATTTTTGTTTATTTATTAAAAACTAACCAATATTAAAAACAATTTTAAACAATCCAACAATTGCGAAGCAATAGAGAACACATTTTTCACCATTACTGTCCATTAGTAGCGAAGACTTTGCTTGTCCAATGATGAATTAGAAGCGAAAGTGAAGTGAAAATTATATTTGGAAAACCTTTCAATGAAATTCACATTCAAAATATTGCTGTTTGACATTTTCGGACCATGATTTGTGAAGATTTTGCTTGTCAAATGATGCATTAGAAGCAATAAGTTTAGAAAAGATTATATTTGGATAATCTTTCCATGAAATTCACATGCCAAACATTGTTGTTTGACATTTTCGGACCATAAGTTTTGGAGATTTTGCTTGTCAAATGATGCATAAGAAACAAAAGTGTAGAAAAATTACATTTGGAAACCCTTTCAATGAAATTCACATGCCAAATAAAATATGATTGTTCAACAATTTTGGACTATAAGTTGTGAAATTTTGGTTTGACAATTTCAGACCATCAGTGGTGAAGATTTCGCTTGTCAAATGATGGATTAGCATGATAAGAAGCAAAAGCGTAGGAAAAATTATATTTGGATACCCTTTCACTGAAATTCACATGCCAAATATTATTGTTTGACATTTTCGGACCATAAGTTTTGGATGGATGGTTGGATGATTGGGGCTTTATGTCCTGTATTTATGCACTTGGTGGGCTAATAAGGAGAGGGGAGGACATGGCAATGAGGCAAAGGATGATTGAAACAGCAATCCAACATAGGCCCAGGTGACCCGGCAAGAGCTGGATTCAAACCCTGGATCCAAACCCTGGATCAAGCGATTGGCAGCCCAGCACGCTACCACTGGACCAACCCTACCCCCCTTAAGTTTTGGAGATTTAGCTTGTCAAATGATGGCTTAGAAGCAGAAGTGTAGGAAAAAATTTATTTTGATACCCTTTCCATGAAATTCACATGCCAAATACTGTTGTTCGACATTTTCGGACCATGAGTTGTGAAGATTATGCTTGTCAAATAATGCATTAATTAGAAGCAAAAGGTGTAGAAAAAATTATAGTTGGATACCCTTTCCATTAAATTCACATGCCGAACATTGTTGTTTGACATTTTCGGACAATAAGTTTTGGAGATTTTGCTTGTCAAATGATACATTACTACTGCAGCATTAAAAACAAAAGTGTAGGAAAATTACATTTGGAAACCCTTTCAATGAAATTCACATGTCAAGTATGATTGTTTTGACAATTTTGGACCATAAGTTGTGAAAATTGTGACTGTCAAATGATGGATTAGAAGCAAAAGTGTAGGAAAAATTCCATTTGGAAACCCTTTCAGTGAAATTCACATGCCAAATATTGTTTTTTGACATTTTCAGACCATAAGTGGTAAAGATTTTGCTTGTCAAATGACGCATTAGAAAAAATTATATTTGGAAACCCTTTCTATGAAATTCACATGCGTTTATCCAGTCATGAATGATTAACCTTTTGTGAAACACTGATTTGGCAAACATATTATTTTAGTCTGCATCAATAGTTTGACAATCATTGACAATTTTATCATAAAATTGTCATTGATTGTCAAACCATTGATGCAGACTAAAATGAAAAATACATACAATTTATTTATTTTTTCTCTTAAATTATTTCAATAAAATTCACATGGCCAAAATCTTGTTTTTGGATATTTTCACTTACTCAGTCATAATTATAAGGGTTTAGAAACAACAAATGGAAATGTGAACACAAGAAGGAGAAAGAGCAATGGATTCAAGAATAAAACATTTCGGAGAATTACATGATAGGGTAAGATTCCTTGAGGCATATTTGTTCAGTTTTTGCATGAGTCGGACACACATAATATTAACAAGACAAGAGCAGTGATTTTTTTTTTAAACAAGGAATAAAGAAACTCAGGCCTGAGGGACAACAACTGGGTACCGGCCGTCTTTTGAGAGGCTCGGAGAAATATACATGGTATAGGTAGGCAGGGAGAAACCTCTCAATTATAAAACAACCCATGTAATAATATATAAATATTTTAAAAATTTTGATAAAAATAATATATAATATCTGTTTGTAGCAGGGCTTCGTTGAGTCCACACCTTATCCTCTTTTGCTCAGTTTGTAGCAGGGCTTCGGGGTCAGGTAGTAAGTGAACGGACTCCAACTCCCCACTCCTTTGGCTTTCTGAAAAGCAACTTAAAAGGTCTCCTGAATTAAGAAACCAATGCCACTTATCGGCATTATTGCACACAAATATAACATGGTTAACAGGGGGAGAAAAAGGAATTCTACAAAGTTTTCATAAATGTTTTATATGAACGATGAAGAGTTGTGTAAAATTTGCACTATATTTTGTATTGCTGTCACTATGTTTTTTTAAATTATATCAAATATTTTTAGGAGTCAGGAGTCACCAATTAATTTTCGACTCCCACTCCATCTCATAATTTTGACTCCTTACTCTAACTCCATTCCACAAACCTCCAACTCCACAACTCCGGCTCCAACTCCAAAGCCCTAACTCCAAAGCCCTGATTTGCAGCTAGGTTCTGCAGACTGAAAATTAAACACAAATTTTGAAAATGCGTAAATTGGAACAAATCTTCGTAATATGAAAACCAATATTGCTTGCCAAGGGTAACAATATAGTATGTCCTGAATTATGTAATTGATTTTTTTTATGATATCCTCAAATCATATGAGACTATTTTGTTTTCTTCTATAACACATCATGATATGTGTGCCAAGGAGCCAATAGCATGTGTATTTTGTCCTATGACTTTGGTACAGTAAGGAGTAATTCATAAAGGAGCCCCAAAACTTGTTTTTGAAAGACCCTTGGAAGCTATTTTGTGATGTCTGGAAAAGTAGCCGGAAACGACCAAACTGATCTCCTTCAATATGTAATGGCAGAAACATTCATCTTACAATGTAAAAGGTTCATGACGAACCTTTGATAAGGAATATAGAATAGTAGAACCTTCATTTTGAAGAAACCATTATTATACCGTTTATACGCAAATATAGTAATACTAGCATTGACCCGTGATAAAGGATAACAGAAATGGCAGTCAAGCAGGTTTGTGGCAGTGTGGAGAATGAGTGGCAGTCATAAAAAAGATTTGTAACATGGTTTTGCTTGATTTAGAAATTAATAAGTCAGGACGTCAGACACCTAAAATAAATAATGACTGTCGAAGTCACTGTGAAAGATATGCTTTCCTGTGGAAGGAAGTGCCCAAGTCCCCCCTACCCCCCAAGAAGGGGGACCGAATGATATACAGCTGAAGCGAGATGTAGAAGTATTGTTCATGTTCGCAACCAATACCCGCAGACCAATAGCTGTATCAAATGACATAACTGTAAGCGGAATATTAGGATCACAGCGGGCAGTTGAAGAGTGAGTGACAAAATGGCCAACACAAAAATTGACAAATTCCCAACACCCACAGGTTAATACCTGCATCAAATTTCGTAACTCAAAGGGAAATATTAAGGTGACAGCGGGCAGTTCATGAATGAAGAAAGATGGCTGGCAAAATCGCCGGCACACAATGGCTGCCATGATGGATTTCACAACATGTTCCTGATCCATATCCACAGGCCAATACCTGCACGAAATTTGATAACTGTAAGCGAAATATTAAGGTCACAGTGGGCAGCTGAAGAATGAAGAAAGATGGCCACCACAAAATGGCAGCCATCTTGAATTTCTGGACATTTCCCAACTGATACCCACAGGCCAATAGCTGTACCAAAGTTCATAACATGTTAGTGGAATATTAAGGTCAGAATTGCCAGTTCAAGAATGGCTGCCAAAATGGCCACCACAAAATGGCAGCCATCTTGGATTTCTTCACATACTCCCAACCAATACCCACAGGCCAATATCTGTACCAAATTTCATGACTGTAAGTGAAATACTAAGGTGACAAATGGACAGTTACAGAAACCTTAACCAGGATAGCAGTGTCACCACATGGCGATTTCAACTAATTAATTGTAATTAGCAAAACTAATGAGAGTTGAGGTTAAACGTCGCATGGTTGAAATCCTCAAGTGACTTCGGGAGTTTGGAGGTGAGATTCATAGTGTTATTAGTTGACAGGAAAAAGCCTTATGGTTGAGATGACATAGTTTCTTCCACAAATATATATATAGGATTATAGGCCTATACCATTGTAATTATGCACTTGTTGCAATAAAAACTCTCTTAAATCAAGCTAGTTAGTAAAATCGATTAAGAAAGAATTGTGTGAAAAAGTGATCTATAAAAGTGGTGACCATTTATTTCCGAGGCTTGGAGTTTTCCTCAGTGGAAAATTATCGCCGTAACGGCAGAGGTAATTATTTATTTCAAGCGGAAGAAGTCCTCGAATATTCATTCCAAAATCAAGTAACATGTTGTAAAGAAATACCCCCACAAGAAATTATTTATTTGATTATTTGAAGACTGCCCAAAAAGAATTTATTACACCAAAACTGGGCAAGAAATTATTTATTTCAAGAAAACTCCAAGACCTCCATTGAGATTAAATGGTCACCCCTGGGACAGAGGGCAATTAGTGATTGCCATTTGGCAATTCAGCATAGCCACAATTGCCCATCTCACTCCCTGCTTCCCCTAGGACTCCAGACAGCAACTAATTGGCTTGGCCTAAACTAGTCCGACTAATGCTTCATTCTCACGGCAGCTCCCGGAGAACTTTTTGAAACGGCGGCGAAGTATTTTCAGGAGAGACGGAAAAATATTTCCTCTTTTTACGTATCGCGCAGGGGCATTTTAGCTTCCCGCCGGACATCTTTTGGTTGCACGCCGTCGAGAATCCTGCTTCTTACCGTCACTTCAAATCGCGACGGAGCAGAAAAAAAGTTTCAACCAGTACAAATTTTATTAAAATCGACGGGGGAGCAGACCAGATAAATTGTTCGACGCCGCGATCAGAAAAGTAAGACTGCGTCAAAGTTTTCGCGCCACTGAGGGGCAAAAAGTTTCCCGCCGTTTAGGAAAACAAGCGGGATTCTCTGCGTGGCGCCAAAAAGGTCGACCCCGCGGTTCTTCTGCACTCCGCCGTCAAGGAAAATGCTCCGGGACGTGTGCAAAACCTTCGCGCCGTCGTCTGGACCCCCTCCCGGAGCAGACAGAGTGGCGCCAGAGGGGCTATTTTTAGCAAAATCCTTTGTCCGCGGGGTACTGAAACCATCACGGCGTCGACCTTTTGTGCCACGGCGGGAAAGGGGGGTCAGCCATGGAGACGCACTGGCGCGCGCCTCGCATATAAATAGAAGAGTAGCCACTAGAGCACCATAACCACTCTGAACTTCAAGACGAACGCATCTATACTCCATGACACTCTGCTTCACAGCCTACTGAATTGCTGCTTCATTGCTGAATCCCTGCTTCATTACTGATTGATCCTGCTTCATTGCTGATTCACCCTGCTTCATTTCTGATTGATCCTGCTTCAAGATGGGACCCAGAGGAAGAGGGAAGAAGACCTTGAGGGCACCAAGCAAGGGCATCAATCCAGCCAACACTCCACTGACCACTCCATCTTCAACTCCAGTTGGTTCACCAGCTCCTTTCATAGACTACACAGCTGTTACATTGTCTCCAAGCATGTTCAGCTTGCCGGACAGCATCGTGGCAGTGACCACTGCTACATCAACAGTGACCAGTGAGACCATCTTCGAGGGCCCGCCACCACCCAAAGTGCTGCAACAACCTGATGAGGAGGATGAAGATGATGATGAAGAAGCTGAAGATCAAGTCCTGGCCAAGCTTGCTGCTGCTGTCAAGTCTCCAACCAAGCGTGGCAGGCCTGCCACTGCTGCTGCAGCCAAGAAGAAGCGTCCCAAGTCTGCTGATGCTGATGTCAAGTCTCCAACCAAGTGTGGCAGGCCTGCTGATGCTGCTGATGCTGCTGCTTCTGTCAAGTCTCCCACCAAGCGCACCCAGTCGGCTGATGCTGCTGTCTTCAAGACTCCCACCAAGACTGCTCCAAGGGGAAGGCCTCGCACTCCTGGCAAGTCTCCTTCAGCCAAGCGTCACGCCACCTCCAAGTCTCCAGCCAAGTCTCCAGTCAAGCCTCCAGCCAAGTCTCCAGTCAAGCCTCCAGTCAAGCCTCCAGTCAAGCCTGTCACTCCAGCCCAGACCCGAGCCAAGACTGCAGTCCAGCCTCCACCTCCACCTCCAGATGATACTCCTGCTGATGATGAAGATGATGACTGTGTTCTGACAGCTGCAATGATCCACCAGCAGACCCTGGACTCCAACTACGATGCCACCACAGAGGAAGATACTCCCAAGAAGAAGGGTGCCAAGTCCAAGGGCAGCAAGGGGAAGAACCAGCCAAAGGAAGATTCTGACAACACTGGATCTGAGGTTGAGCTGATCCAGGAGGCCGATGGCCAGTTTGTCCACAAGGAGAAGAAGAAGGGCTACAGGAAGGCAAACTCCAGGGACCTACTGGGCATCACAGAAGAGCAGGAGGATGACCTGATCGACTGGTACCGGGAAAACAAGCAGCTGTACACCAAGGGCTCAACCACCTTCAAGAGTGGACAGAAGGACAGACTGGATGCAGAGAAAGCAGCAGAACTGACATTGCTAGTGGCAGGGTTGCGATTTTTATTGATTTTTATAAAAAAATCAAAAAAATCGGATTTTTTTGATTTAAATCGGATTTTTTTGATTTAAATCGGATTTAAATCATTAATGGAAAAAGTTCATTTTCCGTATCAATTTCACCAACTGTTATTAATTTTTATGCATTGACATATTATGAATAACACATATATGAATGTCAATAAGGCAGATATATAATAATTTTGTTTAAATTAGAGAAATTATAATGCAAAATTATGAAATCAAGGCAGGTGATGTATTAAATATAATAATCATAATGTAAGCTACGGCAGCAGTTCCATATTTTGATACGGATGTGTTAATAAATGTCACTGAACATCAATCATAACTATACAGCTTACTTGTAATAGAAGTACACGGTACACCTTCTAAAAGATAAAAAGCTTTAAAAGGGATGATGTCAAAACGAGTCATCATTTTCCCTACTCTGCAATGAACTGAACTGCTACGTTAAATCACCAGTCTCAGCACTCAGTCTCACGATGCCTGTTAATTTTGTTTCACATGTAGTGTATTTGATATCAGTTTAGCAGTAGGGGCTTTGGGGACAGTGCTGCATTTGCAGAACATGGCTTTGTTTTTCATTGCAGCAATGAAATTGTTTAGAGAATCATGAGAATGCCATGATTGAAATAAAATTGTTTAAATCTTTATTTACATGTATATAGTCATTCTACTTGGATATATTTATCAGAAATATTTTATCATATATCTAAAATTATATCTTATACATATACAAGGGGCCTGTGTGACATGTCATTAGACATATTTATGACAGAGTATTGCTAAATGGTAGGTTGCAAGCTGTAATATCTCACTGCCAGCTTTATTTGCGCTTTTTTAAGCCTTTTTATCACAACTTTGATTTAAATCATGATTTTTATTGAGTGATTTAAATCATGATTTAAATCAATGATTTAAATCGAATGATTTAAATCCAGCAACCCTGGCTAGTGGGGAAGGAGATCACAGCAGCTAAAGTCTACAAATGGAGGAACAACATCAGGACTACCTTCTCAAAGTGCATCAGACCTCAACCTTCTGGAGCTGGCAGAAAGAAGATGTCCGAGCGAGACAAGTACATCCTGGCGAAGTGTGAATTCTTGAGGTCCTCCATCATTCCGAAGGGTGCCGTGGAAGTCTCCAGCTTCACTGGACCAGGAGGAAGTAACCGCCTGTCGTCCGATTCTGATGCCCCCATGGACTACAATCCTATGCCCGACCTTGATGACAGCCTCCCAGCCAGCCAGCAGCAGTCCTCCCAGGAGATGTCCCAGCAGTCCCTCCAGCCATCCCAGCAGCAGTCCCAGGTCTTCCCAGGACGAAAGCCATCCAAGAAGAGGAAGGACACAGACCAGGAGATGGCCTCTGCCCTGACTTCAATCGCTGGTCACTACACTTCGGACAGGCCCAGGAAACCAGCACCACCTCAGCCGGCAGGACCATTCTGTGACATGTGCCCACAAACTGCTCACAGGCTGGATCCAGAAGTACACCAGTTGCAGAACATGTGCAGGAGTATCTTCACATCTGGGAAGAACATGAACCGTGCCCTGAGACTTCGCCTCCTGCACTCCTTGAGCCAGACGGACAACTACTTCGTACAGGCGGCCGTCCAAGATAAAATCCTGATGATGCAGCAAGAGAATGTGGAGATGATCCTAGGGCAGCAGCAGCACCAATACATCCCTCCTCCTGGTCCAGCTCCATCCTTTGTCAACGAGGACTTGCAGCAGCCTCCAACAACTCAGCATCAGCCCCAGCAGCCCAAGCAGCCAAGTCTTCAGATGCAGTCCCAGCCTCCACGCCAGCAGTTGCAGTCCCAGCCAAGCAGCAGCAGCCAGTTCCAGTCCCTGCAGCCAATTCGAAGCCAGACTCCAGCCCTGCAGCAGTCATCTTTAAGCTTCAGCCAGCTGATGCTTGACAGCCCCCAGAAGCTTGGCTTCCCCGGACCCTCTTTTGGGCAGCAGCAGCAGCCAGTACAGCAGCAGCCACTACAGCAGCAGCAGCACCAGCCTCTACAGCAGCATCAGCCACAACAGCAGCAGCAGTCTCTACAGCAGCAGCAGCCACCACTACAGCAGCAGCAGCCACCACTACAGCAGCAGCAGCCACCACTACAGCAGCAGCAGCAGTCTCTACAGCAGCAGCAGCAGTCTCTACAGCAGCAGCAGCAGTCTCTACAGCAGCAGCAGCAGCCGACAGTTGTCCACCAGCGGCAAACTCCATTGTCGTTCCAGTGGAGCCAAGTCAACATGCCCTCTCCAAGGAAGTGATGCCTGTTCAAGTCGTCTGAAAAAAAAAAAAAACCCTGGCCCTTTAAGGGGCCACCAAATCCTCCAAAAAGAGCTGGCCACGTACACATCTTATGTTGACTAAAAAAACTCTTGCGATGACAAACAAGAGCAAAAATGAAAAGAGCCCCAAAAAAAAAAGTTGACAAATTCCCCCCAAAAAAAAAATCCGGTCCTGGCCCTTGTAAATTTTAAACACCTTCATAAAAGCAAGGTGCTATTTCCCTTCTTTTTTTTTTGGCCCATTTTCACTTTCTGCTTAACCAGTACAGGTGGCATTTCTGCTTTCTTAATTAAAGTTTTTTCACCACTTTAATTAATATAGATAGATAGATAGATAGATAGATAGATAGATAGATAGATAGATAGATAGATAGATAGTCAGACAGATAGTCAGATAGATAGATAGATGGATAGATAGGCAGATAGATAGATAGATAGATAGATAGATAGATAGATAGGCAGATAGATAGACAGATAGATAGGCAGATAGATACGCAGATAGATAGCTATATAGAAGAAAATATTTGGACGTCGCATATACACTGCAGCAAAGAAAAACGAGTGATCGTCATTTTGCAGTGATGACACTTGGATAGATAGATAGATAGATAGATAGATAGATAGGCAGATAGATAGACAGATAGATAGGCAGATAGATAGACAGATAGATAGGCAGATAGATAGGCAGATAGATAGCTATATAGAAGAAAATATTTGGACGTCGCATATACACTGCAGCAAAGAAAAACGAGTGATCGTCATTTTGCAGTGATGACACTTGGATAGATAGATAGATAGATAGATAGATAGATAGATAGATAGGCACATAGATAGATAGACAGATAGGCACATAGACAGACAGATAGATAGATAGACAGATAGACAGATAGATAGATAGATAGATAGATAGATAGATAGATAGATGGAACACAATGCTCGTTACATATATACACTGCAGAAAACAAAAGCAGTTATCGTCACTTTGCAGGGATTGCACTTGCATAGATAGATAGATAGACAGATAGATAGATAGATAGATAGATAGATAGATAGATAGATAGACAGATAGATAGATAGATAGATGGAACACAATGCTCGTTACATATATACACTGCAGAAAACAAAAGCAGTTATCGTCACTTTGCATGGATTGCACTTGGATTGATAGATAGACATGAGATAGATAGATAGATAGATAGATAGATAGATAGATAGATAGATAGGCAGATAGATAGACAGATAGATAGCCAGATATATAGCTAGATAGATAGGCAGATAGAGAGGAAGTGAAAGTGATTTAAATGGGTTGTACAGATAGATACAAAGCTAAAAATTTGCTATTTTATGTACGTCACAAAATATATAGTTGTTGCAGGGAGGGCTTTTTTTTTTGGGGGGGGGGGGGTTTGTCACATAAAGATGTGTACAAGGCCTGCTCTTTCTGGAGGAAGTGGTAAGCCCTTACAAGGGCTGGGTTAATTTGTAGTTTTTTAAGGGGGGCATTGAATTGCTGTTGCTGCTGCTGCTGCTGCTGCTGCTCTGCTTCATCTTCAAATTCTGTCCATCTGCCAGGGGACACTTCCTGCTGGGCTGTTCACGTAGTCTCGTAGGTAGTCTCGGTACTGTTTGGCTTGTCTTGTGGCATTTCCATATGCTGGAGCGAATCCAAGGTCATGCAAGGGGTCTCCTCTCCACAGTCCTTCAGTGACTTCATGGGTTGCAGGATCTTCTCTGTCCATTACGTCGTTGTCCATGGCTTGATGAATTCCTATTCTGTCTCGCAGAAGATTGTGTAGAGTGCAGGCTGCCAGAGTGATGGCTGCCACTCTGCCGGGTTTCTGGGGCATCGTAGTTAGGAAGCATCTGAACCTGTGGGACAGGATACCGAAGGCATTCTCCACCACTCTCCTGGCTCTTGAAATTCTGTAGTTGTAGACTCTGGAGGGGATGTCAAGGTTTCTTCTTGGAACAGGCTTCAGCAACCAGCTCTTCAGGGGGAAGGCCTCATCTCCAACGATGAAGTATGGAAAAGGATTCCCAACTGTGCCAGGTAGAGGTTCAGCAGGGGGTAGCCCAAGTCGTTCTTCTTCCAGCAGGTCCCTCAGCCTTGTGTCCAGGAAGACTCCTCCATCCGATGAGCTTCCTTGGCATCCAGCCTGCACGTACAGGAACTTGTAGTCAGAATCCACCAAAGCCATAAGCACAATGGAATGGAAGCCCTTGTAGTTGAAGTAGATTGACCCAGCTTTCCGAGGACATCTGATGCCAACATGCTTCCCATCCAGTGCTCCGATGCAATGGGGCATGTTCCACCTCTTCTCGAAGCCCTTGGCAACTTCCTTCCAGGATGCTGGATCCATTGGCAGGGCCAGCAGATGTTCGTAAGCTCGCATGATGGCAATGCAGACACTGGGGATAAAATTGCAGATGGTGTTGGGAGCCACTCTGAAACCGTAGGCCAAGGACTTGTAGCTCTCTCCTGTCGCCATGTACCGTAGGGTGACTGCCAACTTCAATCCAGGTTCCAGAGCCCTCCTCATGTTGGTGTCTTGTTTTGTAATTGCAGGAGCCACAGCAGCCAGGATTTCAGCAAAAATGTCAGGAGGCATTCTGCAGAAGTTGTAGTAGCCAGAGACATCATTGTTGGCCAATTCAGGCAGCAGCTGGTAGAAATGGCCATGTTGTTCCCTCTGCAGCAGCCAATTCCGAATCCACCATCTCTTCATCTTCCTCCTTCTCCGTATTCTTCTTAGATAATAAGCACCAGCAACAGCAGCAACAACAGCAACGTCAAGGTCTTCCCCAGCATCTTCATCAGCCATCATGTCTGTCCAGCATCCAGGAGTGTCCCCTTCAAGGTCAAGCAGCAAGTGAAGCAAGGCGGCCCTCTGCGGCCCTTTTTATTGGCTTTCGCAGCGCCCTCCTCCGCCGCGGTGCCCTTGACAACGGCGTCATGCTTTTCATTCCCGGCGATGTGCCCTCGGGCCTACAGACATCCCCGTGGAGAACAAAACCATTCCCGCAGTCGTAAAAGCAATCCCCGGCGTTGTGAAAATATAGTCCGCCGCGGTGAAATAGGTTCACTGAGGGGCAGTTATAGGTTCCCTGCGGGGTACTTTTTATATCACGGGGCGATATAAAAGTATCCCGCAGGAGGAGGAAATTTCTTTCCCCCCGGCGAACTTTTGATGACGGCGTACAAATTTTCTTCCCCGCAGGGAACAAAAAGAACCCCGCCGTGGCTTTCGCTGCATGGTTATCGATTAGCCTTAATTGATTACATAATTGCCCTTCGCGCCGTCCTAACTGAAAATCTTGCAAGAATTCGTCTGGCTCTGCGCCGCCGTTGATAAAAAGCTTACCGTCATCTCCCGTGAGAATGGGGCATGAGCCTGACCAACAGCGGCAGTGGCACGCTGTCGGTCAGACGTCATTGCATTGGCAGAATTCCAAGTTTTGGGGGTGTGCCAGAAAATCGTTACCTGTGCAGTAGATATGGCATTCCGCTATGTTATGTAGATAGGAAATGGTTCACAACAACCTAATGTATCATCGTACCTACTTTTTGAGTCATGTCAACGCACAAAAACGTCAGTTTGCTATGCTTTTCATCATTTTGTTGTTGTTTGGCCTGCCATCTTCATAGGTGGCGCGCCGTCATGGCAGACGATGTAAAATGCGGGCCGTGCAACAGGTGCGGAACGGGACGCAAAACTAGTAGAGCAGCATTTGAAGTGATGCTGCAGCATTTATATGAACCTGGGATTGTTGTACAGGATAGCAATTGACAGAAAACAAAGAAAAGATTTATCTAAAGCCTTAATTGCCAATTGCAATGCAGTCAGTTGATGGAAGCAATGCCAATCTCATCCACTCATTCCCCTGTCACTGAAATTTGCTGATTGCAATCACACTATTTAAATTGAATGTCTAAAGATAATTAGCAAGGCTATTATTGGATCTGAGTGCAATTCAAATAATCAAAGCACTAGACAACTTTATATAAAAAAATTAAAGCTGTTTAAAAGATAATATAAAGGACTACTAGACTAGGCCTATATATATCAAATTCTTAACAGCCATAAATAAATTTAAAAAACAGCCAGTCTTATCAGATTATGACTTCATGTTGTATTTAACAATTAAAAGGACAGTGTAATATCTTCTTAAGCTTTTTTTATCACATATGTGATCTAAAAGTAAATATCAGCCCTTAGCAGTTGATCAGTATAAATGCTAAATCAAACAAAATTGGTGATGCCAGTGCAATTTTTTCAGAAGTATCTTTTGGCAGTAAATGCAGCAGTTCTGCAGACAAATTATGCACACATTTTGTAGATAGCTACAGAATTTTGCAGCAATTCTGCAGATCTGAACAAATTTTCCTGGAGAATTATACAGGAAGCTACGAAATTCTGCAGTTCTTAATTTTTCTGGAGTTCTGTACTACTGCAGGATTTCTGCACCTCTGTTGTTTCCTCCAGTGTCTTCACTCTTCGATGTAGCTGCAAAATTCAGACCTCTTTGACGTAGCTCTTGCCACTCACTCACTACCCAATAAACATTGATTTGGGGGTGTCACAGAAAGGGGATCAGGGGATCTTCTGTCGCTGCTGGGTTTTTCAGAAGTTTCTGCAGCAATATCTGTACTCCTGCTGGAATTATGCATTCTGAAGGATCATACAGTTCTGTAAAAAAAATCTGCAGTTCTCTGCAGAGTTCCGCTAAAAGCAGTAGAATTTTCAGGAAAAAAGGGGATATCCCCGAACAAATGCAGTTCTGCGGCAGTGTAGGGAAGCTATGCAGTCAGTGTCACTTCTGCGGCAGTTCAGCAGCAGATTGGCGGCAGTTCTGCATCATTACTTTGATGAGTTCTGTAGCCACTCTGTAGCATATTACTGTAGCCATTCTGCAGCAACTTTGCAGCAATTCTGCAGTTATTCTGCACCAATTCTACAGCAATTCTGCAGCAATCACACAGCACCCATATGAAGCAACCATGCAGCAGTTTTGCAGTAATTTGGCAGTAATTCTGCAATGCTGCATCCATTCTGCAAAATTCTGCAGCCATTCTGCAGTTCTTCTGAACCACTTCAACCCAGTTCTGTAGTACTTCCCCAAAGCTTTGCAGCCATTCTACAGTCATTCTGAAGCAGTTCTGCAGCCATTCTGGAGCAATTCTGGAGCAGTTATTCAACAGTTCTGCATCAGTTCTGCAACAGTACTGTGGCAATTCTGCAGCAGTTCTACTGTCATTCGCAGCAGCTCTGCAAAAGTACTGTAACAGTACAACAGCGATATGCCAATTCTACAGCAATTCTGTAGCAATTTTGAATCAATTCTGCAGAACTGCCGCAGAACTTCAGAATTGTAGCAGTCCTTCAGCAATTCTCCTGCCATTTTGCAGCTGTGCAGCAACTACTGCTGAATTTTGCAGAACAATTGCGGAAGAATTACTGCAGAATTACTGCAGAACTACAGCGGAACTAATGCGGAACTACTGCAGCCATTCTACAACATCAAGCAACATTTCTGCAACAGTTCTGCAGCAGTTTTGCTGCTATTCTGTAGCAGTTCTGTAGTAGTTCTGCAGCAGGTCCTCAGCAATTCTGCAGTCATTCAGCAGTTCTGCCGCAACCATACAGTAGTTCTGCAGTAATTCTGCAGTTTGCATTTATTCTGCAGCAATTCTGTAGCACATCCCCCCACCCAATTCTGTAGCGGTTCCAAAGTTCTGTAGCAATTCTTCAGCCATTCTGCTGTTCTGCAGCAACCATGCAGTACTTCTGCAGTAATTCTGCAGCCATTCAACAGCACCCCCCCCCCCAAATTCTGCTGTAGTTCTGCAGCACTTCCCCAAGTTCTGTACATAGCAATTTTGCAGCAATTCTGCCGCGATTCCGCAGCAAGTGTGCAATTCTGCAACAATGCCGCCCTCATTCTGAAGTTCAGTAGCCACTTCTGCAGTAATTCTGCAGTGCTGCAGCAATTCTGCAATTGTTCTGCAACAGTACTCCTGCTGTGCCTCAGTAATTCTGCAGAAGTTCTGCAGTCATTTGGCAGTCATTTTGCAGCCATTATGCAGGTCTGCAGCAACCATGCAGTAATTCTGCTGCGACTCTGCTGCAAATATCCTGCAATTCTGCTGCAACTCTGCTGAAATTCTGCAACAGTTCTGCCACAGTTCTACAGCAGTTCCACAGCATATCTGCAGCAGTTCTGCAACAATTCTGTGGCAATTCTGCAGTAGTTCTGCCACAGTTCTACAGCAGTTCCACAGCTTAACTGCAGCAGTTCTGCTACAATTCTGTGGCAATTCTGCAGTAGTTCTTCAGCAGATCTGCAACAGTTCTACAGCAGTTCCGCAGCAATTCTGTGGCAGCTCTGCAGCAATTCTACAGCAGTTCTGCAGTCATTTGGCAGCCATTCCGCAGTTCTGCAGCAACAATTCTCTAGCAGCTCGCAAAAGTAACAGCAGTTCTGCAACAGTTCTTCAGCAGTTTTGTAGCAGCTCTGCAGCAATTCCGCAGCGGTTATGCGGCAGTTCTGCAGCTTCTATAGCCATTCTGCAGCATTACTGCTGCCATTCTGCCGTCATTCTGCTGTATGACTGCAGAATGACTGCAGTTATACACACATTTGCTGCAAGTCGGCAGTAGTTCTGCTGCAGTTCTACCACCATTCCTCAACACTCCCACCAAGTTCTGTAGCATTTCCGCAGCAGTTCTGCAGCAGTCATACAGTAGTTCTGCTGTAGTTCCGCAGTAATTCTGCAGAATGGCTGCAGAAGTACTGTAGAATAGCTGGAGAATGGCTGCAGCACTGCTGCAGAAATACTACAGAGCTGGATGGAAGTGCTGCAGAAGATCTGTAGAAAGGCTGCAAAACTGCAACAGAACAACTGCAGAATTGCAGCAGAATTGGGGCAGAATGACTGCAGAATTACTGTATGGTTGTTGCAGAACTGCTGCAGAATGGCTGCAGAACTACAGCAGAATTGCAGCACAGCTGCAGCACAGCTGCAGCAGAATGACAGCAGAATGACAGCGATATACTGCATGGTTGCTGCAGAACTGCAGAATGGCTACTGAATGACTGCCAAATGGCTACATACCTGCAGCAGAACTGCTGTAATAATGTTGCAGAACTGTTGCAGAACTGTCGCACTGCAGCAGAATTTCTACAGAACTTGGTGGAAGTGTTACAGAATGGCTGTATACGTAGAATGGCTGCAGAACTGCTGAAGAATTGCAGCAAAATTTGTGCAGTATGGCTGCAGAATGACTGCAGAAGTGCTGAAGATTGGCTGCAGTCATGCTGCTGAACTGCTGCAGAACCGTTGCTTCAAAATTGCTGTAAATTGCTGCGGAATTACAAAAGAATTGTTAAAGAACTGGGAGAATTGCAGCAGAATTGCAGCAGAATTGCAGCAGAATTGCAGCAGAATTGCAGCAGAATTGCAGCAGAATTGCAGCAGAATTGCAGCAGAATTGCAGCAGAATTGCAGCAGAATTGCAACTCTGCCGCAGTTCCGTAGTCATTCTGCAGCATTACTGCGCAATTCTGCAACATAACTGTTTTGCAACAGTTCTGCAACCATACTACACCAGTTCTGCACCAGTTCTGCACCAGTTCTTCAGTAATTTGGCAATAATTTGGCAGTCATTTGGCAGTCATTCGGCAGTCATTCGGCAGCCATGCTGCACTTATGCTGCAGTTATTTTGCATAATTGTAGCAGCAGAATGGTCACGGAACCGCAGCAGAGTTGCAGCAGAATGACTGCATGGTTGCTGCCGAATGGCTGCAGAATGACTGCCAAATAACTGAAGAACTGCTGCAGAATTGTAGTACGGTTGCAGTATGGCTGCAGAACCGTTGCAGAACTGTTGTAGCTCTGGAGTTCTGCAGACATTACACAGCAATTCTGCAACACTTCCACAAGTTCTGCTGCAATTCTGCTGCAATTCTACTGCAATTCTGCTGCAATTCTGCAGCAGTTCTGCAACAGTTCTACAGCAGTTCTGTAGCAGTTCCTCGGCAGTTCTGTAGCAATTCTGCAACAGTTTTGCAGCCATACTGCAGCCATTCTACAGCCATACTGCAGCTATTCTGCAGTAACCATGCAGTAATTGTGCAGTTCGGCAGCAGTTCGGCAGCAGTTCTGCAGCAGTTCTGCAGCAGTTCTGCAGCAGTTCTGTAGCAGTTCTGCAGCAGTTCTTCTGAATCACTTCCACCCAGTTCTGTAATAGTTCTGCAGCACCAAAGCTTTGCAGCAGTACTACAGCCATTCTGCAGCAGTTCTGCAGCCATTCTTGAGCGTTTCTGGAGTAATTATTCAACAATTCTTCAGCAATTATGCAGTCTTTCAGCAGCCATTCAGCAGCCGTTCTGTAATTATGTAGTAATTTTGCAGTGTTGCAGCAATTCTTCAGCAATTCCGCAGCAGTTCTTCAGCAGGTCTGCAACAGTTCTACAGCAATTCTGCAGCATGTCTTCAAGTGGTCTGCAACAGTTCTGTAGCATTACAACAGCAGTATTCAGCAATACTACACCAGTTCTGCAGCAATTCCGCATTCGTTCCACAGCAGTTCTGCAGCAATTCTGCAGTATTTCCATAGCAGCAATGCAGTTCTGCAGCAATTCTGCAGCAATTCTGCAGCAGTTCTACAGCAATTCTGCAGTCATTCTGCAGCAGCTCGGCAAAAGTACCACAACAGTACTGCAACAGAACTGCTGCAGAAATAGTTGCGGTTCAACTGCAGAATTGCAGTGGTACTTTATCAATTCTCCTGCAATTCTCCTGCAATTCTGTAGTTATGCAGCAACTATTGCTGACTTCTGCAGCAATTCTATAGTTACAGAACAATTGCAGAACAATTGCGGAAGAATTACTGCAGTATTACTGCAGAACTATTGTAGAACTACTGCAGCCATTCTACAACACATAGCAACAGTTCTGCAACAGTTCTGCAACCATTCAGCAACAGTTGTACTACAATTCTGCAGCAGTTTTGCTGCAATTCTGTAGCAGTTCTGTGGCAGTTCTGCAGTCATTCTGCAGCAGTTCTGTAGCAATCCCACAGCAATTCTGCAACCATTCTGCTGCAATGCACATTGCAGCAGTTCCACAGCAGTTCTGCAGCTTCATCTACCTCCCGCATCTCCCCAGTTTCTTCATCTCCCTATTTCCTTCTTATGATGGAACTGGGGAGTGGAGAGATAAGGCAACCAGGGAGATGAAGGAACTGGGGAGATCATGGAAAATGACAAATGAAGGAATAGGGAATTTTCTGTGATTCTGCTAGGAATTTGGGAAGTGTTCTGCTCATGAAAGTTCCTGCAATTCTGCTTGGATTCTGAAATTCTGCGAGTCCCTGTGTAGGTTGGGCATTAGGGTGTGTCAATTTTTATTTTTTAAGCAAATTCAAAAAGCACTATTGCTTAAAAGTAGCATTTTGACCTGGAGAATCCAAATCTGTTCTCAAAATTGTGATACGACAATTCTTACCTACTTCAATTAAGTTCAAAGTTTCAATGTTTTTTTCCGTTTTTTATCATTTTCGCCAATCTGCGGTTCTCTAGAACTTTGTCGGTATTTGTCATACAGCATTCTAACTGCCATGGTTGGAAATCTCTCAAAAATACCTACATTTTGCATACCAACATCAATGGTCTAGGATGATATCTTGACTTCCATTGGTTCTTCGGCATGCACTTTTCAGAAATGAAAGTTCTGCAGACAGTATAATCCTGTTAAAAAAAGGCTTTTAAATTTTTTTCACTGGTAATTGTTGTGACTCGCATTCCATAAGTTCCTGAATGACCAAATATGAAAATTTTTTGATTTTTACCATGGGAGTGCCTAGCTTGTGAGTGATGAAGTTTCAGTGTTAAAATTAGTTGTAAACTCATAAAATGTGAGATGGGACCTGTTGCATCTCACATCATATCTTTGTAAAAATTTATTGCAGGGCAACATGAGTGGTACCACATGAAAGAAAATACTCTCAGCATTCTCATGGTACCACTGATGTTGTCCTATAATTATTTTATATGACTTTAAATATGAAATATAACAGCCCCTCCCTGATTTATTTCAATGCTTCTGACGAAATGTAGCATTAAAACTTTTAAACTC
Source organism: Platynereis dumerilii (assembly GCA_026936325.1). Lineage (NCBI taxonomy): Eukaryota > Metazoa > Annelida > Polychaeta > Phyllodocida > Nereididae > Platynereis > Platynereis dumerilii. The sequence goes on from JAPTHN010000242.1 coordinate 276,525, forward strand.
AAAAGCAAAATTCTAAAAGGTCGAAAATTTTAAAAATATTTTATTTCCTTATTTTGGAACTTGGAGATTGCAAATAACAGCAACTATCAGTGAAAAAAATTAAAAAGCCTTTCTTAACAGGATTATACTGTCTGCAACATTTTCATTTCTGAAAAGTACATGCCGAAGAGCCAATGGGAGTCAAGTTATCGTCCTAGACCATTGATGTTGGTATGCAAAATGTAGGTATTATTTGAGAGCTTTCCAACCATGGCAGTTAGAATGCTGTATGACAAATACCGACAAAGTTATAGAGAACCGCGGATTGGCGAAAATGATCAAAAATGAAAAAAAACATTGAAACTTTGAACCAAAATTGAAGTAGGTAAGAATTGTCGTATCATAATTTTGAGAACAGATTTGGATTCTCCGGGTCAAAATGCACGTTTTAGGTACTAGTGCTTTTTAAATTTGCATAAAAATTAAAAATTGACACACCCTATTGGGCATTGCCATTGAAACACATCGAAACTGTTGTTTTGGTGCCATTCGTTTCTTGCTGGTGCTGTTTTATGTGTTGGTGATGGTTTTGGTGCCAGTGCATGGAATTAACATATTCCTCAAACTCCTAGAGTACAGTGGCAAGAGCATGGCCAGAGGTCTGAATTCTGCAGAAATTCAGAATTGGAAAATTGCAGCAGGAATGCAGAGCTGCTGCAGAATTGCAACAGAAAAACTACAGAATTGCTACGGAAAATTGCTGCAGAATTTCAACGGAAAATAGCAGCACTACTGCAAAGCTGTTGCAGAGGTACTGCAGAATTGCCGCAGAATTGTTACAAAATTGCTGCAGAATCACAAAATTCCCTGCAGCAGTGCAGAATTTTTTGGATTGTTCAACAACCACTGTTGCAGTTGTGCAACAACCACTGTTGCAGTTCTGAAGTTCTATAGTTCTGCAGCAGTTCTAGAGCAGTGTTGCAGGTTTTCTGCATTTGTGTTTTCTGCAGCATGACTTCAGCAAATTGTGCCGTAATTCTGCAGTAGTGCAGCAACCAATGCTGCACTTATGCAACAGCCATTTCTGCAGTTCTGCAGCAATTCTGCAGCAGTTCTGCATCATGACTTATATTTAGTGCTGCAATTCTGGTGCCATTGTGTTGCAATTCTGCAGTTGTGTAGCAACCATTGCTGCAGTTCTGCAGCAGTCCTGTAACAGCCATGCAGTGATTCTGTAGCAGCTATTCAGTGCGTTTATTCTGCAGTAATTCTGCTACAGAACTGATGCAGAACCATAGAAGTGCTGCATCAGTTCTGCAGCACAATTACTGCAGAATAAATGCATTGAATAAATGCATTGAAAATCTGCATCTGCCAGCAGTTCTGTAGTAATTCTGCAGGTAGCTGCAGAATTCAATGCTGCAGTGACAGAGGACAATCAATTCTGAAGTTCTGCAGACAGAGGACCAAAATTGCAGAACTGTAGAATTCTACAGCATCCTGCAGAACTGCAGAATTTTGTGCAGAATTCTACAGGTTCAGGAGGTAATTTAAATGTACTGGAATTGGCGCACAATTGCTGCACAACTGCAGCATTATTGCTGCATAATGGTTGCACAATTGCTGCACAATTGCTGCACAACTTCTGCAGAAATTCTACAGAAGTGCTACAGAATTGGTGGGAAGTGCGGTAGAACCATGGCAGAACCACAGAAGAATATCTGCAGGAGGGCTTAACTGCCGTTTAAGAACAGCTGCAGCACTGCAGAATTGCTGCAGAACTGCTGCATGGTGAATACAGAATGCCGCAGAAGCGCAGCAGAACTGCAGCAGAACTATCGGCAGAACTGCTGTAGATCTGTTTCAGAATTGCTGCAGAATTAATGCATAAAAATTGCAGAATTGTCGCAAAATTGCTGCAGCAGAACTACCGCAGAACAGCAGAACTGTGCAGATTTCCAGCAAAACTGTATAGTGCCTGCACTCTGCATGAAATTGAATTTATTATTTTTTTGCAGAATTCAAATGCATAATTTTGAAAACTGCTGATCGAATGCCTGCAGTAGAGTAATGTAGAAATGCAGAATTCCTGCAGAACTATAGGATTCCAAATGGAACTTGCATAACCTCAGGGGGGGAGGTTTGGTCTAGTGGTAGTGTGCTGGGCTGCCAATCAATGGGTCCAGGTTTCGAATCCAGCTCTTGCCGGGTCATCTGGGCCTAAGTTGGATGGCTGATTCAATCATCCTTCCCCTCATTGCTGTGTCCTCCCCCGTCTTAATTAGCCTTTCTAGTGCATAAATACAGGACGTAAAGCCCCAATCATCCATCCATCCATGCATAACCACAGAATTTCCAGAACAGCTCTAGGTACAATATTTATGTAGGGATTTGTAGAATTCTTTATACATGTATTTCTGTTGTGCCTGTCACTTCTGCAGGAACTTGCAGAATTTCAAAATTCCAGCAGAATACCAGGAAATTTCAAAAGTAAATAATGTCTGCAAAAGTAAACAATGCTTATAGTCCCTGTAGAAACTTTGCACAAGACACCAGGGGTGCCGGAAGGAATCGCGGACGGCAGAGGCTCAGACGAAAAAGGGCAAATCATATTCACGCCAATTTCACGTGACAAAATTTAAATAGAGAGTCAATAATAATTTGAATATATACTTACTAATTTATGCCTAAAATTAGTAAAATAAGGCCTAATATGTTTTTTTTCTTAAAGATCACAAGGGCACGCTTGCCCCCCTGCCCCCCTTGGACAAGGGCAGGAGGGGCAATTGCCCCCCCTGCCCCCCCCTGTTCCGGCACCCCTGCAAGATACTTTAGATTTATCTGTAGAATTGCATAATTTGATCCCAGCAGTACCCTGGTACTAATTGCATATTTAATGGGTGCAGAAGTACGGGATACCTACAAGAAAGTGCAGAATACTGGAGATTTGTGAAGAATTCCCTGCACAATCACAAGATTCACCCAGAAACTTGCTGAATGGCAGAATTCCAACAGGATGGCAAAATGTCTACAAGAACTATCAGAGATGCACCTCCTCCAGGAGCAGAATCATATATAATGACATCTTTTGATTATGCACAATACAGGAATTTAATTGCCTGAATTGCACTAATTTGCAGATTGCTTACATCAAGTAATTTAATTGTGTGTCTTGCCTAGACCATGTAGACAGACACTCAATTGCAATTTGCCAACAATGGCCCAACATCAATAAGTGGCTTTGTTCTTAAGGGCAATTATCACTTCTATGGGGCTACAAGTAATTGTCTTTTATATATATCAATGTGATAGATTGCTATTAGCTGCTATTGGAACAGCCAGATAATGACAAGAGCACTCCTGCAAGCTGCTTACAAGCTTCTTCAGGGGTAGTCCGCCGGGTCTGCATGACCCGCATTTTACGACGCACCGTGTGACGTCACGTGCTTATTTTCGCATATTTAATGAGCTGGAAGGCTTCGCTCGAGAATTTCGGACGTGAATTGTGATGTTTCTACTTGACTGACGATTACCAAACCCTGGTAACTTGTTTATTTGGTTGTTTAGGTTTAATTAGAGCCATCAGACGCCCCCGAAAGTGCCTGGAAACCCCCGCGACACTAAATGGTGTCGGAGGTTGAAAAGACGTTGTCATTCTTTCAATACAATGAACACTGACTTCGCGCGTGCCCCGCTCAGCAAGAAGTCAGTTCGCACGCGCGTGCCCCGCTCAGCAAGAAGTCAGTTCGCACGGACTAGGCCTAAACATGCTAAAACCATTGGCTTGGCCTGGCGACTATTGCAAGACAGATGAAAAAGATAGTTTTAAGCATTTCTAAGACAGATGCACAGTTGTACCATGTATCAATGGAACATTTAGATTCCATATAACCAAACATTAAACAGTTAATAAAGTTGTCAGAACCGTTTGAAGTTGGTTAGCAAAATCAAAACATGACAGGAGTAGCAATACACACCTGTTCACCAGCTCAAGCAGCAGTTCCCAGACATAAATGGCAGATATCCATGATACATAGGCATCCTTAGATCTTCCCTCACCTGCATTCCATCATTGACAAGGTGTGTAAGCCTAAAATTGTTCCACAACTACGACATTGAAGTGCTGCTGCCTGCAAACACAGAACTCTCTCTCCATGTTGTTCCTTCCCAAGTCAAAGAGGCCCCAAATGGGGGTTTCCAAATAACAAAATTTTGGCGGCAAAAAACTTGTTCTGTGGTGTTACCAGTGCACACCATGAGCCACACTGCCACACTTCGGCTATATATACTTTCTCTTGACAGTTAAATGACATGGAAAACCATGTATATGATGTTTCCAATGTTTTGACAGCCAGGCAAATAAGAAGCCCTGAAGCTGAGAGGCCCAGTTGGGATATCATGACAACGAGAGAAAAGACTCATCAGATGATGCTGCTTGATATTTTTCCTTGTCTATGCCCTTACTGCTATTAATTACTTTGATCCACTTATTCTGGACCTAATTCTTGAAAACATGAGTATTTGTTGGAAGCTGATGTGAATATTTCGAGGAGTATATAATTTCTTCCTGCAGTTCTGCAAAAAACTGCAGAATTCTGCAGTTCTGCAAAAAACTGCAGAATTCTGCAAAAAACTGCAGAATTCTGCAAAAAACTGCAGAATTCTGTAGGAAACTGCAGAATTCTGCAGGAAACTGATGTGAATATTTCGAGGAGTATATAATTTCTTCCTGCAGTTCTACAAAAAAACTGCAGAATTCTGCAGTTCCAAAAAAAATTCTGCAGTTTCAAAAAAAACTCTGCAGGAAGCTGCAGAATTCTGCAGTTCTGCAGCTCCCTGCATGATTTCTGAACCTCTGTTACTTCTTGCAGTTTATTGCAATGCATCTTCAAAGTTCAGACCTCTCTACCATGGGGCTTGCCGCTACCAAGGAAACGTGGTTTAGGGGATGGTTGTATGAGGGATCAGGGTTTTTGTTAGTCCTCTGTCACTGCAGCATTTCTGAAAAGTTTCTGCAGCAAAATCTGTAATTCTGTAGGAGATATGCAGCCTGGGAGGTTTTATGCAGTTCTGCAAAACACTGCAGAATTCTGCAGAAAACTGCAGAATTCTGCAGTTCTACAAAAAACTGCAGGAAACTGCAGAATTCTGCAGGAAACTGCAGAATTCTGCAGGAAGCTGCAGAATTCTGCAGGAAGCTGCAGAATTCTGCAGTTCCAAAAAAATCTGCAGAATTCTGCAGTCTCAAAAAAAACTCTGCAGGAAGCTGCAGAATTCTGCAGCTAACTGCATGATTTCTGATCCTCTGTTACTTCCTCCAGTGTATTGCATCTGTACAGTTCAGACCTCTTTGACATTGGGCTTGCCGCTACCAAGGAAACATTTATTTGGGGGGTTGGTTTGGGGGGTTGTGGTTTGGGGGTCTGGGTTTTGGTAGTCCTCTGTCATTGCAGCATTTCTGAAAAGTTTCTGCAGCAAAATCTGTAATCCTGTAGGAGATATGCAGCCTGGGAGGTTTTATGCAGTTCTGCAAAAAACTGCAGAATTCTGCAGAAAACTGCAGAATTCTGCAGGAAGCTGCAGAATTCTGCACTTCCAAAAAAATCTGCAGAATTCTGCAGTTTAAAAAAAAAGTCTGCAGGAAGCTGCAGAATTCTGCAGTTCTGTAGCAAATTCTGCAGTTCTACCAGGCAGCAGTTTGTGGAATGACATTTTTGCGAGCACACAGATCGCCGAAAAAAGTGCCGTACGGCAAAAAGAAACAACGACGGACAAAGACTGACTGCTGTATTTAATAGACCTGGTTGCAGAGTACCTGAAACTTTTTTCGGAATGAAATTTGGTTGAGAATTGACCGAGCAGAGAGGAAAAATGTCCATGGAAGTTCATTATGATAGAGCACTGTCAGCAGTTTATGAAATGACATTTTTGCGAGCTGACCGATCGCCGAAAAACGGGTCGTACGGCAAAAAGAAACAACGACGGACAAAGACTGACTATTGTATTAAATAGACCTGGTTGCAGAGTATCTGAAACTTTTTTCGGAATGAAATTTGGTTGAGAATTGACCGAGCAGAGAGGAAAAATGTCCATGGAAGTTCATTATGATAGAGCACTGTCAGCAGTTTATGAAATGACATTTTTGCGAGCTGACCGATCGCCGAAAAACGGGTCGTACGGCAAAAAGAAACAACGACGAACAAAGACTGACTATTGTATGAAATAGACCTGGTTGCAGAGTATCTGAAACTTTTTTCGGAATGAAATTTGGTTGAGAATTAACCGAGCAGAGAGGCAAAACGTCCATTGAAGTTTATTTTGATAGAGCACTGTCAGTAGTTTATAAAATGACATTTTTGCGAGCTGACCGATCGCCGAAAAACGGGTCGTACGGCAAAAAGAAACAACGACGGACAAAGACTGACTATTGTATTAAATAGACCTGGTTGCAGAGTATCTGAGACTTTTTTCGGAATGAAATTTGGTTGAGAATTAACCGAGCAGAGAGGCAAAACGTCCATTGTAGTTTATTTTTATAGAGCACTGTCAGTAGTTTATAAAATGACATTTTTGCGAGCTGACCGATCGCCGAAAAAAGGGTCGTACGGCAAAAAAAAACAACGACGGACAAAGACTGACTAGTGTAGTCAATAGACCTGGTTGCCGGGTACCTGAAAAATTTTTCTGAATGAGAATTGACCGAGCAGAGAGGCAAAACGTCCATGGAAGTTTATTTTGATACAGCAGTTTGTAAAATGACATTTTTGTGATCCCATTTGTTTCCTCACGGTCCTCATTCTTGTATAGGTATTAATGGAGCTGCAGAACTGCAGAATTTTGCAGTTTCCTACAGAACTGCAGAATTTATTGCAGAACTGCAGAATTCTGCAGCTTCCTGCAGAATTCTGCAGCTTCCTGCAGAATTCTGCAGTTTCCTTCAGAACTGCAGAATTTTTTGCAGAACTGCAGAATTCTGCAGTTTTCTGCAGAATTCTGCAGTTTCCTACAGAACTGCAGAATTTTTTTGCAGAACTACAGAATTCTGCAGTTTTCTGCAGAATTCTGCAGTTTCTATTGCAGAATATGCAGCTGCAGGAAGAAATTTAAGTGTACTGAATATTTCTCACATGAGCAAGGTCTCCTGAGACAAAAGAACACAAATATTGATGATGTCATTCAAGGGTTTCCCTCATGAGGATAGGCAAATGTGATTCTCCTTGTTTCCTTAGTAGTCTAAGTAAGAAGACCTTCATAATATGAAGACTGCAACACAGATTTCAGATGCTAACTACAAAAATGTCAGAAGAAGTTTAAAAAAATGTTTTTAAAAGTCTGTCAGACTAGGCCTGTAATTTAACACAATGACTACCCAACGGCCTATCATATCAAAGCAAAGGGCTCACTTGCATCAAAGGTGGGTCATTCCGTGTCAGATCAACAAGTGGCTTCCACCACCACTTCTGCGAATTCACCGAATTTTTCGAATATTTTTCTATACCACTAAGGACAACCTTTCTGAAAATTTCAGCTGGATTGGTCAAATTTCCAGGATCTGGCAGAGGTTTCAAGATTACTGATATTACAAGTTTTTCACGCATCGTTTTAGGTGCTATTACATGTTTTGTTCAATAAAACCAATAATACTCAACCAAAAGGTTCGAAATTTGGTTTCTGGACTAACAGGACAATGGGAAAGCTTCGAAAGCATTCTTTTTTTGCCCAGCAAAGCATTGATGAAGCCATGACCTTGTTAAATTCACACCTTAAAAATCAATGTTCACAACAAAAATGGTCATAGCTCAAGGGAAGTGTCTGGAATAAACATGAAACTCCCAGGATATATTCTGCATATGTGTGGTCAAATGAAATAAACAAATTAGAGATGTGTTCAACCTCGTTTTTTTATATGAATTTTTGACAATTATTGGGTGTCTGAGGTTGGTTCAACATCAAAAATAGCAAGATCTTTAGGGTAATAGATGATACATCCCTGAATCTTTCCAATTACCTTACACATTGATAGGATGAAATGCAGTAAAAAATTCAGGAATGTGTTCATCATACTTTAGGTTCTGCAGAATTTTGAACATTATTTTTATCCTGAGAGGTTGTTAAGTAGCCATTCCACGAAGAGTATTATGGGCACAGCCTTTAGACTTGTTGTACACATTCTATCCTATACTATAAGTCTGTTATTTGCCCAGATTTTGTTTTTGTATGCAAATCGTCTATTCTTGATGGATTTTGGTATGCTATACTTAAATCTTCATGCTTTTTGTCTCTAACTGATTCTTAAACTTGCTTAAATGTCAACTATTAGCCATTCTCAACAGGCATCGACACAAGCAAGGGAATGTGTCCTACACACACGTCAAATAAGCACATCCTTTGCAAAACATACATAGATTAAAAAGTTCAAATACATTACATATAATAAAATATGCCTATATTATAAATGTAGACAGATGTTAGGCAGGGGTGCCGGAAGGAAATTCAGGTGGCCGGGGCGGTGAGACGGAAAAGGGCAAATCATCTTCGCGCCAATTTTGCGTGACAAAATTTTAATAGGGGGATAAGTATAATTTTGATATATAATTACTAATTTGTGGCTAAAATTAACAATTTAAGGCCTAATAAAGTATTTTCTTTAAGATCAAAAGGGCACACCTTGCCCCCCCCCGCCCCCCTTGGACAAGGGCAGGAGGGGCAATTGCCCCCCCTGCCCCCCCTGTTCCGGCACCCCTGATGTTAGGTCCAACTTCTTTCCTCTATATTTTGCGCCAATCATTCCTTTCATCTGCCAAACAAACATTTCTAATTTTCATCAGCCAACCATAATCGCTTGGGCAGGCTGGGCAATGGGCATCACCTCAACCGAATACAATATATTCGACAAACGCTATAAATCATCCTTTAGACCTTCACCTTATTCATCTCTCCTTCTGTCCTAATTAGCCTTCAAGTGAATAAATAAACGATGTAACGCCCATCCATTCATTCCTGTCATAGACTCATAGTGGGCATTTCTAGTATATATATATATATGGCAAATAGTGTTGAAAATGACTCATGTGCTCATTCTGATGCCATTAATATTAATTTTGTTAACAATTATTTGGGATCCTAGATGTTGAATTCTTAATTCAATGTATTTTTAATACATACTTTAATTAGCTGTTTTATCATTTATTTATTATTATATACATAAACCTTAAAAAAAAAAAATGTTTCCAATGTCTTTAGCTTAGCTAGATTTACTGTATTATTGTATAGCCATGGAGAAGGGTTTGCTGCTGTGTGGGCAATTCTCCATGCTGCTTTGTTTTGGTGGTCACACTCCAGTTGGCCCAGCTGATTAATTTTGGTTATGTAACTGTGAGTGCTAATTGACACACTTCTGAAGGTCTAGGTTGAGGCTTTTGTGAGAAGATTCACAGTCACAGAGCAGTCAAGATGTGTTTTTAATAGAAGAAATGAAAATTGTATTGTGCTGAGCCACAGGCTCACACAGTATTATTCAGGTATGTCAATCTACTTCTATGTGTTGTAATACAAATTTAGCCATGATTTTACGTGGTATTTCCTAGTGATTTTGGTTATTTTGATTGTTAAACTTTTGAATTTATTTGTGTGCTGTGACAGTTATTTAGAGTGGCCATATTAATTTTTGTACAGGTGTGCCAGTTATGTCTCCAATTATTGTGAAAATGATGAAGTAATCAGTGGGCATCCTCTGGTGTATGTGGAGTGTGGAGAGTTGCATATTGCTGTAAGTGAATTTTGTGAATCTTTATTGTGTTTTTATGGAGTTTATACTTAGCTATTTCTGCTTGATTATTTCAATGTCAACTTGACCTAAACATTTGAATTGAACTTCCTGTCATGCTTTCATGTGATGTATTGATGAGTCATGATTATGTAATTTAATACTATTTTGTGTACAGTTTATCTGTTCTGCTGATTTAGTTTGATTTTATGATTTAACAATTTGTTTCTAATTTATACGAGTTTATTTCTACTTTATGTCTACTTTATTTCTACCTTATTTATGTTGTTTTACATGTCATTTTAACTGAGTCATATTTATGCACAATTGATTTATACTTATTTGTCATTTATAACTTATTTATTTATAATATTTGTAGATTACCTGCTTCTACGCTACGCAAGCCGAGTAATAAAAGTGCAACGACATCCAAGACTCGTGTCTTTTGTCTACATACGCTACAGTAAAAGCAATAGCTACAAGACGGAACTGGAGGAATAGTCTTAACACGGAACCATGGCGGATGAAGAGAAGAAGCAACGAAAGGCGAGGAAGTCAGCCCTTACTAGGGAGGTTAACAACGCCCGAAGACACATGGCTCAAGGAAATCGAGCAGAAGTTGAACAGAGGATTCCGACTATGAAAGCTAAGTTCATCGAATTTGAAAAGGCGCAAGAAGCATAATTATCATGATAAGTTAACTGAAGAAACTGACATTGATAGCAGTGAAAATTACTTTGAAGAAGTCGCAAATAAATATATTGAAGCTTTCTTGACTTTGAACAAATGGCTTTCTGCAGGAGATGAGGTCAAACCTAGTGCTGAGTCAGAAGAGGAAGCTGAAGAATTCAGTGAACGGAGTGAATTATCTAAAGTAGATTTCACAACTTGGGCTAATTTGCCAAAAGTTGAGATTCCATGTTTTAATGGTGATCCCATGAAATACCATAGCTTCTTAGCCGTTTTCAATGAACATGTTCACAAGAAGAGGTTAGATGAAACTGCTCGGTGCTGATGGATATGACGAGGCACGCAAGATTCTTCAACAGAGATTTGGTGATGATTTTATAATTTCAGAAAGGGTCATCAGAATTATCAAGTGAGGCAGGAAGGTAACTACTGCTAAGGAACTACAGACCTTTTGTGACGAATTGACAAGGGCTAAAGCCATTCTCACATCGATGGGCAAGCTTTATGAAGTAGACACCACGTCCGGTGTCAGGGACATTGCCTGCCGTCTGGAATCTGAGTTGAGAACCAAATGGAAGGAAAAGGCTATGAAATCTAAGAAGCAAAACAAGAAATATCCAGGTTTGATGATCTTGTGAAGTTTGTTATGAACGCAGCAGAAGAAGCTACTGATCCTGTTTATGGATATTCAAATGAATGGGGCAAATGTGCTGATCGCAAGTCGTCAACTTCACTACATGCCTCAACTACGTCAGATCAGCACCCTCCTACATCTACGTCATCTGCCCCATCTGGAGTCGCTTCACTCACATGTCTTCTTTGTGGAGGTCCTCGTCATCGCCTGCTTGCCTGTGAACAGTTCAGGAAATTACGGCCGATCGATCGACTTGAATTAGTTAGGAAGAATAAATTCTGTGAAAATTGTCTCATGGACAATCATACGACGACGCAGTGCTGGAAGCCTTCTGTATGTTCAGTGCCTGGGTGTGGATTGAAACACTCAAAATTTATTCATGTGGACCAGTTGCCAAATAATTCAATTAGATCTGATGTTTCAAGTTGTGCAAGTGTTTGTCAAGCTAAAGCTGTTGCTAACTTCTCTGACTGTGCAAATGTCATGTTACCACTTGTGAGAGTCCATGTTAATGATCGCCAATGTACTAATGCCTTGTTAGATAGTGGCTCAAATTCAAGCTTTTGTACGGAGAGGTTAGTCAGGGACTTGCAACTCCAAGGCAAGCTGATAAAATACAATCTGAAGACTTTGAGTGATGAACAAGATAGAAAGTCCATTATTGTTGATTTGAATCTTAGGTCTTATGAATGTGGTTCTATGATACAATTGTGTGATGTTTATGTTGTACCTGACATACCTGTTGATGTTCCTGCAGTGGACCTTCATGCCCATCCACACCTTCGAGACTTGCCTGTGCATATAGATCAAGCTATTTTTAATGTTGAACAAGCACGAGATACCAAATAATTTAGAAAAATGAATATAACAAAGATGAGGCTAAACACAAGTATTGTTTTTTAATGCTAATCGGTCATACATATATATATATGCACTACAATTTTAAAGACTGTGCCCATTGTACCCTTTGTGGAAAAGCCACTTACTAATTGTACAACCAATCACGAAGGAAAAATATTAAAAATTCAGCAGAACCTAAAGAATGATGAATACATTCCTGAAAATTGTACTGCATTTTATCCTATCAATGTGTAAGATAATTGGAAAGATTCAGGGATGCGTCATGTATTACCCTGACGATCTAGCTATTTTTGATGTTGAACCAGCCTGAGAATCCCCATAATTTTCAAAAATTCATATTAAAAAAATGAGGCTGAACATATCTCTAATTTTTTTTTTGTCATTTGACCACACATTTGCAAAATATATCCTGGTAGTTTCATGTTTATTACAGATACTACCCTTGAGCTATGACCATTTTTGAGTGAACATTGATTTTTAGGGGAGGGAATTAACAAGGTCACAGCTACATCAATGTTTTTCGAAGACAAAAAGTAGCTATCCATTTTGCTTTTCCATAGTCCAGTTAGTCTAAAAACAACGTTTCAAAGCTTCAGGTTGAGTATCAATTGTTTTATTGAGAAACAAATGAAGTTGCTCAAAAAATGACAGCTGAAAAGCTTGTAAAATCAGCATTTTTAAAACCTCCGCCAAATCGTAAAAAATCTTCCAATTAAGCTGAAATTTTAAGAGAGTATATTCGATGGGACTAACAAAAACTTTTTTTTTTTTCAGCCAATTCGCAGATGGGGTGGTGAAAAATTTCTGGAAAATCTGATGATTGACACGGAATGGCCCAGGTGTGAATTGCAATCTGATTGTAATCATTAATTGCCATCATAAGGCAGAAAAGCTAAACCCCTCTTAATTGCAATTTTGCAAAATTAAATTGATTCTGTCAAAAATTGGAGTACAATAGCCATAGACACAAGTGCTTCAATTGCCTCCAAGCTGGGATTTCAGCTGAGCTGACTTCTATCAAAGACGGCTGCTGAACTGACTCATCTCAGCTCACTTCAGCTGACAGGAAAGTCAGCTCGCGGCAGTGGGAATGTCGGTGGTTCCGGGTTCTAAGTTATCATAAAGTCTTACTTCAGATAGTGTCATCATTGTATTCAATGAAATTTCCATTTTTCCCCTGTTTACCTCTTTCTACCCCCATTTTTCTTTCAAAACAGAACTTGTAAGTAGGGGCCCTAGATATCAATCAATAAGCCTACTTTCTTTTTTCTAATCGTCTAATTAACAATTTTTTCTTTGTAAGATAGATAATTTTATTTACATATTTGTTGAAGTCACGTTCAGCAATTGTCATATTTTGTATTTCATAGCTCATAATTATACATGTATATTATAAATTTTTGCTTAAGATGTACTTTTTTGCCCCTTGAGGGATGGAATATGTTTTCTCTGTGGATATGATTCATAAGATATTTACAATAGAAACTAATTTAATTTCTTAAGCTAAAATATACAAAACATGGGGTAAATAGGCTATCCCATGGCTGGACCCGTATTTCCAAGACATTATCACCCTTTACCAGTTTCTGCTGACAATATCAGGGAAATACTGGCCCAGCCAATGGCAGCCATGGAATAACCTATAAATAAGAGAACTCAAGTTAGACCGTGCAGCCAAGCTCTTCTCATTCATACCACAAGAATATACTTTCAGGAGCAAATCATTAATTTAAGCAATACATTTGCATAAACATGCAACTCAGTTATTATTTATTTATTATATCTACAAAACAGAAATAAGTCAATGGTACAAATTCAATTGTTACACAGTGTGTGTTAATGAGTATATCAATGATATATAATTTATATACATTTACTTTTATATTACTGAACAACATTGAAAGTGTCTGTCTTGTGTGTCTGAAATCATTGAAGGACCCCAGCTTAGTACTAAGCAATCGAGGACTTTAGATAAGAGTAGCATGTGCCAGTGAACACATTAGATTTTACTCACTCACCTGGTGCAATATTTTTGATATAATCACGGTAATAGTCCCGTGCAAGACCTTCTGCCACCCTTGCAACTGGAAAAAAACAAAAAAAACAGATGACAACAGGAGATCATTAATAATTATTAAAAACTTACATGCGGACAGCATATAATATTGTCTTGAAATACTGCAAAATAGCTATAGTCAATGAATGACGAGTACTCATATTCAGCCTCTGGTCGACATCAATGCCCTCACAACAAGCCCTGTCAAGCATATTGAAATAAACTGCCAACGTGTCATTGGGTAGCTTGTGACCTCATGGATGAGTGGTGTGCCAGTTTCATGTTAAATTCCCTTTCCAGATCTAAGAAACTCAAACATGTGATTGGCAGGGCGGAAATGATTGGCGGGGTGGACATTAGCACTGTATGTGTAGGATATTACCTCAACAAACTACTAAAAAGTCATACGATAACGTGGCAGAAACAGGGAAATATTGCCTCACAATTTCGTCATTCGTCTAGAGTAACATGAGCATAATGCATGGACACAAAACAGAATCTGTTTAAAGTTAATCACCCTAAATTCCAAAATTAATACCATATTTATGAAATTGCGGTATGATGTTACTGGGCCTGAATGCTACACATCCAGCCAAAAAAAAAAGTGTTCCATCCGTAAAAACTTTTTCAATAGGGCCAATTGAAGTAACATCAAAATGTTAATAAAAATACTCAAATTATTGGTTTTTATGGATAAAAAAATAGCTAGAGTATTACCGTTTTTTTCAAATTCCAATAATATGTTCTTTGCTTTATTATCAACAAATTGGTAAAAAAAAGAGCGCTCCATCCGCACCTGTTTTTGAGCTACAGACAGTCGAAGCTACACACAACAGGCAAATTTAGCTGTACTGTCTCTAATCCACCAGGGGCACGACGTCACAATGGGAGCTTGGCTACTGTGACCTCATCAGTTGTGGTGACGTCACAATTGAACAACAGACAGTCATTGTGATTCTGTAGGCTTTGTTTATAGCAACCAGGCAAGCTCAAACAAACACTAGGTGTCTCTGGTGTACTTCAGGGTGATTAACTTTAATCACTAAATAACAATGCAACACGCTGTTAAAAAAACAACCTAATGTGTATCAGAAGCTTTCGCACAAATAGACCTACTAAAAACACACCTTTAATTTGAAAAGAAAAACTGCAGAATAAAATTAATGTTAACTATCAAAATAACAGCTGTAGCTGATTTACTAGAGAATTTTACAAAAATGATGACGCATAAGTTGCCTTCAGCTCAGAAATTGAGTTCATGTAAACAGATGATACAAAACAATTAAAAATGAAGACTTCAAATGCATAATTCACTATGCACTAACAAAAGGCTTAGCTCGCCATCAGAGCAGCCATTATCTTCACTCAGTTCATGATTCCTTTGATAAATCTGTTATCAATTCGCCCAATATTAGCAACAGAGGCATAACTTCAACCAACTTTGTTCCTCATTCATCTTCTCATCTTCAGTTGACACCCTGCTTTACCCATCATTCTCACAAACTATTTCTCTAAGTGTTCTCCTTCGGCTATGATCTATCTCCCATTTGCATGCTCAAACTGCAAGGTTGGTTGGATGAGTTTTTTAATTAATTATATTTTGCTCAGCTTTGGTCAAATAAATCAATTATTTTTGGGAAGTTTGACTTCACCCACTTGTAATAGACAATTTTCAACCGAGGAAAACTCAAAGCCCCCCTCCCCCTGGAAACTGCATGGTTACCGACTAACTGATCCTTACACAGACACACACATACATAAATTCCATCTTCATACTATAGGCCTCATCACTTCAACATTTCCAACTCAATTCTGTAACATATCAAACTTTCTCACTGTTCTACTTCAAACCCTTTCCTTTCCCAATGCCACAAGGTAAAGATGAGGGTACTTTAGCTTATGGTGAAGGTTACTTCCAATTTAGACTAAAGAAAAAGCGCGAGTAACCAAAAACTATGTGGGTCAGTGGGGTAACTGGGGGGCCTCGAGCGGGGGGGCACCTGGGGGGCACGCGATTCTCTGGGGGGGGGCACCAACTATACTAACTGTATATTTTATCCAGAGTTGGCAAGTTAATATGGGGGGCACCATGGGGGGGGCACGTGCCCCCCATGCCCCCCCCATAGGGACGCCACTGATGTGGGTTACTCTCGATTGCATAAGTGGCATGAATAAAGCAGGCGTTTGGTGAGGGTATGGTGATATGTAATCCTACTAGCCAGCTCAGAGCCACAGATGCTTGTTCCATTGAGAATGCTAATTGTTATTCAGATACAATTCTTCCCATCAGCTACAATCAACTACTGCACTGTAACAATCCACTAATCCAATCCAATTGACCAATTAATGCGCAATTCACTCTTAAGACCTGGAATTTGAAAGCTATGGCTTCCAGGTATAAATGATATTACAAATATTACAGGTTAACTGACTTCGCAAAATTGACACGATTTGTTTGCGGAAATATGATTGTGGTAACCCTGTATAGAAATATATGCATACATCTATTTACAGGCAGTATGGAAAATCATAAAACCATCATTATGTGAGTGATGTTGAGAACTTTGGTATGAAAGTTTAAATATTTATCCATGTATCTGTCATTTTGTTCTTTTCTCTATGAATCTATTGTTCAGCTATCTGTAAAAGCTCAAAATTAACTTGATCCCACACACATCAAAGTAAGTATGTTAATATTTGACCAAGTGAAGTTTTAAAAGGAATAGTACTTCAATTTTTGCAAATAACTCTGGCACAGGACATAATGCCTCACAGACACTGCCAAATTCTGTGCAACCACCGGTGACATTACGAAATATTGCCTAATCAATGTTATTTCAGAACTTGTCTAGCTGCCATGTGCTAAAATGATGTAGCCTTGATATGCAATTTCAATTACAATTTTGAGCATCACTATTGAAAAAGAACCCAGCTTTGCCGGATGCTGGAGTAATTAAACACATGAATTTCTAGTTAATCCACTCATTAACCTTGGCCTAATACTTTGAATAGTTCTTTGAGTAGTTCCCATAGCCTAATGGTTAGAGCGCTTGACTGCGAATCCACTGGCACTTGAGGACGCGGGTTCGAACCCCGGTCCTGGAACTCAATTGGAGTGAGTTGGTTGTGGCTGTGGCCGGGCAGGGTGGCCACTTGTGTAGGCAGGGGTTACCCTCCTGTCAGGTGTGAGCAGCAAGACCTCCAGCCAGACTCCACACAAGAACGCATGGATAGCACAAGAGCTCCAAACAAGAATGGATGACAACTGGCCCTGATTCCTGAGGCACAGAAGATTGAATACTGAGCTGTCCACAGTGAATTGTACATGATATACATTGTAAAGTGCCATAGAGCACAGAGTATCTGTGATTATGGCGCTATATAAATGCTGTATAATAAATATAATAAATAAATAATAATATATGTTTAATGAGTGGATTAGTATAGGTTAATCACCACGGGAGAGGGAATATGTGATTTATCACCCAAGGGCTTTATTCATGGTGAATAACCGGCTTATACCATGAGACAAACACTCAAACAATCAAACATGAGAGGATAACTGGACAACAAAGAACATGGGAATTATTTCCCTGCAATACTGGCTTGTGATTGGCTGACAGAGGTGTCGAATGGTATAAACCCTAGAAATTCAACAACCAAAGGCAGACACAAAGTGCAAGGCGCAAAGTGGCAGAGGCATGTCACTCTCTACAGTAACCTAAGTCTTACATTGCTATAGAATTGTCAGCTTGACAATGGTCAATGCATTCAAACTTGTGTTGTAGAGACTACAATTATATCCGCTTATACTATAGGCAGTGTTAAAATTTGCTTTATTCTACTTAAAAGATATTTACATTAATAAGGGTAGGGAATAGGGAAGCCATTAGGCAGCTCCTAGATCCATTGTATTTTAAAAAGAGCCAGTTTTTCTAAGATTCAGGCAGATTTTGTTCTTAATTTTTTTCTGGGTAAACAATTACTCAAAAGTGGGAAAAATTGCATTTGTAGACCTCCATACCTTTTAGGTAATTTTAAGAGGCCCATTAAAATATAGGGCCAAAATTTGGATTGTGTCAAAGTCCAGATTTCAAATCAAAATATCTCAGTACCTTCTTGGTGTACCTCTGTTATATTTTAATGGCCAATAATATGGACCCAAAGGTATCATTTGGTATCAAATTTATAATGATTGACTTTGGGCGCAGGCAACAGAGGGCACTCAAAGTTACTATTTCAGTCAATTTTAAGTGGAATTGATGGGGACGATGTGGCTTGCGCCCTTGGGCCTTGGTGAACCTCAATGTTTTGTGTATGTATATGAAGGAGGAGACCTATATTATAAGTTTACATAAAAATTAGAATGGCACACTGAGGGCGCATCTCCACAGGGGGTGCTGTTTCCTATAAAAAGTGAAATAGACCCTTTTTCAGGGCTCTGTAGCTCATTGCACCCAGGGTCAACAGCATGGTGAGCATGCCTGTCATGTGCTATAAAACCTCTAGTTTACTGGGTGGTAAGCATCTCTGAGGTACTCTTTACCATTCTCTCTCCAGAATTTTTTTAAGGTACCACATGTGACGATTTTTCGAAATGTTCAAAAAATCACCAGGACAACCCACAATATGAATGGAGACAGTCTTGCAAGTTATTTCTCTAATAAATTTTTGTTAAGTAAATAAATGGGTAATGTTTTGCCATTTGGTCAATACTTAACATCCTCAACCTTAATTGCTCAAGGAAACAATGATGCGCTTCTGAAGAAATGATAACATACAGGGTTATAAAAAATGATATTTGAGGCACCTTGGATGCAAATGGTCACAATTGGTATTTGCTCTTGCTCTAGTATCAGTTCTATAATATTATGGCATATGAGTCAAAACAATTTAGGTGAGTGAACCCCTCAAATTTGCCTTGGCCATACCTAGTCTGGCAGAATGCAAATACCATACAGGACGAAATTTCCGCATCAGATTTGTTGCGGCAATTCTAGGCCTGTTTAAACTATACAAACTGGCCTGTCAAGCTCTCAAAATAGGCCCTACCTTTTGTAAATGATCTTCAGCATTGTATCCAACAAAATCCGTCTTTCATTTCCATTTTAAGCTCTCAAAACCCATCAATTTAAAATCGTGGATCCCAAGAATGTCTTGTTGAAATGGTGGCTTTGTTTATTAAATGACCGAATTGTAAGGCATTCTGGGATTTAGAATAATCATTCATGCCATAAGTGTTTTAACTCACCAAGCTGACAAAGAACAAAACAGACAAACAGCAAACAACACACTGGAACCAATATAATTACAAAATAGGCAACTGATTATATGCTGCAAAACAGAAACAATGACAGATCTGTGATCATAATCAATCAATGAATCAATAAATGAATCTATCAATCTATCTATCTATCTATCTATCTATCTATCTACACATATATCCACATAGTGATTAAAGTCTATCTATCTGTATAGTCCAGGGGATTTATGAAAAAAAGGGGGGTAACCCAAAACAAATTGCAATAGTAATGTGCCATATACCAAATGAAAGCTAAGAACCTCCTCTATAACATATCCAAAGTATACCAAAATCTACTTAGTGGAACACCTTTTTCTAGTGAGGGAAACATGAGGCCTCTTGGATGCCAAAAAATTGCGTCGGTATCATCAAAATTAAGTGTGCTTTTGCAAAGCATGTTGTCAAAACATTCAAATGATATCAGCTGATATAAATAACCTTTTAGAGATATATTAAATATTAAATTACTAATGAGTAGTGATTGAGGCCACCTTTCTGATGAAGGGGGAGCAGTATTGTGTTTGTAAATAGATTAAAATTATGTGACAAAATATTCATTTTGGCGTTGCATTTGTAATTTGTGTATGTTATTGATGTGAAATAAATTGCTAAAAAAACCTGTAAATTGTTAGTTGTTTTTCACTAAGTGCTTAAACAGTATTGTAAACCTTTTTGCCTGAGAATATTTAGTCATTCAAAAGATTCTTCAAGAACATGCTACCTCAGAATTTCTTTTCGCCGGATGATTACCTTGGAAATCTATTGAATAAAATAATTATGAGAGAAACAATTTTGTATGTTCTTTTTTACAGGACTTCATCATGCTGAAAGTAAGATACTCAATTAATGTTCTGTTTGTTTTTGTTTTCTTTTGCATTTGGAAAATCATATTTCATATGTTTAAGTTGTGTTTTAGTTTATTTTAATTTGTTTGAATGTTGAGTTATATTTCAGCTAATGTTATGTATTGCGTGTGTTTTTGCCAATTTCTTACAGTAAGTACTTTTTGTATTTATGAATTATCCTTTCCAATGCGCCACAGAGATTATTAAATTAGCAAGGACCAATTTCTTTTAAGAAGCATTATTGCTTGAGGTCACTATTTTATCGAGATATTAAAATTAGCAAGCATTGTCATTTAATCGCAATGTATGATCTTTTAATCAGACTATAGCATGGATTTCTTTCAGTGCTCAGCATAATTTTGTTTTCTTCAAGGATTAATTATTTTATTTCAGGTATCTGAATAGTGAGAATGGATAAATGTACATTCTGCAAAAAATCACTTGGTGATGGGGAACCCACTGTGGCATTGGGTCAAAAAGGCTGCGATGGCATTGAAAAAGCAAGCTTGGCTCGGTTGAATGAGTTGAAAACAACTGTTGGGCAAGTTGTTCATGTGAAATGCAGACGGGACTATACCAATTCCCGGAACATCGAAAATTACAGAAAGCATGCAAGTGAAAATAAAGAAGCTGAAAAATATTTATTGCGATCCTATGGTTCGTTTGACTACAAGTCAGACTGCATATTTTGTGGCTGTCCTGACCCTTACAATGGAAGGAAGTCTGAATTTCTACTGACTCCTGCCAGAACTTTTGACCTGAGAGAGACTATCCTACAAGCATGTGAAAGGTATCAAAATGAATGGGTGAATGCAGTTAAGCCACGTGTTCTGTTCATCTCAGACTAACCAGCTGCCGATGTTGTTTATCACAAACAGTGTGCAGTAAACTTCAACACCGGGAAGCAGATGCCTCAAATATTTGCAGCTAGGCAGTCAGAGGATCCAAGTGTGCCGAAGTATCAAAAACTCAGTGGCAGACCGAAGGATGAAGTGAGAAATGAGGCTTTTCTGCACGTGACCAGACATCTTGAAGATAACTACGATGACCAGACTACTGTCACAGATCTCATCGATCGAATGCGCTCCTTCATAGCTGTAGAAGACTGTGAGCCGTACAGCTTCCCGTATATGAAGAAGCAACTGTTAAAATACTTTGGAGACAGCATAGTTATAGCCGAAATAAATGGGAAGCCAAATGTAGTTACATCTCAAAGCACAGCCTGCAGGATTCTTCATGATTTTCACACTCAAAATCCAAAAGATCCTGAGCAAGAGAAAGCACAGATCATCAAAACCGCCGCAAAGCTCATTAAGAGTGACATCAAAACTGTCACACAATCAAAAGATGAATATCCATCCAATGTTGAGATGGCATCAAGTGAAGCTGCACTTGAGTATGTTCCTGAAAGTCTGAAGACCTTACTGCATGTTGTGTTCACTGGAACAGATGTAGATGTCAAGCTGGCTTCCATAGGACAAGCCATTATGCAAGCAGCCCGACCTAGGGTGCTCATGGCCCCGTTCCAAATTGATCTGGGAGTAGAAATGCACCACCATTTTCAATCCAAGTTTTTAATAGACTCCTTGTACAGCCATGGATTTTGTTGTTCTTATGATGAGGTAAAAAGGTACGAGCGATGTGCCTCTGTTGCAGTAAGCGAGACACCTACAAGCTATGATCCTCATCCCTTCGTACAATACGCAGCTGATAATGTTGATCACAACATCCGAACCCTAGATGGAAAGAACACTTTTCATGGGATGGGCATCATTGGAGCCTTCACACCAGGGATTACTGTGGATAATAGGATTAAACGGATTGATGTTACAACGGATGACATTGCTGCTGTTGGACGAATCAACATTCACCGCTTTATATCAAACACAGATATTTTGTCTTCAATCCATTACCAACACCTATCGGATGCAATGACTGAGTATTCACAATCAGCGACAGACTTTCTCTGGAAGATATCACCGGTGCTTTCTGTGAAACGACCTCTCTGGTCTGGTTTCATGCAGACGGTCCACCAAGGCGAGCATCCTCAACAATCATCAATCATGTTCCTGCCTATGATAGACCTTGATCCAAATGATCCCACTTGCATCTTTGCAACACTCAACTATGTCTGCAACCATGCCAAAAGGTACCAATGCACCCCTGTAATAACATTCGACCAGCCCTTATGGTGGAAAGCCCACATGATTGTTGAAAGCCAGCCTGTGAGCTCTGACCTGCACTCCGTGGTGGTCCGTCTTGGAGGATTTCATGCGGAAATGAGCTTCCTTGGTAGCATTGGGCACCTGATGAAAGGCTCAGGAATTGAGAATATGCTTGAATTGATCTATGCAAGCAACACAGTTGGCCACATATTATCAGGAAAAGCTGTGTCTCGAGCAGTAAGAGGCCATTTAATTGTTGATGCTTCTCTTCATTCAATGCTTGCAGCCAGAGTTCTCGGTGTGAAACTTGCAGCTGAAAACACGGATCTAGACCCTTCCCTGCATTATGAAGAAACCACTAGCACTGGCAATACCATAGAGGATGTAGAACCAATGAGCACAGAGGTTTCTCAAAATCCTGATGTTGAAGGCTTGGCTGATTTGATGAATCAACTTCTCTCAGGGGAAACAAGTGCAGATGCCATAGAACAGAATCGTCTTGTGTCAAAGATACAGGCCAGTGTGAAAGATGAAGAGAAGAAACTTGCTTCTGCTAAAACGGCAAGCCTATGGTTTCAGTATATGGAAATGGTAGATTTGCTTCGAAAGTTCCTCAAAGCTGAACGGCTGGGAAACTGGGACCTTCACCTTCAAAGCTTGCACGACATGCTACCCTATTTCGCAGCATCAGGACATAGATTATACTTGAAGAGTGTGCATATATACCTTCAGAAAATGGCAAAACTTCCTCAGGAACATCCCGATGTCCATCATCACTTCCAGGAAGGACTCCATGTCATCCGCCGTTCTGATCGCTGTTGGTCTGGGTTATCTGTAGATCTTGTCATTCAGCAATGTCTGATGAGGAGTCTGAAGACTACCGGTGGATTAACCAGGGGCAAGGGGTTCTCTGAAACTCAGCGTCTTCAGTGGGTTTTATCCATGCCAGCTTGTGGAGAGGTCAACCGCTCTATGCAGCAACTCACCAATGTCAAGTACAGCACTAGTGAGCAACACAAAGAGGCCACAGATGCAAGAGTTGCTAGGGATGTAAAAGATACCCAGGAGGTGATAACCTACCTGTCTCAAAGGAACCCATTCACCAATGAGACGTCTTTGCGCAATATCGCAACTGGAGTGACCTCCCCACCCTGTCAACGTACATGAGTTTGAGGCCATTGGCAAACAGATCTTAGCCTCCATGGAGGGAAATCCAGTAGACTCGTATGTATTCCGAAAAAAGGACCAAGCTATCACAATGGAAACTAAGTCAATCATCAAGATTCATGATGAACATGTTCAAGTGGATCCCCAGCTTCTCTTTCAGAGACTGGTGACAGTGGGTACAAAGAATGGGCAGCTGCAGGATGTCTTTGACCACGAACTCTGTCACTACCCTCCATCCCTCTTTGAGTCAGTCAATGCAATTCGTCCAACAATGAAATCCAGTTTGGCAAATGCTCTATGGAGTTCTGAGGCTGCAAAACTTCCTGGTCCGTCTGAAACTGTCCAATATGTCTTAGATGGTGGAGCTCTCTTGCACCGTATTCCTTGGGCCAAAGGAGCCTCATATGATCAGATCTTTGAGCAATACAGTTCATATGTAACAAGGAAGTATGGGAGAGCTATCATAGTATTTGATGGGTACAGTGACACACCATCTACAAAGGATTGTGCTCATATGAGGAGATCAAATGGCATAATTGGAACAACTGTGTTCTTCACTTCCAGCATGACACTCCAAATTAAGAAGGAAGAGTTCCTGTCTAATAAACAGAACAAGCAGAGATTCATTGCCTTTCTCTCCCAGAAACTGGAGCTACAGGGATGTGAAGTACACCATGCAAGAGGAGATGCTGACCTTCTCATTGTCCAAACATCACTGACATCCGCAGCAAAGCAGGAGACCATTCTGGTTGGAGATGTCACTGACCTGCTTGTGCTCCTCCTCCATCATGCAAAGAATCCGAGACACAAGATCTTCGTCAGACCTGAGACAAAACAGCAAAGTGCCAAACAAAACAGATGCTGGAATATCCTCGCATTGAAGAACCTTTTGGGAAGCAACATAACAGATAATATCCTGTTTCTCCACCCCATTCTTGGTTGTGATACCACTTCTGGTGTTTATGGATTGGGAAAGAAAGTGTCCATCTCAAAGATCAGATCTGATCAACAATTTCAGGATCAGGCTCGAGTTTTCATGGGTAAATGTGCCAAGAGGGAGCACATCATCTCAGCTGGTGAAAAAGCTCTAGTTTGCCTATACAATGGCAAACCTAACCATGACCTCAACACTCTCAGGTATGAGAAATTTGTGTGAAAGTAGCTACAACCACAGTGCCTGTTCAACCTAGTGCGCTTCCTCCCACATCAGCATCCGCTAAATACCACAGTCTCCAAGTATATCACCAAATTCAAGAGTGGTTAGGTGACGAAATGCCCCTTCGGACTGGGGCTGGAAAGTCAGTGCAGGGAAGCTAGTGGCTGTCATGACAGACCTGCAACCAGCTCCTCAGAAATTCCTGGAAGTTGTCCGTTGTGCTTGCAAATCTGGCTGCATTACCATGCGCTGCTCCTGCCGGAAGCACGGGATGGTCTGTACAACTGCTTGTTCCGAGTGCAGGGGGGTATGTGCGAATACTCTAAATGACATTGATGTGGCATCTGATGAGGATAACTAACTGTGGTATGGTGATGAAGCTGATTCCTGCTGCACTGTTTGAAGTTTGGTTATATGGATAGACATAAGATTATAGGATACATGTCTTGGTTTGTAAAGAATCCTCGGATTGTAAAGAATCTTCAGATTGTCAAGTCCAAATGATTTCAGATATGATTTGAGAATTTCTATTCCGTCTTTGAATTCATTCACTCAGTGCACAGCCACTGCAGATATATTGATGTTATTGTCTGATAGACCCTATTGTATTATTTCTTAGCTCATGCTTATTATCGTTTTCATAGCTACGTGTTTTTCAAGTTTGCAATTTGCTTCATTCCAAAACTGTGATGTCAAAGATTTAGTTGAATAATTCCGTTTGTTACAAGCATAGATTTCAGGAAACTGATAAAGTGCATTGACACATGGATGATGTATGCTTTGCTTGTTTAGCTTGCCCTGGCTGAAAGATTCTTCAATGAACTGTAACTGAACCAAACAGACTACTTAACCTCAAAGGAAAACTTTGCAATTACTGACAAAAAAGTTGTTTGAAATTGTGTTGACAAACAGTAACATTGCCTGACAGTTTTAAATTCCTTTGTCATTAACCGTGATGTCAAACTCTGAACTGATATGTCACAGATTTAAGATTAGACCAATCACATTGACAGATACCCTCTGATGTCACGGTTTAACTGCAAAACGAAGTTTTCAAAAAACATGTAGCTATGAAAACGATAATAACATATAGTCCTAAATTTCATGGCATATACACCAAAACATGAATAAGGTTAGATACTCTCATGTCACTGTTTCAATAAATCTTGAAGTGTGTAATATGATATAACCAAATACTGTTATTGTTTCATAAACATAATTATATATTATTGTTCTTTATGACTATATTAATATAGTTTGTAAGTTGAAAATGCAAATAAGTCAGATAATATAATCATCACAAACATGGATGAAATTCACTGTATTATTAATTTCTCAGGAATTTCTTTTCACTTGAAGTATAAACTACTTACACAGCAACAATTATAGTATAATTTTTTCTACAATAAAAAGTTCCATCTAAAAACTAGTTGTATTTTAATCACCACACATTATTCCATGGAGCTTTCCAGTGGCCGTTTTTAAAGTCACAATTTTAATATTCTTTGTCTTTGTGAAGTTACTTGTTTCTCCAATTCCACCAGCAGTATTTAATTTCCTTAAAATGGCACCTGCACCTTGCACCTAGCCCTGCACCTCGCACGTGGACTTGCACCTCGCACCTAGACCTGCACCTCGCACCTCCACCTGCACCTTGCACCTGCACCTTGCACCTGCACCTTGCACCTAGACCTGCACCTTGCACCTGTTTATCTTATCCGCACCTTGCATCTGGGTCATTTTCACATATCAATTGTACAAAACCGGCTAAGACACCATAAAAAAAATCTGTTTTTGCCAAATCCTCCAGCAGTATTTCATTTCCTTAAAATTGAATGTAACGTGTAATCAGCCCTGCATCTCAGCTCAAGTCCTGCACCTTGCACCTGCACCTCGCACGTGGACCTGCACCTCGCACCTCGCACCTGGACCTGCACCTTGCACCTCACACCTGCACTTGCACCTCACACCTGCACCTTGCACCTGCACCTGCACCTTGCACCTTGCACCTGCATCTTGCACTTTGCACCTCCGCCTGTACCTGGCACCTCCACCTTGCATTTGCACCTTGATAATTGTACAAAATCAGTAAAGACACCTTGAAAAACATCTTTATTGCCAAATCCAGTGGTATAGAAGTTTTATTCAGAAAAAAAAAAGAAGAAATATTCCCTGAAATGGCAATGCTGAATAAGGTTGTTTCGGTGAAACTGCCTGTCAATGGGCAATTCCAATGGCAAATTTCCTAAATAAAAAAAGGTTTTTGTTGGTAATAACTATTTAACGCCAATTTAACCATTTTCAGCAACCTCATTTCATTTTAATGTTCTATGTTGCAAACTAAGGCTGCCAAGATCGTTTTTCTTTCTTCATACAGTAACATAGGCCTACAGTGGCCAGTGCGCACAAAAACTGTCGGACAATCGACTTTTGCCGATCGTTTTTACGATTGTCCGACCAGTCTCTGGCCCAGGTCAGACAAAAAAACCGACAGGAGACTGCTGTTTATGTTACAAAGACTCAGCTGCACAATTTGCAAGCCTTTCATGCCAGAGCAATAGCAATTTGCAGTCTTTGCAAGTGAGCCAATCTGAAGTTTAGTGGATTGCAATTCTGTTTGTTTTAGCTTCCTTTGTATTGACAGCAATTTACCTTTTTAACTTAATTGCAATTGTTGATCTGTCAGCCAAAACATAAGTCTCATGTAACATTGCCTTCAGCAAGATTGACGAGAACTGGTTCTGGGAACTTCTGGGTCAGGGGTGCCGGAGCAGGGGGGGCAGGGGGGACAATTGCCCCTCCTGCCCTAGTCCAAGGGGGCAGGGGGGGGGGCAAGGCGTGCCCTTAAGATCTTAATAAAAAACATTATTATGCTTCTATTAGTAATTTTAGACACAAATTAGTAATTATATTATTGAAAATTATTACTGACTCTCTTTTTTTAATTTTGTCACTCAAAATTGGCGCGAATATGATTTGCCCTTTTTCATCCAACCGCCCCTGCCGCCCGAGTTTGCTTCCGGCACCCCTGTTCTGGGTATTCACAAATCAAAGATAGATCGCTGGAATATTTCCAGATTACTCCTAAGAACTTTGAAACTTTGAAGTTAGAGAGAGCAGTTCACAGTGAATCAGTGAACTTTTTGCCAAAGACAGGGAGAGTAGGCCCATAATCGACAATCCAATAGATGTTTGATTTGGGGTATTTAGAGCCATTTGAAATATATGCGCATTACATATCTGCTTATACTTAGAAACCGAATAACAACATGCTAAATGTTGTGTGAATGTGCGTTTTCAAAATATATATATATTTCGGAATTTTGAATGACTGGCTGTCTGACAAAAGTGAAAATTGTCTGACCAGAGCAGTTTCCTCGTCAGACAAAATGTCTGACCAAAGTCAATTTGCTTTCACATGCACTGACAGTGGCATCAGTGTAGGTAGGGCTGGTGGGGATTATACTAGGAAAATCCTACATCTTCCTTAAAGGCCGTGGCTCGATTTGCCCCACCAATTTAAAATGAAACTGATGGCTCTGGTCACATATGGAAACTTTTGTATATATAGTAGAACTAGTGTCGTATTTGGGGGAGCCATTGGGTCAGATCCCCCCCCTCCCCGGCACAAAATTAACATATGAACAGGAGAGGAAATTAACGCCATGCTGCACAGAGTGTTAACACCATGTTTTTCCATGCATGATTAGCAATGATTGAGATTCAAAAGAGTAACCGTAAAGACAATAATTATTTCCTCACAGTGGGCCATATGTGTTGAACAGAGTCTGCAGAGCATTTTTTAAGGATTTTTCAGTACGCTTAAATTTCTTCCTGCACCTGCATATTCTGCAATAAATTCTGCAGGAAACTGCAGAATTCTGCAGGTCTGCAAAAAAATTCTGCAGTTTTGCAGCTCCATGCAGTATTTGTCAACCTCTGGTACTATTAATGCATGATCATGAATTGCAATGCATCTAAGTTCAGACCTCTTTGACAAGGGTCTCGCCACTACCCTGGAAATGTTGGTTGCGGTTTGGGGGTCAGGTGGGGGGTCTGGGTTTTGATGCTCATCTGCAATGAATTCTGTAGCTTGTAAAATTACATTTTTGCGAGCTGACTGATTGCCGAAAAAAGTGCTGTAGGACTACGGCGAAAAGAAACACCGACGGACAAAGACTGACTACTGCAGTCTATTGACCTGGTTGTAGGGTACCTGAAACTTTTTTCTGAGTGAAATTTGGTTGAGAATTGACGGAACAGAGAGGCAAAACGTCCATGGAAGTTTATTTTGATAGAGGTCATTCCACAAACTGCTACCTGGTAGAACTGCAGAATTCTGCAACAGAATTTAATTTCTTAATATAGCAAGGCACGTGCACAAGCTGGGGCGGACTGGCGGCATATTGGGCCCGTTTCAAAATAAATTAGTGGGCCCCTACATTGCTACCACAGCGGGTTATTTTTAAATGTGAAAAGCAATTTACAACAGACTATATAATTTGGTAAATTATTATTAGGTTGGCCCAGCAAGAGAAGGTCTTGTCCTGTTCAGTTAATTTGTTGCATCACGCAATTGGAAACCAGAGGGCAAAGATTTGCTTCTCTGCCTTTTTTCTCTGAATTTTAATAGTTGACTAGCAATAAGTGCCCGTGTAGATATTTTTAAGGGGAGGAGTTGTAACCTTTCAGGTGCATGTATGGGATTATCACAACTTTGGGTCAATGGAAGATGGTAGAGATCTTGCAGCTGCTGCCCTCTTGTGTATTGTATATGAAACAGCTTAAAACTAATTATCATTAATTAGGACATTTAGAGGAAAGCAATTTGGATGAAAATGCGGCAATGGCTCCATATGAGCATGAGGAAGACATGGGGAAAGTTAGAAGGCCAGGCATCAAGTAGGAACTGAGATAAATGCCGGACACTGTTATTTTAATATTAGTAAGAAGATTAGTAAGATATCTTGCATGGGCCCCCCTCAGTGGATGGGCCGTGGCCAGGGGCGGATCTAGGATTCTTTAGATAGGGGGGCGGACCTGATGAGGCCCGAAGGGCGGAAATCAGAACGGCAGGGGTCTGGGGGTCGCTCAAGGCCCCCAGAAGCTCAGGGTTTTTAGATTTTCTGAGACGCATTGTGAGCTCTCAAAAGGGGGTACTTTTCCAGAATTTTGTTACACATTTTTATATTTTTTTTGTACATTATAACTTTGGAAATTTTAGAATTTTTGCACACAGAATATTAGGTAGTATTCGATGTGTCAATTTTTAGTGGGTTTTTATTTTGCATATATATATATATACTTTACGAAAGTCCTATTAGAGTGTGAAATGCATTTTGTGCTGTTAATAATGGTGCCAAAATCATTTCTGTGAGGTAAAACATGGCTTATGCAACAATGACTTGACTTTAGCTGACTCAAGTCTGACTTGACTGGAGTGAACACTGAACATTGACTTTGGGGTACACCCCGCCCCCTGCAGTCCCCTGCATTCCATGTCTATGCTGTACAGCAAAAGTAGAGATAGAATGAAGAATAAAAAGTAATTTGTTAGATAATTGAAAAAAAAAAAACACCAAGGTAATGATCTAAAAGTTTGAACTACCAAAACAAAAGCTTCGTCAACAACGCTGTGAGACAAACAAGAACAGCAGAGTTTGGCTATACAGTAGGCCTACAACATCGGTCTGTCAAACCGAACAAATCTAACAGAAATGAGAACTAAACAAAATTGATTAAATAGGCCTAATGTAGAAAGTGCTGTTACAGTCTGTCTCATTTCTAGAATGGGTGGTCGTCGTCAAAAATCTGACAAAAACGGCAACAAAACGTCACAAAAATTGCATGAAAAAATTACAAAATAGCTCATCTATCCAAGAATATATGTCTTTCTACTGTGTGACCTTTAGATGCTAAGCAGTCAGGCCAAACATCAGTTCGCATGTTGTGAGACAAACTTTAGTATAGACCCACATAAATGTTTTTCTACTAAAAAAATAAAAAATAAAAAAATAATTTTTTTTTTTTTGGAGGGGGGGGGGGGGGGGGGCGGTCGCCCCTTTCGCCCCCCCCCCCTGGATCCGCCCCTGGTGGCAGCTGCCACTTTGCCACATAGGCCAGTCCGCCCCTGTGCACACGTGTCAATCATCCTGCATGCCATGCAAGAGGCCGCACATACAAAACAAGCTGCATATTCAGCACGCCGTGCAAGAAGTGCAACAAGCCAGCTTGCACGTGCAGGAATGTGAGGACGTGACTATTTCGATGTGACCAACTAGATGCTTGCAGCGCCACCTGCCTCAATCCAGACACCTAGCGAGAAAATTGTAACTAGGTCAGTGACCCAATTCTGTTTACAGGACGAGCGCATGGCAGCTCACTGGAAAATATGTTGTTTGGAGCAGTTTTGGGGCATGTAAGTTAATGTTGAGTCTTTTGAGGGTTGAACTTGATCAGTTTTGACAGATTTCATCATCAAAGCACGATTTAGATCAGCAGAGCACAGGTCAGTAGCCATCCATTCTTTTCTTCAAATTCTTGTGCAAAATGCTGTGTCAATCAGAGAAATACATTTCTCTGGTGTCAATGACGCAGCACGGCGTCTACAGCGCCCTTAATATCGGTTGCAGAATTTTCTAACTGGTGTCATTGTCTTCGAAATTTAATATCCTACATTTTGAGCTAAGTTTGGACTCTGTACGACAATTCTTTCTATGTGAAAAGTTCGTCCGAAGTACTCGAAGTCAATGTCCGATTTTTTTTGACATGTTCTTTTTCCTGTCAGTGTCAATGTCATTTCTCTAAAAATCGGCCTGATAAAAATATTTCAAGGATTCAACAGATTTTCTAATGGTAAAATCTAGATGCTTCCATTTTTTTTTTAATTTTTCAACGCATTTAATCACCCCAAAACCATGCCCTGAAGATTCTGTTATTTCACCCAAGAAAAGATGTTAATTTTGGTAAAAAAAGCTATAAAAAGACACATTTTTTCATGAAAAAGACTTGTAAACAAAAGTCAGAGCTCTAAATAGTCAAACCCAGACAGACATTGTCTGAATGCCTCTGTTTGAAAATTCAACCTGTGCCTCTTTTTGAGACAGATGACTGAGATGAGCCTCATTCTGGTACTTGTAGTAGAGCTTAGCCCAGGGACGGACATATTTTTACATGTTAATTTTATCACGCGCAGTCACATTATGTCGCGAGCTATGCGTTCCGCACCGCGATATCCCGATAGACCCCCCCAACGTAATTTTCTGGATCCTCCCCTGGCTTAGCCTTAGTAGTAAATATTTCACACACAAATATTGTATGATCTTTTTATTGAAGTTCTTAAAAACTTTACTTAAATTACTTCAGCCACTGGCGTAGAAAACCCCTCAATGTCTGGCAGTCTTTTAAATTGATACTGAAACTCAGGCAGAAAGCTTATTGACTTAATGATGGACCCATACAATAGATCGCCTCTCCGATGCCAATCACCATGCTAGTTTGTCCTGAAATTTAACTTATTATTTTGAAAACACTTATCACTTCCATGGAAGCCCTAGGAGTGGATCCAGAAATTTTGGAAATGCATAACGCTCGACATAACACAACTCTACTCTGCACTGATATGAATTAGCGTGTACCTGGTAAAAATATAACAAATTTCTGGGTATCACTTTGCCAAAGATAATTTTAAATATTTTAAATTTTTGACATAGGCCTACGTGTTTCTTGGAAAATTTCAGAATAAAAAATTTAAATTTTTTAATAGTTTCTACAATTCAACAATAAGATGGTGGATTTCTTGTTTGCAATTAGCTTTTTTTCACAGATGCATTGATAAATAAACGTTTTTGGCTTTTTTTATGCAAGGGTTTAAATACAATTTTTTTCCAACATTTCAGCTTATTGGTGAGAGAGGCAGAAAGATCATGGGCTTCCGGTTGAAGTACTTGTACATGGAAAGATTCAGCTGCTCTGTGAAGGAGCCAGAACAGTTTTCCAGTTACTGCCTGATGAAGAATGGACTGAATGGTACAAGAGAAGAATGATCAGTAGTCCAAATAGGAGGAAGTAATAAAACGTATAATATAATTGGATGCAGTGATGGAAACAGGGGAGAGCCTTGGCGAGTGAGCTCCTTTTATCAGAAAACTGGGGGAGATCTTCCCTGCTACAGCTCCCTCAATGATTAGTGGTGAAAACACAATTTCCCGGTCGCTTTTCCAGTCCGTCAAGTACTCTAAGCCAAAGTTACACTCTGCTGGCAGGAATTTTTCCCTTTTTAAAATTTGACATGGCATGCCTCTGCCGCAACAGCCAAGGCTCTCCCCCAAGGAAATTTTCCATTTCCATCACTCATTGGATGTGAAATTGTAAGGCATTACAGTTGAGGTTAAAATTTGGATACAGACGGACATAAAATAGTTAAACTTAAAGATGTAATATGAAAGCGCCTGTGTTGGAGTCCTCGAGGCCGGCCTCGGGGCCACATTTTAATGGCCTGGTATTGGTCTCGGATGAAAAATCCCTGGCCTTGGACTCGGTCTCTGACTCTCTGGCCTTGGATATTTGTCCGAGGCATGTCCGCGACCAGCTGAATAATAAAGTACAATTTGCTAGAATATTCTAACAAAATTTTAGTATAATCATCCTTGAAATATTATTCTGGTGGATGGACTATCTCTTTCTGCAATGTTTTATTTAGAAGTAAATATTTGAGGTTGTCAGACACTCAAATTGAAATATATTTCTTGTGGGTGGACTATCTCATTCTGCAATGTTTCATTAAAAAGTAAATATTTGAGGTTGTCAGACACTCAAGTTGAAATATATTTCTGGTGGATGGACTATCTCATTCTGCAATGTTTTATTTAGAAGTAAATATTTGAGATTGTCAGACACTCAAATTGAAATATATTTCTGGTGGATGGACTATCTCATTCTGCAATGTTTTATTTAGAAGTAAATATTTGAATTTGTCAGACACTCAAAAAAA